>CM032228.1:8875000-9275000 GCA_019009955.1 Riptortus pedestris
ATATATGAAAGAAATATATATATATATATATATATATATATATATATATATATATATACAGTTTTGAACGGACCATCATCTACTAGGTAGGATCGATGGACATTTGAAAAACAAATTCGAAAATTGCGTCATTTCTACGACCTCAATAGCTGACTCGCCTCAAAGGAAATCTGCTGAACGTAAACATTGAATAGCATTGATTAAATAACGTTTGAAGAGCAGAGACCCAGCCACTTTATTCTCCATTTATGATTTGGTGGAGGAAAGTATATAGATGGCGAACAGCTGATAAAGAGTGAGATATAAAGAGCGGACAGTAATGACCTTAGCTAATTATGCAAATGGGAGAGAGGGCTGATAACACACTGATAAGGCACTGATAACATCTCCCATAGGCTCTTCTCCCTAATACACCATCCGCTTCTCCCATTCCTTTACTCAGACTATGTACTTGAAGTAATTTACATCTTTTATGCAATAGACTCTTTATGAATATCAGCCTTTGAGATCGGCCCGATGACGAGACACTCCGGAAACCAACGATATGTATATTTAGGGAGTTTGTCACTAAATAAATCCCCATTCCTCAAGAGGGGTTTTCACTTTAATCTCTTAATTAACAAACACACATTAGGGAGAGGGAGAGGGAGAGGGAGAGGGAGAGGGAGAGGGAGAGAGGGAGAGAGGGAGAGAGGGAGAGAGGGAGAGAGAGAGAGAGAGAGAGAGAGAGAGAGAGAGAGAGAGAGATAGAGAGAGAGAGAGAGAGAGAGAGAGAGAGAGAGAGAGAGAGAGAGAGAGAGAGAGAGAGAGTAATTTATTTAGTATTGACCTTTATCTCACATGGCGAACCTAGAGTGGCAAGTTCGATTCTCGCCAGGACAAAGGAAATTATTTACTGGATCGAAATTCATTTTTAACATAAGATCCTTAAAATCCCCACCACACCCTGGCCACACCATGGTTCCTAAGTAAAAAGGTATGGTTTTAACCCTGTAGATAACACCGTCCCACCAGTTAGGCCTGAGTTGCAAAAAATGGACGTTAATAAATAATAATAAATGAATAATAATAATCTATTCATGGGATTTTGAAACTAATTTCATATCTAAAACTAGCGGCCACTCGACAAGGACGTTTTGTTTGTCCCTGCCATGAATACATTCAATCGCGATTAGGATATTAAATGTATAAATAATATTATCTGTTTTTTAATACAAAATCTAATTGTAATACACACAAAAAACAACTTTTGTTATGTGACCACGACGTTTGCCAAAGCTTGCAAACTACTATAAAAAACAAAATACAACAACTCCCATTCGAACCTAAATAAAAATTAAAAAAAAGAATTTATATCTCGAATTGCTTTATATATCATGGATGATATCTACTTGTTTATAATACATGAATACAGTTATTGTGTTTGTTTTAAATTCGGTTATTAAAAATCGTTTTAGTCCCCAATACAATTCTTTGGTTCGCAGCACTTTTATTTTTTTAGTATATATTCCTCGTTCTATTACTTTGTTATAATGACAGACATAAAGTTACTCTAAATTAAAATTGAATGAACAACAATGGAAACAAAATTAATAAGTTCACTATTTTTTAATTTATAGGCTCTTACCCGTATACATAGCCCCACTCGTACTATCCACCTGTCTGCGGCATGATTTGTGAATATTAAAACCATCTTAACGGCGATGACCCCCAAAACGCATAGAAAACAATTCATTCACATTGGTCCAGCCGTTTAGGAGGAGTTCAGTGACACACGAGTACAGTGGAATTATATATATAAGGAAGGACTATTATTCATAAAAGTAGTAAATGTTTTTTTTTATTAATTTAAAAGGAGAAGGTGCAAACAACTTATTTGATCGTGTTAATTTTAGGGTTGGTTTTTAATTCATTTAATTTAGTTACAATGAACAATACAATTTCAGTAGAAATCGTCCGTGTGTATATTGGCTAGTTTCAAATAATCTTATGCTAACCAATCCTAGTGATTGAGGAAAAAGTGGAGGGAGATTAGTGCCAATGACCCCTGATGAAAAAAAAATCCTTGTCACTAAATTTCCAGCCCTTTTATATTCAATTTTTGTAGGGTGAATCCCCTTTAAAAAGGACTAATATCGTTAGGAAATATCGCCGGGAATTCTCCGATATTGCTATTTAATTATATCGAGTATATATCCAGAGACTGAAAGGGGCTTTAAAATGAATGGAATGCAATATTTAATAATTTTGGATAAATTGTCCATCTTCAGTGAACCTTAAAAATTCGAAAATACTATTACGTCCGTTGACCTTTTTAGCAGATTTCCCTCAAGGAAAATCAGCTATTTGAGGTCCTTCTCATGACGGGATTTTCGAAATATTTCATACATTTAAAATGAGGTCCGTTCAAAACTGTATATATATATATATATATATATATATATATATATATACCTGTCTATCTATATATTTGTCTGTTACCGATCTAGCGGTCGCAATTATTGTTTGATCGTTATCAAACTTGATATTTAGTCGTTTTATGTAAAAGAAAAAAAATCATGTTTGTTAACGGCTATTCACTGACGTTCATTTACGTCAACCAGGACCATCTGGCAAAATTCCTTATTTTACGCCCTTTACGAACCAAAAGAGCTGAAGAAGTTGCCTACAACCCCCTTGATATTTTTACAACTTTCGGCGCCCCTTGCATTTTACACTCTGATAATAGACGTGAATTTTGTAATAAAGTTATAGAAAGTTTGTGTAGCTTGTGGGCTTATTTCCAGATTGTGCATGGGAAACCTAGGCCATATAGCCATTCACAAGTTTCCGTCGAACGAGCGAATGGATGGAAACCAATGATACTTCAAAGTGGTCTGAGGGGATTAGGTTTATTGATGCCATGAAAAACAGACCCTACCACGAAGGAATCAAATGCTCTCCCAATGAAGCCATGTTTGGAGTCCCCATGACAATGGGTTTGGCTACCTCGAAACTCCCTCTCACCCCGAAAATATGATAACCAATCTCCCTTCTGAGGAACAGCTTGAGCAAATTCTTGATGATACTACTATATCTTTTCCATCTACTTCCCAACAAGATGAGGTTCACACGTTGGCTGTTGAGGAAGATATGACAAAAACGTTGGAAGTAAAACATCCTGATGGCGGCAAACTTCAGCAAGACAGTGCCCAGACAGTGATAAATAACTTCAGTAAGACAGTGATAAATAATAAGTTATCTCCCACCGAACAGAAGATGTACTCTGTCAAAGAAATTCCCCAAGCAGCAAGGGAAGGTTTTGAATCAAAGGCCAAGACAATGGAAAAAACGACGAAAGGAAAATTCCCATATCCCCGAAGTTGGCCAGAACGTGAGGATCAAAATTCCTGATGTCGACCGATCTAAAATCGACCCCAAAAGCATAATTGCAGTGATGGTCAAAAAAGAAGACGGTTTCTACCAACTCGGAACTTCTTCAGGAAAATTGAATACATTATTTTCGCATAATCCGTTTACAATTTGCACCGAGAATTTCATGTCTCATGATGAAGTGCCCGACGAAGAGATAAGATTTCGCACCGCAGTTCGTCAACAGTCATTGGTTGGTGGCCAGGGTTTCAAGAATGGAACTGCTTAAAAAAATGTTCAAATAAGAAATGTTTGTGCAAGTTAGCTAATATGAAGTGCAATTCCAAGTGCCACAATTCTCTCCCACGCTGTAACAAATAATAATAAAACTTATTCTAAAATTTTCATTTCAAATAACCTTTATTCCAACTTTTACCGGCAGACGCTGGGAAATGTTAGGATTTACCTAAATCTGTTGGTAAACGTCCGGAAAACGCATCCTGTTTGAGATAATTCTAGCTTTTAAGATCTTGGACTACTAAAATTGAATTGATTGAGATAAAAATTATTCTGTTCCATTTTAAATTAGATCATCTACTGTTAAACTTCACGTTGGAAATATGCTTAGTTTCAGCAGCCCCTGCGTGACGAACTTTAACTTATATATACAGTTATGGTTATGCATTCATAAGGTTTCTAAAGACCACCAGTCAATCAATACGTCTAGCCGTGTTTTCTTTGGATCTTTAGAAATTGTTAAGACTAAAGTTTTTTTCGTCATTCATCGGAGAGGAAAGAATGTCATGATAAATATGAGAAAATCCTTCTCAGTAGAGTAAACACTCAGCCGTTTCTGTAAGTTGGCAAATAACCAAAAGAAAACTTTTTTACTCGCCTTTCCGACTGCCAACTCCAAAGCTCTCAGTTTCTTTAGCGCTGATAATTAGTGAGTCTCTTTCTTCCAAACTGAGAGACGATAAGTCTTTCATTCCCCCGAGTACTTCTTTCCTTCATTACGCTCTAGTTGCTCTTTCGCTCCTGATTCTAGATCTAGATAATGACGTCAGACCTACTTAAATCCACTCCATATAAAAAAAAAGGCTGTCACGCAGGGGCTGCGTAAACTAAACCGATTTCCTACAGGAAGGTTTATAACTGATAAATCTGGAATACATACTGGAAACACCGCCGTGAATGTTAAGCGAATGAATACAAACGGTAAAAAGAAATCTTACAGTTAATTTACAAGTCAATAGTATCTACAACGGAAAGCGTTTGAATTGTAAACAAACAGGACAGTCAACAACGCAGCAGCTAATAGATATAATCTAAACCGGAAAGAAGAGCAAATAATGTAATATATCTGAATATAGCATATTACTTTTGTTGAAAACTATTTACTATATCTAGTACTCTAAATTATAATGAATCAGAATAATATTTATCACAATCAATCAAATATTAGTAGTCCAAGAACATAACACGAGGGGGGGGGGGCACCAGATCATATTTGCATGTATCTCGTATAATTAATGTCTCTTGAAAACCATATTTGGTATTTAAGCATCGAATAATGTGATAACAGAATATTGTTTATATGAATAGAAGTGGGGTTTTGCTGAAGGCTACAAACTGAAAAATACAGATATCTCGGTTAATATTCAAGATAAAAAATAAATATTTATAGAAAATCACATTTGCAATAAGATTCCATACAATTTATTGACCCGACGTATAGTAACAGTAATATTTCGAATTTTCGAAAATCCCTCCCTATAATCCTCCCCCTCACTGGTCCGATTTAAGCCATTAACGAACGTGATTACATAAAACGATTAAATATCGAGGTTAGTAAAGATAAATCAATAATTGAGACCGTCAGAGCGGTAAAAACAGATATAAAATTCAAAATTGTATCTCTCTCTCTCTCTCTCTCTCTCTCTCTCTCTCTCTCTCTGCTCTCTACTTCATGTCCCCCGGCTCTCTCTCTCTCTCCTGCCTCCTCTCTCTATCATCTAACTCTCCCTCTCCCGTCATCCTTCCTCTCCTCTCTCGCTAACCACTCACGCCCGGTCTCCCTCCTCTCAACAGCTCAATCTCTATCTTCTCCTCGTCTCTCACATTTCTCTTCTCTCTCTCTCTCATCTCTCTCCTCTCTCTCTCTCTCTCCCTCTCTCTCTCTCTCTCCTCTCCTTTTCTCCCTCTCTCGTCCTCTCTCCCTCTCCCTCACTCTCCTCCATCTCTCTCTCCCGATTCTCTCTCTCTCCTCTCTCTCCACTCATCCGTCACTCTCTCCCCTCAGTCTAACACACTCTCTCCTCTCCTGCTCTCTCTCTCTCTATTCTCTCCCCATCACTCTCTCTCGGGTGCGTCTCTCTCTCCTCTCTTTCTTCCTCTCTCTCACTCTCTCCGTCTCTCCTTTCTCTCTCTCTCATCTCGTCTCTCTCTCTCGTCTCCTCGTCTCATCTCTCTCCTTCTCTCTACACCTCTTCCTCCCGCCTCTCTCTCTCTTTCTCTCTCTCTCTCACTCTCCCTCCCCGCCTCTCTCTCCCCTCTCCTCTCTGCTCTATCTGCTCTCCTCTCTTCTATCTCTCCTCCGTCTCTCACTCCTCCCCCTCTCACTCGCCTCTCTCACTCTCCTCCCCTCCCCCTCTCACTCCTCTTCCCCTCTCTCTCTCCCCTCTCTCTCTCCCCCTCTCTCTCTCTCTTCCCCCTCTCTCTCTTCACCCTCTCTCTCTCACTTCTCTCTCTCCTCTCTTTCTCTCTCTCTCTCTCTTCTCTCTCTCTCTCTCTCTCTCTCTCTCTCTCCTCTCTCTCTCTCTCTCTCCTCTCCTCTCTCTCTCTCTCTCTCTCTCTCTTCTCTCTCTCTCTCTCACTCTCTCTCTCTCTCTCTCTGTCTCGTCCTCTCTCCTCTCTCCTCTTCCCTCTCTCTCTCTCTCTCTCTCTCTCTCTCTCTCTCCTCTCTCTCTCTCTCTCTCTCTCTCTCTCTCTCTCTCTCTCTCTTCTCTCTCTCTCTCTCTCTCTCTCTCTCTCTCTCTCCTTCTCTCTCTCTCTCTCCTCTCTCTCTCTCTCCTCTCTCTCTCTCTCTCTCTCTCTCTCTCTCTTCCTCTCTCTCTCTCTCTCTCTCTCTCTCCTCTCTCTCTCTCTCTCTCTTCTCTCTCTCTCTCTCTCTCTCTCTCTCTCTCTCTAATCACTCTCTCTCTCTCTCTCTCGTTTTTCTCTGTCTCTTGTTTCTCTCTCTCTCTCTCTCTCTCTCTCTCTCTCTCTCTCTCCCCCTCTCTCTCTCTCTCTCTCTCTCTCTCTCTCTCTCTCTCTCTCTCTCTCTCTCTCTCTCTCTCTCTCTCTCCCCCCCCTCACTCTCTCTCTCTCTCTCTCTCTCTCTCTCTCTTCATATAATATGAAATAATGAGAACGGAATGTAGAAATTTCCCTTTGAATCAATTTAATTGAATATTTGTTTTGATTATTCATCATTCTCTCCGCCAGTGTTTCCCTCAGTTCAAACAAATTACATTAGTGATCAATTAATGAGGTAAATTGGAATATAATTTGAAAGGCATTTATTATCAATGTCCACGTGTTCTTTCTATTTATACTAAATAAATAGATTCATGATAATAATGAAATCGATCGACTTCTCAGAAAGATTGGTTTAATTTAATAAAATGAATAAACAGAGTATATAATAAATTATATTACGTATAATTAAGTAGGGCGATAGAAGTATCTGTTTCACTCTGTCTGTCAATTTAATATTTTATCAGATGAAAAACGTCCGTCACGCAGGGGCTGCGTAAACTAAGCAGATTTCCCATGTGAAATTTTACAATAGAGAAATCTGCATACTGGTAAAACAAGCCCCACCATGAGTAAATACAAACGGTAATAAGAAATCATTCAGTTAATTAAAATAAATTCCCAACTGAAACGGCTTCAGAATTGTAAAAATAATTTATATTTTAATAACTCAACCTTAGTAGTACAAGAACTATAGGGGGGGCGGCGGATGAACAGACCGTATTTGCATAAATCACACACTAAGTAACTAAGGTAAGGTAAGGTTAGAAACGACAGGTAAGGTTAGAAGAAGCTTCCACCTGAGCCGAGAAATGACGAAAACGGCCGACTTAATCCGAACTATACCCGACCACAAAGTTCATAAAAATGCAAATATCTCGGTTAATATTCAAGATAGAGAATAAATGTATATAACAATATTTATAGTACATTTAATTTTCAATAAGATTGGTTCTATACACTTTTTCGATCCGATGCATAATAACGGAGATATTTTGAATTTTTGAAAAACCCTCCCACTGGTCCGATTTCATATATATATATATATATATATATATATATATATATATATATATATATATATATATATATATATATATATATATATATATATATTTGTCTGTTAACGCTCTAGCGGTCGCAATTTTCGTTTGATCGTTACCAAACTCGATATTTAAACGTTTTATGTAAAAATAAAGATCAAGTTCGTTAATGGCTGAAATCGGACCAGTGGGAGGGGGGGGTTTAGAGGGGAGGATTTTCGAAATTTCAAAATATCTTCGTTACTATACGTCGGATCGAAAAATTATATAGGATCAATCTTATTGCAAATTGAATTTACTATAAATGATGTTATATACATTTATTCTGTATCTTGAATATTAACCGAGATATTTGCATTTTTCGGTTTTCAGCTTCTGAGTTGAGATCGGGAACCTTCGGGTCTAGTCGTGAGTTTCCGTCAAGAGTTAGTTCGGGCCGTTCCCGTAACTGTTCGACTCTCTATTCTGAAATTTCTCTATTGTATAACTTCACGTGGGAAATCTGTTTAGTTTACGCAGCCCCTGCGTGACGGACTTTTTTTTTTTTTCATTTAGTTTTGTTATTTTGATAAATTGTATTATAATTACATCTATCGTTAATAATTTTGAACACTGCTTTAAAATGCACTACTTTTAAAAGCGGCCCGCGTACGTTTTTGCACAATAAAGTTTGGCCCGCAACATGTCCAAGGTTGCCCACACCTTGTATAAACCTGGTTGAACCGTATCCCGAATGATCGTGATGAGTCAATGGTTTGGATTTGCTCAGTTCCTCTGTAGATTTATGCAGGAATAGCTTGTCTATCTTCTCTAAATCAGAGGCAACATCTGTCTTTTATGTGATCTATTCTTCGCCGTTTCATGTCAACAATGGAACTACTCTCTCCGGTCTATTTGTTCAAACAGCCTGCCATTGATAGTTTGGCAATTAATTCTCATCGAAGAGATTTAGTTGAGGATAACGACTCCAAGGCGATTCACAAATACAGAGCAACTAACAGCCGTACTACAAACTCCGTTTTGATGGCCAAACACTTTGCACTTTGAACATTTTAGGGCAGACAATGATTTGTGTTTTAAAGTATCCAGGCATAAGTAGACTAAACACTTAATTTTCTTTCTCTGTTTGAGTAAGGAGCTTTGTTGTATATTTCGAAGGAATCGAAATTGAACTCGTATATCTGGCTGATACGTTGACACACACACACACACACACACACACACACACACACACACACACACACACACAAATATATATATATATATATATATATATATATATATATATATATATATATGTCCACGTATCGGCCAGAAATACGAGTTCAGACATAAAAAAATGAGCTAGTACATGATGAACCATGTTATTTAATGCATATAGACCAAATATTATTTTCAAGAGATCATTATTATCTGAGACGGATGTAAATTCGATGTATGGTGACGACACCAATTAAGATTTAATTATTTGACACAAAATGTTTATTTGAAAGATTTGTGATTAGAGTTTTTAGGTATTTCAACTCGACGTACAACCGCCGTTGATTAAGGAGGACCTGTTGTCTCCCGTAGACTGACGGTACCCGGAAAGTCTGTGGCCAGTTCACACTGTCAGCCTGCCTATGAACAGGATCTAAGAGAGTCATAATCGTTAGTCATCCCGAGGAGCTGTCAGACGTATAAACTCGTTAGACTCCCGCTGATCCATAAGCACTGCTAAACTAGCGTTCTCTGTTAGCGAAGTCCTAAACTAAAGTTCTCTTTTGGCGGGGATCGAACATTTTCACCTATTTCTAACTGCTGGTAGTGGTAGGTGTACACACGGCCACCGGCGACATCTCCAAGATAATATTCATTACAATATGTATTATCCTTTATAACTGCTTCAAGAGTTAATGGTGCTTTCAGGTTTATTGAGTTAGTTATATAAGTAGATTATCAAGGCAGGAAGGGCACAATATCCTCAGTAATGGAATAGTTCCTCAACTATGCTCTCTCATCAACTTTTCTATTCATACAACAAACTTCCTCATTTACCACCAGAAAACATTTAAATATTGAACTGAGTATGACACAGAATGTTTTGAATTGATAACCACATCGGATTTAATTAACGCTCTTCTTTTCCTGCATTAGCAGATTTCCCTGAAGGAAAATCGACATTGAAATCCGTTTATCTTGAATAGGCGATGAGGGAAATGAGATTTAATCCGAACATATATATATATATATATATATATATATATATATATATATATATATATATATATATATATATGAGGGAAATCAGCTATTGAGTACTCATGATGCGATTTTTGAAATATTTCTTCAAATATCCACTGGTCCTACCCAGGAGATGACGAAAATGAGGTCCGTTCAAAACTGTATATACATATATTTGTCGGTTAACACTCTAGCGGTCGCAATTTTTGTTTAATCGTTACCAAACTCGGTATTTAATCGTTTTATGTAAAAAGAAACATCAAGTTCGTTAATTGTTTAAATCGGACGAGTGTGAGGGGGGGAGATTCAAAGGGGGGAATTTCGAAAATTCGAAATATCTCCGTTACTGTACTTCAGATCGAAAAAATATAGAACCAATTTTATTGTAAATCTAATTTTCTATAGATTTTGCTATGCACGTTTTTACTCTATCTACTATTTTTGTTCTTCAATGCGTTTTTTCGTAACTCGAAATCAAGGGAGAAATGCGTATTTTCTTTTTAGCGGAATTCCCTTAGAGGAAATCAGCTATTTTCGCGATTTTCGTAAAACTCAATATATAAGCCTTTCATGTAAAAAGTAAGATCATGTTCTTTAATGGCTGAAATCCCCAGTGGGAGGGGAGGTTTAGAGGGGAACAATTTCGAAAATTCTTAATATCTCCGTTATTATGAGTCGGTAAAATTGTATAGAACCAATCCTATTACAAATGAAATGTTCTATAAATAATGTTATTTGCATTTCATCACTATTTTGATTATTAACCAAGATACTTGCATTTTATAGTTTTCGGCCTTCAGTAAACCCCTCCTTCTAATCATTTCATATTAAAAATAAGCTGTTTTAGTAAGACGTACATTATTTGAAGCATAAATGCCAAATATTGTTCTTTTTGAACTTTTACTTTTTGAATAAAGACGTAAATACGTGGCACACGAGGGAAATCTGCTTAGTTAAAGCAGCCTATGCGTGACGGACTCTTTCAATAAGATTTGTCGTTTCTGAAATACAGATTTGTGCATTTTACGGCTTAAAGATGCGTCAAATAGAAAAAATTCACCGATATAAACTCGATTTAGAAATAGATTTTCTAAAATAGTCCGCCATAATTGGTACAATGGAATTATAGAATGCCTTCACCGATAGCATCAGGACTTCCTACCACTTACAACAAATATTGACAGAAGGCAGGCATTAACAAAATATTCACATACCTACACAGAATTCAAATATACGACAAAAATCTACAAAAATTAAGTCTGTGGTATACAACTATATTTCTAGTTATATGCATTAATTGACACATACATGTATGTGTGTGAAAGTGAACATGCTTATATGAAAAAGAAGCACCCTGATTGGGATATATTTGAAGATGTGACTTCTAATTCCTCAGACGGCACTCCAAGAAGAGCGGACATAGTAGCCATAAAGAAAAATGAAAAGAAAGGCCTCATCTTGGAACCTACTGTCCGTTTTGAGATGCACAAAAATCAAGCAGACGAGGTGGACCAAGAGAAAAAATCTATATATGAACCATACTGCCCCTATTTCTAAAAAAAAATACCAAATACAAGACTGGACGGTTATGGGACTACTGTTCAGCTCAAGAGGAGTCCTCCACCAAAAAACAGTGAAGACATTAATAAAGCATGGGCTGACAAATGATGATTTGATGGAGCTATCCACACTTATACTGAAATCATCTATAAGAATCGTAAATCACCATTTATACAAAAATAAAGATGAATAAGTTAAGCTGCACTCTCATCTGAGATAACCCCCTAATCTGCACGCATTCAATTTATTCCAAATTATCATTTAAAATTTAAACAAAATTAAAAAACAAAACATTATTACCAAGAAATTGGTAGATTAGGAGGCTGACCACACAGGTACCCTCAGAAAGAGGGCAGCTTATTTTGTTTGTTTATATATATATATATATATATCTATATATATATATATATATATATATATATATATATATATATATATATACACACACACACACACACACACACAGTTTTGAACGGAGCTCATTTTCGTCATCTCTTAGGTAGGATCTATGGGCATTTAAAGAAATATTGCGAAAATCGTGGCATGAGTACAGCCTCAATAGCTGATTTCTCCTAAGCGAAATCTGGTAAAAATCCGAGGGGTTGTGAGAACTAATCCGATTTTCAAAATTCAAAATATCTCTATTATTATACGTCGTATCGAACAATTGTACAAAACCATTATTATTGCAAATTTAATGTTCTATAAATGATAGATAGATAGATAGATAGATAAAAATTCTGTATTTAAGTATAAACTTTTTACAGGGGGTCCGAATATTTACCAAAAAATAAAAAATAAAATAAAAAAAGAGAGAAAAAAAGAAAAAAGAAGAAGAAAAATTAAAACACATAGCTAGGTACAATATTTCTCTAAAGTAATACATATAATATTGGTGATTGATAAAATAAATAATTAGTATATCAATAAACAAAGAATTACATTATAGTAAAAATAGCTTACTCAACATTGGGTCATCTTCAAATTTGATACATAAGTAATCTTAATTTAATAGAAACAAAAATTAAAATAAAGAATAAAGAAATAGAAAGAAAGAAAATAAAATAAAAATAAACGAGAACATAAAATTTCATTAATCTGCTTATATTAAAGAAAAATAAATAAAAAATAATAATATAATAAAATGAAATTATAATAATAAGTAAATATAATAAATATATATGTATAGTAATAGACAAAATAAAGAGACAGTTCTTCTAAATCATCAATCAGTTCCGAAGGCACAATATTAATTATGAAAAATAAATAGATAAATAAAATATATAAATAATTATAATAATAAATGAAATATTTACAACTTGTGTTGGAAGTGATAAATCAATCAAACATTATGAAAGCTCGTACTTTAAGGGCATTTATAACAAATTTATAGGTATCAAGTGCCTTAGATTTGTCTTCTATTGTGAACAATTGCTTGTATTTGGTGAATCAGTAGGATTAATATGTTTGGAGATGTATGCATTTCTGATGTGGCTATACATAGGGCAGCGGAAGAAGAAATGGTGGAGTGTTTCATCTTCATACAGATTGCAAATGCTGCATAATTCCTCACAGTTAAGCCTGTATGCACTTCCGTTCCAATATAATTTGAGAGTCTTGTCCGATGAAAGTCTGCACTGTGCTATGATTCTGGTAACGTGGATATTGTTGATAAAAATGAGGTACTTCTCCACATCTTTGCTTGCTTTGAACGATTGGTACGATTGGTATTGCTAATGTTCTATAAATGTTGTCTTATACTATATTTTATCTAATTAAATATTAACCGAGATATTGACTTATTTGGATTAGATTTCAGTAAATCTTCACTTTTAGTCATTGGAATTTAAAAATAACAGAATAGAATCATCTTATTTCAAGCAGAAATGACAAATATTTTATAAATCTGGTTAGTGTAAGCTGTCCCTCGTGACGGGTTTTACAGTCTTATATGGCAGTTCTAAGTATGATTGGAGTTAGTGAGGCTATAAGTCAGATGTTCTGACGTCAACGAAGATGATGCAATTAGGAATGTTTATTTGTGCATGCCAATGAGATGAGAATATGGTGCCTACAAGATGCATATGAGTGATGCCTTGCTTATTTGACCAGGGCCAACATCAGTTCGGTGTTTGAAGTGACACATCGTTGAGTGTTTATCACACAAATAAATGGTCTCACTGTAATTGGTCTATAGTTACTGCAAGTGATAAATAGGGATAACAATCGGTCTCGAGTCGGATAAATAAACAGATCTCGCTGAGCACTGCAACAGTTTATCGGCGATGCATTTACGATAAAATGGTGCATTTGGAGTGCAATAATAGTCTTCCTTTAGGAATTGTGCGTACTCAGCTAATGCACATTAGCAATTAATCGTAATTCGCTAACAGTATTTATTATATTATCGGATTTCCCTCAATAGACATCAGCTATTGAGGTCGAACTCATGACGCGATTTTCGAAAAATTACCTCAAATGTCCATATATCCCACCGAGGTAATGACGTAATGAGGTCCGTTCATAACTCTCTCTCTCTCTCTCTCTCTCTCTCTCTATATATATATATATATATATATATATATATATATTAGCTCAGATACCCGGCTTCGCCCGGGAATTCATTTGAGGCTGGATGGTGATGGTATTACCCTTCCCAGTATTTAGGGTTAATACACGTCGATTCTGTGGATTTGTTAATAATAAAATAATTTTTTATGTATGACTTCACTGTCCTCCATATTAACATATTTCCAGTTTCCTGTGCATTATGCATAGATTTAAATTATTAAGGTCAAAATATTATAATAATATATTATAATTTGAATTAATTTTTCCAGGTGAGGTACCTGGTAGTTCATTTTGAAAATAATTGTTGAGCAAATTTCTCTAAATAAAAAAATAAACAACTTTTGTTAAGTGCATATTTGGCGAAACCCCAATAGGAAACGAAATATCATTATTTTTAATTTCAGGCCTCCCTTATAACCCCCACTCCTGCCCGTCCCTAGAAATGTTAGTATGGCTTATTATAAGGAAGACGTTAGTGCTAATACATATGCCGAGTGTTTTATTTAGTTCGGTTGAGTCTTTTGTGCCAAATAAAATTGTTGACTCCCGCTATAAATTTTAGCGTATAACGCCTTTATACTTCGGTATATGACGATAGTGCATATAACAAAAGTTTCTCTAAATAACAAAATAAACAACTTTTGTAATGTGCATATTTGCTGAAACCCCAATAGGAAACGAAATATCACTATATTTAATTTCAGACCTCCCTTACAACCCCCACTCCTGCCCGTCCCTAGAAATGTTGGTATGGCTTGTTATAAGATAGGCATTAGTGCTAATGCACATACAGGGTCTGGTTTAGTTCGGTTTATTCTTTTGTATCAAATAAAATTGTTGACTCCCTCTATAGTTTTTAGCGTATAACTCATTTATACTTAGGTATACGACATTGTGCACCCACACCGAGGAGTGGCTACAATGTAGGAGGCACCTAGCCGTGAGGCCTTAATCCAGCCTACACCAATCCAACGCTTCATGGTGACTGAGGATTCGCTACGATGGTCAGAAGCGAGTCCTATGGAAGGGACGATCCCCTACTACCCAGCTCCCACACGAGAGAAGAACTCCCGTACATGTACCAGTTTTCCTGGCCTGTACGTCCTCGTGCTTTGAACACACGACCACTACGTCTGCGACCGGCAGTGAAGGCAAGCCACCCCTCACTCCGGACACCACCCAGCCCGTAGTTCACATTGAGTAGGCAGACCCTACCCCATTAAGGCAGGAGTGATCCCCTGCCCGGAACAGCAATGCCTACTAAGGACCTACTGTTCCTACGGTTCCCCTACCCAGCAGCTACACAGCGGGGGCTTACTGCTGCCACTGGGAAGGGCCGGCCCCGTGCCGGAATCTTAGGTATACGACAAATAGCAAAAGTTACTTTAAATAAGAAAATAAACAACTTTTGTTATGTTCATATTTGCTGAAAAAACAATAGGAAATGAAATATCGCCATTCTTAGTTTCAGGCCCCCCCCCATAACCCCAGTCCTGTTCGTATTAGAGAATATTAACATAGCCTAAAGTCTAAGTTGGGCTAGTAGTAATATACATACCAAGTTTCATAAAATTCGGTTCAGCCGTTTATGCGTGAAAAGGTAACAAACAAACAGACATCAAAGAAACAAAATGCAGTTATGGTGTCTATGACATGTGAAACGAAAAGTTATCGTGAAATTTCGCAAAAAAAATCAATGTACAGACAGAGGTTACAATTTTATAAATATATATATATATATATATATATATATATATATATATATATATATATATATATATATATATATATATATGAACGTATATAAAATTTGTCTCTTAACTCTCTAGCGGTCGCAACTTTTGTTTGATTGCTACCAAACGCGATATTTAAACTTTTTATGTAAAGGTAAAGATCAAGTTAGTTAACGGCTGAAATCCGACCAGTGGGAGGGTGAATTTCAAAAATACCTAATCTCCGCTATTATGCGTTGGATCGAAAAATTGTTTGGAACTAATATTATTGCAAATCTAATGTTCTATAAATGTTTGTATGTAGGTATTTTCACTATCTATTCTTGAATGGGTTTAACGGGCCAAAGTATTTTAGTATTCGGTCATCATCAAACCCCCACTCTTACTCCCGTATTAACAATTAGCTGTAATATCATGAATTAGTTCACTAAATATGGTATTCATTGAGCTTTTACTATGAATGAAACATGCATATACGTTATTTTATGACGCCATCAATTAAGATTTTCTCTACCACACTAGATATTTACCCATATCGGTATAGGGAGAGGGGGAGGGGGGAGGGGGAGGGGGAGGGGGAGAGAGAGAGAGAGAGAGAAGGAGAGGGAAGAGAGAGAGAGAGAGAGAGAGAGAGAGAGAGGGGGAGAGAGAGAGAGAGAGAGAGAGAGAGAGAGAGAGAGAGAGAGAGAGAGAGTGAGAGCGAGAGAGAGAGAGAGAGAGAGAGAGAGAGAAGAGAGAGAGAGAGAGAGAGAGAGAGAGAGAGAGAGAGAGAGAGAGAGAGAGAGAGAGAGAGAGAGATGAAGAGACGAAAGAGAGCGAGGCACTGAGGGAGAGAGAGAGCTCGAGAGAGTGAGAGAGAGAGAGAGTGAGAGAGAGAGAGAGAGAGAGGAGAGAGAGAGAGAGGAGAGAGAGAGAGAGAGAGAGAGAGAGAGAGAGAGAGAGAGAGAGAGAGAGAGAGAGAGAGAGAGAAGAGAGAGAGAGAGAGAGAGCGAGAGAGAGAGAGAGAGAGAGAGAGAGAGAGAGAGAGAGAGAGAGAGAGGGAGAGGGGAGAGAGAGAGAGAGAGAGAGAGAGAGAGAGAGAGAGAGAGAGAGAGAGAGAGAGAGAGAGAGAGAGAGAGAGAGAGAGAGAGAGAGAGAGAGAGAGAATGTCTTTACGCCGAAAAGAGCTAGTAATTGAATCGTTCCCCGGCGGGAAACATTTAGAACTGTGACAGAGGAAGTTTCTGATAGGAATCTGAGTTGGCGTGTTTCGCATCTCGTGAATAGTTCACGTTCGTGCCGTGATTAAAGAACAGTCGCCGCTAACTGTGAATCACGTCTCGTGCCTCGACAGCTCTTGAAACGCTCTCTGGTAATTACTATTTTAACAGTCCTGACGTAAGAAAAAAAAAAGTAGAGAGCACTTAATGTAAATATTTGATTTGACAATGAAGGTAGACTATGTTTACAGGATAAGTGATCGGGGACTCCTCCACAAGTGCCTCATCAGGAGAAAATAGGGCACTTAGAAAACAGGTCCGTCATTTAAGGGTTGCGTAAACTAAGCAGATTTCCCTCGTAAAGTTTTATAATACAGAAATCTACATAATAGTTACAGCAGTAGTAACGAGTCTCTAAACCAATTTCACGAGAGCCGAACAGTTACGGAAACGGCCGAACTAGCTTTCGGCGGAAGTTCACGACTAGAGCAGACCGATCTTATCTCGTCTGTTACACATTTCTCACATTTAATAAAAAGTCCGTCACGCAGGGGCTGCGTAAACTAAGCAGATATCCCACGTGAAGTTTTACAATAGAGAAATCTGCCTAATAACAAGTGTAGTAGTAAGAAACCTCTAAACCTAAAACATTATTTAGGGCGTAATAACCCAGTAGTTTATAGCCCCAAAAAACAGTTAACCGAACCTCTAAACCTATTCACGAGGGACGAATAGTTATGGAAACGGCCACCAGAGCTCTCGGCGGAAAGTCCGAACAGCCTACTGATGACCACACGCAGAATACAAATGCAAATATCTCAGTTAATATTCAGGATACAGAATAAATGCATAGAACAATATTTATAGTAAATTTAATTTGCAATAAGATTTATTCTATACAATATTTCGATCCGACGCATAATAAAGGAGATATTTTGAATTTTCAAAAATCCCCCCTCTAAACCCCCCCTCCCACTGGTCCGATTTCAGCCATTAACGAACTTGATCTTTCTTTTTACAAAAAACGATTAAATTCCGAGTTTGGTAACGATCAAACAAAAATTGCGACCGCTAGAGCGTTAACAGACAAATATATATCTATATATATATATATAGATATATATATATATAATTTTGAACGGACCTCATTTTCGTCATCTCCTGGGTAGGATCGATGGACATTTGAAGAAATTTTTCGAAACTCGCATCATGAGTACGACCTCAATAGCTGATTTCCCTTAAGGGAAATCTAAAAATGCAAATATCTCGGTTAATATTCAAGATAGAGAATAAATGTACATAACAATATTTATGGTAAATTTAATTTTCAATATGATAGGTTCTATACGAGTTTACGATACGACATATAGTAACGGAGACATCTCGAATTTTCGAAAATCCCCCAAAAACACTTACAACAAAGAATGTGAAACAATCTAAGAAACCTTTGTAATACTAAGTTTCTTATTCGGGCATACGTAAAAATGTTTTAAGAATGTCTATTAAATACATTAGATAGGTAATTTGATGAGTTAAAGTTAAAGTTAAAAGAATTTTATTATCTAAAATATTAACAAATAATAATTTACAATAGAAGTAAATACAATTTTTCAAGCTTATTGGCTTTTTTAAATATTCCACATTACTTATATCTATTTTTATTCTAATAACTAAATGTATAATAAGGGAAAAAAATACAAAAAAGAAAAAACCCAAATACAGAAATAAATAAAAATTCTCAATTACAGAACGGTTAAACGTAATACAGAAGAACTATAGAAGAACTATAAAGATACACAGAAGAATATAAATTTGTACAGAAAAAAAAAAATAAAGAGACCTTTGTGATACTAAGTTTCTTATTCGGGCATACGTAAAAATGTTTTAAGAATGTCTATTAAATACATTAGATAGGTAATTTGATGAGTTTAGGGCTGCTTTAGGATATAGAAATAGTTAATTTTACTTAGTTTTTAATAAAGAAAATGCTATCTGCTAATAAGGTATTTGTGCCAAATAATGTCTTGAACAACGAATTAGGATTGAATAGTAAACATTTAATATTTAGTCAGACAAACTCAGCAATAGTTCTTCGATTGTCCATAAAGATGTAGAATTTAATAAAAGTAACAACTCAGACAGCCTTGCAAAGAATAACATTCACACACTCATTATTCAGCCTAAATATTTGCCTAGCAAAGCTACCTCAGTAATGGTTCTTAATCCGGCAGTGGTGGCATCCTCTAGAACAGTCCTTAGGGTGGCACCGGGTCTGTGAGACCCGGAACCCTAAACTTCTATTATTGGGCCTAGATTTTTTTACAAAAATTTCCACTGCATAAGTATTAATCTACTATGATAGAGCAAGGTAATAAATGCAATATCTGTAAGAAAATATTTAATTTACAAGTAATACATATACAATTAAATTTAAAAAGAAAAACAAAGTAAATAAGCGTTATAGGAACATAATCATCATAATTTTGGCTATTAAAATTAACTAAAATATACTAAAAGTCACTCATTATTTTGTAAACAGTCTGAGCATACAAAAAGTGAGTGTCAAGACACACAAACCCTGAACACACGCGACAGTAGTATCGGGATTTTCGATCAGCACCAGTGCAATCCTTGCATATCCTCTTTTCCCTGGGGCCGGTGGATCAGCTGTTCTGGTTGTTGTGGCGATGTTCAATATTTTACAGATAGCCTTTCGGATTTCGCGCGGCACGTGGATGCTGTGCGCCCGTCGGCGAAGATGATCTTCACACAGATGCTTTCCCAACTCTTTCAAGAAAACCCTCCTTTCAAATTTATCGTCATACTTTCCATTACTTTTATAAATGATGAATGCATTGATGCCCGCCACATCCATCAGGCTATAAAATATCACCATCGGCCATCTTCTTGCATTTCGAGCAGTATTGTAAGTGGCACACATTTCAACAACAACATTAACCCCTCCTTTAGTCATGTTATAGAAGGTGAGTGCCTCTGTTTTTTTTTTGTTTCCGGTCGAAAGATCAATGCTGCCATCGAGATGGAAGGTTGAAAGAATGAGAACGCATTTGTTTGTTTTTTTTTTGGGGAATATACGGTAAAATGCTGCGGTCCTTTTGAAAACCGAATTGTGAAGAATATACTTCCCTTTGGCGATCCAAAAGACGCATAGGTATTTCTCTCTTGTTGTTCTTAGAGTCCCGACCATTGTAAGTTTATGTTTTAGTAAGGTAGAGGTCATAGCTGGTGAACCAATTGTCCATTATGATATTACGTCCGGAGCCATAAATGGGCTTGTTTCTTTCTATGTTATCTAAGACACCTTCTCGAGAGGTACTATGGATTCCAGGCTTGTACCTTACCCAATCCAGAAAGGGTGAGCATTCGAAGTTAGCTATGGGTCCCACAGACCCGGTGCCACCACTGCCGGGTTAATAACTATGAATGAATGCAATCCATGATTAATAAGACGACACTTCGCCCAATTTTGGTGATGTTTATAATAACAAGCAGAGGCAGACCAATGAAAAATTGTGACGAAGAGATGCAGCGCACTTGTGACGGAGCAGAATGGACAAGAGTGGCTTACTACAGAAAGGAATGGAAGCGACTCGGGACTGCACACTGTCATCAATCGATCCAGGAACTGGTAAAATAATATATGTATAAAACACAAAACTTAGGACATACTCCAACTCAAAAATCCTCAGCTAACATTGATTTTGCTCAACCAATCAATAATGTTTGTATTGTAACTGTATTCCCATTGTTTATTTCCTATGTATATAATTCGTAAATATTAATTGTAAAGCAAATAAAGGATTATTATTATTATATGATAACAAACTTTTACTTACAGCTGTTTTGCGTAAATAAAAAAAAATTCTCACTAATGTCCAGGGGTTCTTACTTAAGCATGTCTATTTGTATTTCGAAGTCAGTTTTCAAAATTTTTCTGTCACAATGCTAAACAATTCTTGTAGTACATAACATATTAAGTTTCAAGTTGTTACTATTGAGAAGTTGACGTGCATATGCCGGCTTTATGTCTGTCATAGTAAGAAGGACAATTTCTTATTTTTCACAGCCAATGGGTGACGTATTTCCCCCAATTTTCTAATACATTTTTCCTTCAGTTCTATAATTAATTCTGAGACAGCCGAGCTTATTGTAAGTAGCTGAGAGAAAAAGAGGGAGATTTTCTTTGTCGTTTCCGACTAATAATAGGAAATAGAGAATAAAAGGCCTTTTTAGATTATAGCCTAAATACCATGAAAGGAAATGTCATTGCGTCAGCACTCCCTCACAAAGAGATTTTTAATTACGGAAATAATCTCAATTATTCGAAATGCGGCTTTATTCTTCACAACGGCCGTGATTTCCGCTATGAACGGGGAGGGGGGAGGCTATTGAAAAAAATGACGTTTTGTATTTAATTAATTAGAACAGGGGGAAAAAATCGTGGGAAAAATCAATACCGGGATGGTTAATTAAGAATGCACTTTTCTTAATAAAAGTAAATTTTGCTGATAAACGAAATTAATTGCGATACACAAATATATCAGATAGTCTTTATAGTTAATTATATAGTCATAGTGAAAGTTTTGGCAGGTTTCTCTTAAGGGGAATCAGCTTTTGAGGTTGTACTCATTGCACGAGTTTTGAAAACACTGAATGAAAAAGTCATATATTGAGTATGATAGAGACAAAGTAAACATTTTTCTTTCAATATCGTATTTAATGACGTTATTTCACTAGATATTAACAAGTGTCTCACGTTATAAAGGTCTGTTGAAAACAATATTTTCTATTTAAGCTAGGAATTAGCCGTTTCGTGATATATTGGATTATTTTTAACTTTCAAAGGCTGCAAGTAATCATCGCTTCTAGGTAGTGCTTGTTCGTTGGAGGCATAGCCATTCAGGGATAACATACGTACACTCCTGGTATAGTTTTTAGCACACACCTCGTTTATAATTCGTACTACTAGAATAGTGTATATTACAAAAGTTACTCTAAATTACAAAATTTAGCCGAATGCATTGAGACACTACAACAGCAGTGGCAGCAATCTTGGAATAACACAAACGAAAATAAACTAAGACAAATAAAACAAACAGTTAAGGGATGGCCATCAAGTAACAGGAGCACACGAAGAGAAGAAGTTGTGCTGACCAGACTACGCAATGGCCATTCCTTGCTGACTCACGGACACTTAATGACAAACAAGGACACACCGACTTGTAGACATTGTAACGAAACTGTACATCACATATTGACTGACTGTCGACCAAGAGACAATTTAGACATTCCACATGATTTACAGCAACTTTTGACCGATAACAGTAATTACCTAGAGTCAATCATTAAACACCTAGAAGACATTAATATATACAACACACTATAATCTACAATTTCCACACACACACTACTCCTCACTTCTTTCCTATATTAGCAGGGTGTATGAACATTAATTTTATTTATTATTAATTTATTTTATTTTTATTTTTTGGTTCCCCTTTCCCTTCCCCTTTTTTTATTTATTCATTTTTTTGGTTTTCTCTTTTTCCAATTTTTTTCTTTCTTTTTTTATGTATTCATTTCTTTGTTTTTTTTTCTTTTCCTTATTTTATTATAATTTTTCTTTCCCCCCCCCAGTCGATCTTACATTTACATTATATTATTTTCACCATCCCGATGTTTCTATACAATATTGTTTGTTTCTTATAAAAATGGCATTCCAATGAACCTATCAAAAACCACCTTTGTTCACTCCTTTTCCGTTTCCTTCTTTCTATTTTTTTTTTGCTATTTGTTTTTTGTGCACGATTTAATTATGAGTAAATCGCCGGTGTTGCGGAACTCATTTAAATAAATAAAAAAAAATACAAAATAAACAACTTATTTTATGAGTACGTTTGCCGAACCACCATTAGGAATCGAAATATAGCAAATTTTCATTTCATTCCTCCCAAATAACATCTCCTCCTGTTAGTTTTTATGAATATTAATGTAGCCTAGAATCTAAGACTGGTTAGAAGTAACACAAAACCCGGTTTCATGAAAATTGGTTTAGTAGTTTACCTTTTGATGTAACAGGAAAACTTCAGCTATTGAGGTTGTAATCGTTTTGAAAACTGTAGTTTTGAATGAACAAGTCAAATATCGAGTATGATATAAACACAAACACATTTAAATAAAAAAAATTGAGAATGAAACGCCACCCATGGGGGTCCTTATCTTGTCCCAATTTTTTCTTCCAAACTGCCTCCAATCCTGATTGATCCTCCAGCTACCCACATGATCTACAGATTATTTTGTAATTCACAAAATCCTACAGAGCGTCCTACCAACCGAATTAATATATCGAATAATAGTAAAATACTAAAAGTTTTTCGTTAGTACCCCTTCGCGGCTTAATGTGTACTAATATATTATAATATAACATATGTGCATTATACAAAACAATACGAACAAACAATGATAAAAGTAACGTATTTATTTATTTATTTTAACGTCTACTTTTTGAAAGGCTAATTGGGAAGGGTTATCTACCCTCGGACGGACTTTTTAGCAGATTTCCCTTCAGGGAAATCAGCTGTTGAGGTCGTACTCATGACGCGAGTTTTGACAAATTTCCTCAAATGTCCATCGATCCTACCCAGGAGATGACGAAAATGTGGTCCGTTCAAAATTATATATATATATATATATATATATATATATATATATATATATATATATATATATACATATATTTGTTTGTTAACGCTCTAGCGGTCGCAATTTTTGGTTGATCGTTACCAAAGTTCATATTTAATCGTTTCATGTAAAAAGAAAGATCAAGTTCGTTAATGGCAGAAATCGGACCAGTGGGAGGGGGGGAGGATATCGAAAATTCGAAATATCTCCGTTATTATGCGTCGGATCGAAAACTTGTAAAGAATCAATCTTATTGCAAATTAATTTTACTATAAATATTGTTCATACAGTTTTTCTGTATCTTGAATATTAACCGAGATATTTGCATTTGTATTGTGTGTGTGGTCGGCAGGAGTCGGCTATGTTCGGGACTTTCCGCCGAGGGCTAGTGCGGCCGTTTTCGTAACTATTCGTCCCTCGTGAATAGGTTTAGAGAGCCCTTACTACTACTGTTTTTATTAGGCAGATTTATCTATTGTAAAACTACACGTGGGAAATCTGCTTAGTTTACGCAGCCCCTGCGTGACGGACTTTATTTCCTCATCTCCTTGGCATGATCGATGGAAATTTCCCGTAAATCGGGTCACGATTACAACTTAAATAGTTAATAGATTTCGCTAAAGGAAAACCTGCTACAACGCTTCAACCAACAACCAGTATAATGTTTAGCGATCCCTTTAACCAACAACTGTTGAAGGAAATAATGTAGGCTTCAACTAAAACGGTTTTACATTATTTTCCTGTTGAAAACGGCAAAGGTGGATTGAACAGCAATATTGGCTACACGAGGTCTTTTTTCTAGAAACCTTATTGAATATTCAACGTCGGAAAAAGATTAAAGAATTTGGTTTCTTTTGGCAGTCGAATACTAATAATCCTTTCTTTTGTGAAACGTTTCAAACCGGCGCAATCATCAAGGTTCAAAAATCAATTCAAAAGGCAAGTGAAACGGAACAATAGTTTTTCTCCCTCAGTTCCCTTTTAGTTCTTTTAATTTCCTTCCCTAAGTCGGAATGCTTTGAATAAGTCCACAGACAGGATATCATAAAAACAAATATTTCCTCTCCAATATATTTTCTTTACTGTTCTTGATAAGGAATTATATTCTATCTCAATGCCTATATAATTTTAAACATTCAAAGTTATTCATGAGTTCTTTTTCATACTCTCTAACACACATTATTCCTTGAAACCAATACCTACAAATCTATTCATTTTTCTTCCAGGGAAGCTGGATGGTACAGGAACAAAAAAATGGAGAAATGCAAACTAGGCCAGTTTCCTATACAATGTGTTTTATTGAGACATAGGGCACTTGCAGAGAAACACATCCATCTTTAGTGACTATCGACATCGACAAATAGACCATCACGCAGGTCCATTATGTCCAGGAACTTAAGACGAGGGGTGAGGGGTCACCAGAACATTATGCATTCATCGCGTATAATAAAGGTCTCTTGAAAACAATATTTGGTATTTAAACTTTGAACAAAGTGGTTTATTATATAACAGAGTATTGTTTATGTAACATGAGTAGAAGTGGGAGTTTGCTGAAAGCTGAAAACTAAAAAATGCAAATATCTCTCAGTTAATATTCATGATAGAAAATTAATATTCATAACAATATTTATAGTGCATTTAATTTGCGATGATATTGGCCCTGTGCAATCTTCGATCCAACGTAGAGTAATAGACATATTTCGAACTTTCGAAAATTCTCCACTTTAAATTGATTCTGAGGATGGTTGTTCCTACTTATGAACAATTTTGTTCCTTTTCAAGAGTAAAAAACGTCCGTCACGCAGGGGCTGCGTAAACTAAGCAGATTTCCCACGTGAAGTTTTACAACAGAGAAATCTACATACTGGTAACATTTAACACCACCGTGAGTAAACACGGATGGTAATGAGAAATCGTTCAGTTAATTTTAATTAATATGCTTTTAATTAAATAATTCAGTTAATTTTAATAAGCTCCCAAACGGAATCGGCTTCTGATTTGTAAACAAATAGATCTGTTAACCACTCAGAGCTGAAAAGATAGATAGACATATTCTTCACCGAAAAAAAAAACAATTACTGATATATATCTGAATATGATATATTTACTTTATTGCCTACTATTTACTGCAATTTATAATGAATCAAAATAATTTATATTTTAATAACTCAAATTATAGTATTCGAAGAACCAAATGTGGGGGGGGGCTGATGAACAGAACGTATTTGCATATATCTGACAAAGGAAAAGTTTACAAAACAAGAACGGTTAGAAGAAGCTTACACGAGAGCCGAATAGTCACGAAAATGGCCGAACTAATCCGGAAACTTACGACAATACCCGATCTCATCTCGTCGAAATATTATTCGAGATATTTGCTGTTCAGTCGTCTTTGAATTGAATTTCCCGCGCTCTCTTAGTTCACAAACCCTCCGCATATCACCAAGGCGGAGGTCAATAGATAGAGATCATAAAGGCGGTGGCAAATAGCGGAAACTACGGAGCTAGCTCAAGAAGGCACCGGCTGGTTTCAAGCGGAACAGGCAGTTGGGTTTGGTCCCACTCCAGGGACGGCTCTACCGCTACAGTAAAAGTTTAATCCGCTACAAAGATACAGGCAGTTGGGCTTTGTCCCTCTCCGAGGTCGTTTCTACCGCTACAGTAATAGTGTACCCCGCTTCGTACAGTTGGGATTCACCCGTTACACAGTTGGGATCTATTCCGCTCCAGAGTAGGGGCTTGTTCACTCTCCTGTATTGGTTCTACCGCTACAGTGTAATAGCTTATCTTTCATCTCTCGCAAAGCTACCATCATATACGGATCACCGCAACCAGCTAGAAGACAGAATCTTATAGGGAACACAGAACATAACAACGGAAGAAGACTCCACTTCAAGGAAAGTATATGTTTCCCGCAAGTACCTACTTATTATAATGCTAGCATTATCTACGCAAATTATTAAATGAGTACTCACACAATAAAGGACCAATCGATCATTATATTGTATATATATTATTGGCTTGCCGCTAAAGTATTTTATAAAGTTAAATTTCCTTTGTTTCTTTTTTCAACCTCTATATCAATAAATGTTAATGTTTGGTTCAATTAGACATACGGTTAGTTTCTAAATCAGCATTCTTTAGGATTTAAGTTGTAAAAAATTAGCTGCCTACTGTATGTTGCTTATTCAATATATACTTGATTCTTTAGAGAACTCAAATAGTGACTTGTATTATTCACCCTCATCTTTCCATATAATAGTAAATATTTCAGTCTAATGCTCTGTTATTATTGCCTTTAAAAAGCCTCCCGCCTTCACATTTTGGCGCCGAAATAGCTCTATTATTATTACCGCAAAAGCTTACCGCACGTCTTAAAATTGGCTTTTTCCAGTTTTGAGCCTTCAGTAGACCCCCACTTCTACTGGTGTTACATAAACAATACTCTCTTATATAATAAACAATATTATTCGATGTTAAAATGCCAAATATTGTTTTCCAGAGACCATTATTATAGGAGATAGATGCAAATATGTTCTTGTTACCTCACCCTAGTCTTAAATTCTTGGACTAATAAATTATTTATTGATAGAGATAAAATGTTATCTGATTTATTATAAATTACAGTACTAGGTGTAGTACATAGTTTTCAATAAAATGAATATGTTATATTCTGATATGTTTCAGTTATTGTTTTTCTTTACGGCCAGCCGTTGGCAGACATGTTTATTTACATTTCAGACGCTTCACGCCTGGAGGGGAAAGATTTCTTCTTACCGTTTGTATTTGTTCACTTAGTATTCACGGCGGTGTTGTGTTAGCAGTATGTAGGTTTACTTATTATTAGTCTTCACGACAGAAATCTGCTTAATTTACGCAGCCCCTACGTGACCTACTTTTTATTTTTTTGTACCAATTAATTCAATTATTGTTCTGAGTTAATTTGTTGTTGCTTTTCAGACAATATAACGAGAAATAAATTCTAGAGTAGTGATGGAGGTAGAAGGAAACCTATCTACTGTCTACTGGATGAGTAGAATGTTTGGGTTGTAGCCGCGGTTTGTGGTGTTTTGCTCTCATTAGCAAATAGCATAGACAACACGCCTGGATAACACACAACCCAGCGGTTATATCGTCTTAATCACCAAGCATTACCCAGTATGCAACATTCAATATAAAACGATGTGAAAGGGTAGATTTTAAAGGAATTATGAAAATTGCTGGACTAAATAAAAGTCCGTCACGCAGGGGCTGCGTAAACTAAGCAAATTTCCCTCTTGAAGATTAGTAATAGATAAACCTACATACTGGTAACACAACACCACCGTGCATATTTTAGATGAATAAATACAAACGGTAATAAGAAATCATTCCCTTTCCGGCGGGAAGTGCCTCAAATATAAAAAGTCCGTCACGCAGGGGCTGCGTAAACTAAGCAGATTTCCCACGTGAAGTTTTACAATAGAGAAATTTCACGAGAGCCGAGCCAGTCAAGGAAACGGCCGAACTAGCTTTTGGCGGGAAAGTAACTCTCGTCCGTTAGGCTCCAAAATTAAATTAAAAACTATTCAATCTCAAAAAAACAACAAGAACACAAAAGATAGACTTACCTTTAATGATAGCAGCGCTCTGAACACTTATTACACCAACACTAAATAGTACCACAGAATATCTATTATTTGTAAGACTTAATACTGCTGTGAATATTAAGTAAACAAATAAAGGGCAAGTCAAATGGTAAGAACCTTCCTGATAGCAAACAGTCTGAGTTGTAAACAATCAGGTTAGCCAGCTTTTACCGGAAATAAAAGGAAGTACGGAAATATATTTGAATATAAGTACCCTACAACGTAATACGGCTGGATTGTAAACAAACAGGTTAGCCAACCTTGTAGCACAGTATCGATAGCTGGACCGGAAAAACAAACAATTAAAGAAATATATCTGAATATAAAATATTAATTTTATTGGAAACTATTTACTATAGTTAGTGGAGTAATTTGAAATGAATCAAAATAATTTCTATCTCAATCACTCAGATTTTTGTAGTCCAAGAAAAAAAGGGGGGGGGGGTTCAACAGAACGTATTTGTTTGTACCTCGTAAAATAAAGCTTTGTTGAAAACAATATTTTGTATTTAAGCTAATAATGAGGTGGTTCATGAGATATCAGCTTACTATTAATATGTCCCTAGTAGGAGTAGGCGTTTACTGAAAGCGGAACTCATTACCTTAAAATACAAATATCTCGGTTAATACTCAATATACGGAAAATATGTATAGAACAATATTTATAGCAAATAAAATTTGCAATAAGATTGATTTTATACAATTTTTCGATGCGACGTATAGTAACGGAGATATTTCGAATTTTCAAAAATCCTTCCCTCTAAACCCCCCCCCTCCCACTGGTCCGATTTCAGCCGTTAACGAACTTGATCTTTCTTTTTACATAAAACGACTAAATTTCGAGTTTCGTAACGATCAAACAAAAATTGCGACCGCTAGAGCGGTAACAGACAAATATATATATATATATATATATATATATATATATATATATATATATATATATATATATGAAGTAGAACCTGTATTTTGTTAGCCCTGAAGAAGAGAAAATTAATATTCTTGAAATATTGGCTTAAACTAAGATTTTTTCACCAACATTGACCAAAACTCCAAACCAACAACTCCATATACATCCACACACACACACACACAAACACACACACACACACACACACATATATATATATACATATATAATTTTGAACGGACCTCATTTTCGTCATCCCCTGTGTTTGATCGATGGACATTTGAGGAAAATTCTTAATGATTACAACCTCAATAGGTCCCCTCAAAGAGTAATCAGCTAATAAAAATAAGGTTCCTATTAAGTGATGTTGAAGTACCTTCAAAATGTAAATAACCAAAGACGTGTGAGATTTCAAAAAATCTATAATAAATAGTAATGGATTTTTGTATTCCTGTTAGAGAGATGTAAATGTGTGACAAACGGATAGGCAATTTATAGCAAGTGTGTGAAAATCTTTTTCTAGTGATAAAGTTTTCAGATAAAAGCAGAAATAAATGTTATTTTCAGCCTCCAATAATGGAATGAAATCTTTATAACCTTCTTCATTAAGCCCCATCTTCTGAATTCCTTTTCAGTAGGTCTATTGGCAGACAGTAAAAGTCTTTTCTAGTCTTATCCCGGTTTCATCGCTATTTTTTCCGTTTTTCCATCCCGATATAAACAAGCCGACCCGAGAGAGAGTAATCAGCCCCAGATATTTATGTGCCTTTTATTCATTCGGCCTCGAGAAAATACTAAAGAAATACGACCCCACTCATCGAGGCCTAAACTAACACAAGAAACTTTTGTACAAATACCGCCTTGGAAATGACTAGAAGGCTCCACACTACATAAAACGTCCAGGACCTCTCTTGACAAGACGTATCTACATTTTAGCAGATTTCCTTAAAGGGAAATCAGCTATTGAGGTTGTAATCATGGTGCGATTATCGAAAAAAAATCCTCAGACGCCCATCAATCTTAGCAAGGATATTGTTACGTTTTATTACAAAATCAGTAATATACGTTGCTTATAAGAGTTCTTTTGGGTTGCAAATTTAAGTACTACACACTTGGTTAATTACTCTTAATTACTACTCACTGATAGCTTCACTGTACTTCAGATTACACAGTTCAATAATTCACTCACGGTCACTGAAGTTCACAGAAAAACACGGCACTGCACTGTCTTAAAGACGGCGCAATACAGTTCTTCAAAGAGTCACGGTCGCACTGTTGCACTTAACGCACTGATGATCACTTGAAGACAGCTGAGAACAAACTAAACTGTCGGGCGAATCGCACATGCTTATATAAAGGAACGGCGACATAAATGGACGAGGGTCTGGAAGATACTCTAGTACCTTTCCTTTACCCCGGCTGGACTAGACAGGCAAAACTAGTCTTTCATCGGTCGGCCTTTCATCTCTGTTTAATTTTTCATGTTCTTAATTTTAGCAACACTATGACAAAAAAGTCCGTTGCGTGGGGACGGTTAATCTACATACTGGTAACACCCACGTGAATATTGAGTTAATAAATACATACGGTAATGAGAAATCTCTCAGTCAATTTTAATAACCCCCACACGGAAAGCGTATGAATTGTAAAGAACCTGGTCTGCCAACAGCTATGAGCTGAACTGATAGAAATATTCTTTACCCTAAACAAAAACAATTACTGAAATATATCAGAATATAACGTATTAATTTTATTGAAAACTATTTGCAAGATCTAGTACTGCAATTTATAATGCATTCTTATCTTAATCACTCAAATTTTAGTAGTCCAAGAACGAAATAAGGGGGGGGGGATCAACAGAACGTATATCTTACAAAGTAGAAGTTCAATGAGACCAATATGTATTATTCCAGTTACGAAAAGTCCAAATCAGACGATTAAAAAATTGGCTTTGCTCAAGGCTACTGAATAAACAAATCCAAATATCTCGTTCAATAAACGAAATAGAGATAAAGTATATTGAACACAAATTAATTGATAACATGATTCATCCCAAAAAATATTGTGAAAGCCACAGACAAAAATGGTGCTGGTTTTACTTCTTTGAATGGAACATTTCATAAAATCAGTGAGGCAAAGACAAGAGATGGAATTTGTATTTGGCTTCAGATTTGGGAAGTAAAGAATGATTCGGAATTTCAACAGCTATTGCGTTCAACGGAAAAAAAACGAGTGGGAGGCATTCAAAAATGTTGTTGATAATTTTCAAGGAAACATCATGGCTGAAAACCATGACGATCTGGCGGCTAATCTAATTAAATCGTACTGAAAAATGTCTTTAGAAATTCATTCTGGTCTTCGTTTCCACGAGAATATTTTACACATGGAAAAACGGTACCAAAGGAAAGTTCTGCAACAAGTTAGCAGATTGCTGCTGAACACTGTAAAGGGACTTGCATGATGTAATTTGCCACATTTCATATTTGTTAAGTATGGGCAATGGGTATGGGTCCTAGCGGGCATCAATTTTTTTTTAAAGTTACCAAACTCGAATTTATAAGTTCAGGTTTTATGTGAACTGAAGATCAAGTTCACTAATGGCTGAAATAGGAATAGTGGTCTCTCCCTAGAGGAGAGGAGGATTGAAAAAAGTCCGTCACGCAGGAGCAGCGTAAACTAAGCAGATTTCCCATGTGAAGTTTTACAATAGAGAAATCTGCCTAATAACAACAGTAGTAGTAAGGAATCTCTAAACCTATTCAACAGGGACGAACAGTTACGGAAAAGGCCGCCCTAGCTCTCGGCGGAAAGTCCCGAACATAGCCGACTCCTGCCTACCACAACACAATACAAATGGAAATATCTCGTTTAATATTCAAGATACAAAATAAACGTATAGACCACTAATTAAAGTAAATTTACTTTGCAATTAGATTGATTCTATACAATTTTTCGATCCGAAGCATAATAACAGAGATATTTTGAAATTTCAAAAATCCCCCCTCTAAACCCTCCGGAAATTTGGTCCGATTTCAGTCATTAACGAACTAGATCTTTCTTTTTACATAAAACGATTAAATGTCGGGTTTGGTAACGATCAAACAAAAATTGCGACCGCTAGAGCGTTAACAGACATATATATATATATATATATATATATATATATATATATATATATATATATATATAATTTTGAACGGACCTCTTTTTCGTCATTTCCTGGGTAGGATCGATGGACATTTGAAGAAATGTTTTGAAAGTCGGGGGATCCCTTAAGGGAAATCTGCTAAAATTCTTACTATCTCAGTTATTATGAAAAGCAACAAATATTGTTGCTAATTTAATTTTCCATGTCGTCTTGTCTCCAAATATTAACGGAAATAATTTCAGTTTTTAGTATTTAGTCTCCAGTAAACGCCCCTATTTCTTATCTATTGTTTATCTCTTCTTAATGGTAAACTTGTATATCATGAAACGTTTCATTGCAATGTTATATATCAACTATATAGAGTTAGAATGCAAAATTTTGTCATGAAATAATCGTTGCATTAATGATTATTTCATTGACCTGTATAGAATGAAAAATTGAAACTATAAACTTCGTTGTATTGAAAATAAGTACAGATAAAATTATGAGCGAAATGTACTAAAAAGCTATAAACATATCCAAGTTGCTTGGTAACAGTCATCAAACCACTTTCCTCATCTATCTAGGGCATTGGTCTGGTAAATAATTAAAATCGTGGGGCAAAGCGTAACGTAAATAAATACATAAATAGAATTAATAATCATATAAATGGTTGACTGTTGGTGGATATTTCATACGCCCCAAGATTTTTTTTATTTATCTGATCAATGCCCTAGATTGATGAGGAGACTGCTGTGATAATTAGTACCTAGAACCAAGTATTATTTTTTAGCTTTTAGTACATTTTCTTTGTTATTTTTATCTGTATTTTTTTAGCAAAACTGTGTAAGTAAAAGTTTTCTTATTTTATTTCTTAATGCAACTTGAAATATTATGAATCTCAGACCAAAATACTTCATATTTTAATTTTTTGGAAGCTGTTTTCCTGTTTTGTTGTGTAGTGCAGGAGAATCAAAACCAACGTTATGAAGGAAAGATAATTTTCACTGGGATGTCTCTACTTATACTTGGTTTCAGAAGGCCAAAACAGATGGAGACCATTAAAATGTCGATGACCTCTTAAAAACTTCTGCGTGAGAGAGAAGTAAGTGGGTTTATCTCTGAAGGAGACCATTCGTGGGTGACGCTTTTGAAGAGTTATGACTTTGAAATGGTGTTGCACAAGGCACAACTTTGAGTCGTTTCTGTTCGAAGTTTTGGAGTGGTTTATTAGTTCGCGTAATGCACGTACACATGGTCAACGGTTTGATCCACCTTGTTTACTAATGTCTTTTGGAAAATATATTCTAGCGAAACAAACCTGCAATAGACTAAACGAAATACGTATGAACCTTTTACATGATTTTACAAGTCGCGGTATCTCTCTCCACTTCTAAGATTAATCGAACATTAAAAAAGTCCGTCAAGCAGGGGCTGCGTAAACTAAGCAGATTTCACATGTGAAGTTTTACAATAGAGAAACCTGCATAGTGGTAATACAATACCACCGTGATTAAATAAAAACGGTAATGAGAAATCTTTCAGTTAATAAAAATAAATTCCCAACTGAAACGGCTTCTGAATTGTAAGAATTATTTATATTTTAATAACACGACTTTTAGTAGTCCAAGAACTAAAGAAGGGGGGGCGGATGAACAGAACGTATTTGCATAAATCTCATAAAGTAACAAAGGTAAGGTAAGGTTAGAAACGACAGGTAAGGTTAGAAGAAGCTTCCACCTGAGCCAAGCGGTTACGAAAGTGGCCGACCTAGTACGAACTATACCCAACCACATGTCTCACACACACTTAATAAAATGCAAATAACTCGGTTAATATTCAAGATAGAGAATAAAAGTATTTAACAATATTTATAGTAAATTTAATGTGCACAAAGATTGATTCTGTACAATATTCGAATCCGAAGTATAGTAACGGAGATATTTCGAATTTTCGAAAATCCTCCCCTCTAACCCCCCCCCTCCCACTCGTCCGATTTCAGCCGTTAACGAACGAGTTCTTTCTTTTTTCATAAAACGACTAGATATCGAGTTTGGAACGATCAGACTAAAATTGCGACCCCTAGAGCGGTAACAGACAAATGTATATATATATATATATATATATATATATATATATATATATATATATATATATATATATATGTATAGTAATATACATACCAAGTTTCATAAAATTCGGTTCAGCCGTTTATGATTCTATATAGGACATACAAACAAACATTCATTTTTATATATAAAGATAAGAGGTGAGTAGTGTGTCATACCAGCACAGGGGAAATATTCATAGTGTTGCGAAAATTAAGTACAGAAGGATTAGCAGAGGGAGTCGCGTATTTGGGAAGTGCAATGTAGATCAAAGAAGCCGACGAATGGTCTAGCTCCTACTAGTCCCTTCCAGTCTAGACGTCGAAGGGCCCAGCCAATTCCCCTTTGATGCATGCCGACGAACTATATAAAAAACGAGCCAGCCGCGAGCTAGTCAGTTTTCTTCTCAGGTGCTCATATGTGCGTTCGGTGCTACAGTGCGACTTAGTGCAGCGCGGTAAAGTGTTTTTATAAGAAGAACAGTGTTGTGCCGTGACTGTAAGTAACAGTTTTAGGTGCTGTGATTTAAGACAGTGCAGTTCCGCGAAGTAAAAGGTCAGTGCAGTGCCGTCCTTTTGGTGTAGCTACAGTGACGCGTGAGTGAATTATTGGACTGTGTATACTCTGAGGAGGCAAGGGACGCTATCAGTGTATACTGTGAGTAGTAATTAAGAATAATTACCAAGCGTATTGTGCATTGTGAAATAAATTGTGCAGTGATAAAAACTGTGAAACTTGTATTTAATTTTGCAAACCAAAAGAACTCTTATTAACAACGTTTATTACTGGTTTAGTGAGGGACTGGTGAGCGAGGGACTTTATATTTTACAATAAAACATCTAATTAAATAACAACCTAAATTATTTACTCTCAGCACATTTACACAAACGGATCTAAAACTCAAAAACTGGAGCAGGCATGTAATTAATAATGACTTCTATCTAATTAAGCTACCTCAACTCACAACAGTGTACACAGCTGAACTTTTCAGAATACTAGCCGTTTTCCCGGTGGCAATGTTTAAGTTGGTTAAATGTGTTAATGGTGACTATATGAAAATTGGATGAATTCATGAGCTTAGGAAACCTGCCATTTTCATCACTTCGCCAAATCCAGGGTTAATTAATAAACATCATATTTCCCACGAAATATAATTACTGGATTGACGTAAACACTGACTAATCCATTCAATTCTATAACATGGCGATAATGTATTTTCATTTTTCAATTTATACACATAATAAACGAAATGGCGAATAGATGAATGCCAATAAATTTATATTTCATATAGTTGTGAAATAAACAGCCATATCAGACATATATTTGTTTGAGTGTGGGTTTACTACACTTGTAGAGTATCACGATTGGTTCTTAAAATTTATGATCCGACCGGACCACGACCTCAGCCGGATCGCAACCGCATCCGCACCGCAACTATATCACAACCGCAACCGAACAGCAACCGGATCCAACCCCGGAGACGAAGACAATGAGGTTCGTTCAAATTATATATATATATATATTTGTCTGTTAACGCTCTAGCGATCGCAATTCTTTTTGCGAACTCAATATATATAAATGTCGATATTTATCGTTTTATGTAAAAAGAAAGATCAAGTTCGTTATTGGCAGAAATTGGACCAGCGGGAGGGGGGAGGTGGTTAGAGCGGATGAAGTTCGAAAATTCGAAATATATAATATATATATATTATTCATTGGATCGAAAAATTGAATAAAACCAATCTTATTGCAATTATAATGTACGATAAATATTTTTATATACATATATGGTATATCTTGAATAGTAACCAAGATATTTGCATTTTCCAGCCTTCAGGAAACCCCCAATTCTACTCATGTTACATAAAAAATACTCTGTTCTATAATAAAACACATTATTCGAAACTTAAATACCAAAAATTATTGTTAAGAGACCTTTATTATACGAGATACCTACGGGTATATATTAGTGACTTCCTCCCCCGTCTTAAGTTCTTGGACTACTGGATTGATTGTGATGCAAATTATTTTGATTCATTATAATTTACAGTACTAGATGTAGTAAATAGTGTTCAATAAAATATATTTATTATATTCTGATATATTTCAGTAATTGTTTTTCTTTCCAGTGAGAGGTTAGCATACCTGTTTGTTTGCATTTCAGATGCTACCCACTGGGAGGGGTAATATTTCTTATTACCACTTGTATTTACTCACTTTATATTCAAGATTGTGCTGTGATACCAGCATGGTATTATCTATTGATAAACTTCACGAGGAAAATCTGCTTATTTTTTTTTTTAAATATATGTTCAGCACAAAGCCTATCAATCGTCTCGGAACAAAATTTAATAAGTATAAAAGCACTTGAATTACATTTTGCTTCTGTGTCCTTCAAGTATTATTGACAGTATGATGGATAGCGGTGTCCTTTCATCTAGTTACAAGTAATCATGGTCAGACTTGCTAAGCGTGACGGAAAATCACTTGCTAAGGGGATAAGACATGCTTTTGAATAAATGAGAAATTTCATAACTTACGGAATTCCTGTAACTGAAATAAAATATTAATATCTTCATTTTTTAGCAGATTTCCCTTAGGGGAAATCAGCTATTGAGGTCGTACTCATGACGCGATTTCCGAAACATTTCTTCAAATGTCCATCCATCCTACCCGGGAGATGACGAAAATAAGGTCCGTTCAAAACTTTATAAATATAAATACTCTAGCGGTCGTAATTTTTCTTGATCATTACCAAACTCGATATTTAACCGTTCTATGTAAAAATAATGATCAAATTCGTAAATGTCTGAAATTCGACTATTGGGAGGGTGGGTTTAAAGGGGAGAATTTTTGGAAATTCAAAATATCTCCGTTACTATACGTCGGATCGAAAAATTGTATAGTATCAATCATATTGCAAATTAAATTTACTATAAATATTGTTATACACATTTATTTTCTATCTGTTTATCAATATTCTCTATCGATTGACATTTGAAGAACTTCTTTAAGTAGTAAAAGTCCGTCACGCAGGGGCTGCTTAAACTAAGCAGATTCCCCACGTGAATTTTAATAATAGATAATCCTACATACTGCTAACACAACACCATGAATATTAGATGAATAAATACAAACGGTAACAAGAAATCATTCCCCTCCCGACGGGAATCGTCTAAAAAATAAACATACAGGTCTGCCAACGGCTTTCAGTCCGACACCGCAAAGAAAAACAATAAAATAACTGCCCCCCCCCACCCCCCCCCCCCCCCACCCCCCCCCCCCCCCACCCCCCCCCCCCCCCACCCCCCCCCCCCCCCACCCCCCCCCCCCCCCACCCCCCCCCCCCCCCACCCCCCCCCCCCCCCACCCCCCCCCCCCCCCCCCCCCCCCCCCCCCCCCCCCCCCCCCCCCCACCCCCCCCCCCCCCCACCCCCCCCCCCCCCCACCCCCACCCCCCCCCACCCCCACAACCCCCCACCCCCCCCCCCCCCCACCCCCACCCCCCCCCCCCCCCCCCCCCCCCCACCCCCCTCCCCCCCCCACCCCCCTCCCCCCCCCCCACCCCCCCCCGCGCCACCCCCCCCCCACCCCCCCCCCCCCCCACACCACCCCCCCCCCACCGCCCTCACCCCACCCCCACCCCCCCCCCCCCCTATCCTCCTAACCCCCCCCCCCCCCCCCCACCCGGCCCCCCCGCCCCCCCCCCACGCGCCCCCCACACCCCACCCCCCCCCCCTGCCCCCCCGCCCCCCCCCCCACCCCCCCCCCATTTATTAGGTACAAAAATCAAAGATTGATAGTTGGCAGGACAATTTACATATTCAACCCAGAAAAGCCATTCCCCCCTTTGCGAAGATAGCCAAGACACCGTTTCGCACTTCATCCTTACATGCCCCGTTTTAGCAGAGAGAAGAAACCACCTCCTGAAAAGTCTCAACATTCCACAGCAATCCATGGATAATCTGTTTGACCTTATGGGCAAGAACAAAATAAACTGCATATATGTTTTCATACTTAAAGGGTACTTTACCTGCAGAGGAGAGAATAAAATACAAAACAATATAATTTAATTAAAATAAAATTTATGTTTCATGTTTTTATTGGGGGGGGGGGGGGGGGCGGGTGTCATTTTTGTATATAGTATTTTGTTTTTTGTTTATTTTGTTTTTGAAATGGAATTCCCTCTGTTTAAGTATTATATAAGGAACCCCAGATAAACGAAAAATGTAATCATGTACAATGGCTGAACCCTTGCTATAAAAGTTTGTTAAATTATAATATTAGCAATAAAAACAAAAAAAAAAAAAAAAAAATAATATATATATATATATATGAGATTAATTCTTAGTTAACGCATGCTTCATGAGAACAAAATTCTCATAAAAGGATTGAGGTAGGGGAAGGGGCGGGGTATTGGGAAATATATGCTAAATAGAGCAAGCGATGTAGATAAATTGGGAGGGGAGAGACTATAAATTCTCTGGTTATCGGAATTTTTCGGCTCCCCAAATACTAATTCCTTAATATATATTTAATCTTCAATATACAAGCCCAGCATAATATTATAAAGGGGTGAAAAACAAATAAAATTTATGAAGATAGAAAGTGTTTGTTTTACAGGACTCAAGCGTTAATCGGAAAATAATTTTACACACTTTAGAATATAATTAAAGGCGGTGTGTATTAAGGATCACATAATAATGGTAAGGGAACGTCACGGACAATTTGTATAACTAAAACATCTTAATACCATATTAATTTAACTATTAGTAGATTTCCCTAAGGGGAAGTCAGCTATTGAGGTCGTACTCATGACGCAATTTTCGAAAAATTTTCTCAAATGCCCATTGATCCTACCCAGGAGATGACGAAAATGAGGTCCGTTCAAAACTAAATATATATATATATATATAAAATTATATATATATATATATATATATATACTATATATAAGTATATATATGAATAGGACCTCAAATAAGCTGTGATTTCCCCCTTAAGGGTAAATCTGCTATAAAAAAAACATGTACGGGTAAACGACGGGGGGGTGTAGCGCGGGGGGTGTAGCGCGGAGTACGGCCGTTACTACTGAAGCTCTTGGTCTTGGCAATGAGACATTTATCGATCAAGTTTTTGGTGGGACGATTAAAAAAAAGAAAAAATTAACTGGTAACACACAAAACAAAACATTATGTGGTTATATTTATTTATCAATCATTCCGTTCCAGAATTATATATATATATATATAGTATATTATATATTTAATATATAAATTATATATAATAATATATATTATATAAATATTATTAGTATAGTGTTTTGAACGGGACCTACATGTTTCTTTCGTGCATCCTCCCTCACACCTTGGTGGTTTAGGATCAAAATGGTGACATTTGAGGTTGTTGAAAAAAAATTTTCGAAACACATTAATTTTGGCGCCCGAATTTGTTTTTAATCCTATACCGCAAACTGTGATACAGTTAATGTTTTCATCAATGGCCGAAAAGTAACACGATAAGTAAGAAAAGGGGAAGCCAAGTTCGGTAGGAGCGGATATAGAACTTTGAAGAGAGATTTAGCAGATTTCCCTTAAGGGAAATCAGCTATTGAGGTCGTACTCATATATATTTACGTATATATATATATATATATATATATATATATATATATATATATATATATATATTTATTTTTGAAAGGACCACATTTTCGTCATCGCCTGGGTAGGATCGATGGACATTTGAGAATATTTTTCGAAAATTGCGTCATGAGTACGATCTCAATAGCCGACTTCCTCTTAGGGAAATCTACTAATAGTTAAATTAATTTGGTATTAAGATGTTATAGAAATTTTCAAATGTCCATCGATCCTACCTAGGAGATGACGAAAATGAGGTCCGTTCAAAATTATACACACACACATATATATATATATATATATATATATATATATATATATATATATATGTTTGTTAACGCTCTAGCGGTTGCAATTTTTGTTTGATCGTTACGAAACTCAATATTTTACCGTTTTATGTAAAAAGACAGATCAAGTTCGTTAATGGCTGAAATCGGACAAGAGGGAGGGGAGGGGTTTAGAGGGGAGATTTTCGAAAAATCAAAATATCTCCGTTATTATGCATCGGATCGAAACATTGTATAGAACCAATCTTATTGCTAAATTTACTATAAGTATTGTAATATACATTTATTCTCTATCTTGAATATTAACCGAGATATTTGCATTTTTATGAAGTCTGTGGTCGGGTATAGTTCGGATTAGGTCGGCCATTTCCGTCACTACTCGGGTCAGGTGGAAGCTTCTTCTAACCTTACCTGTCGTTTCTAACCTTACTTTACCTTCGTTACTTTGTGAGATTTATGCAAATACGTTCTGTTCATCCGTCTCCCTCTTCTTTAGTTTATAAAATATAAATTATTCTTACAATTCAGAAGCCGTTTCAGTTGGGTATTCATTAAAATTAACTGAAAGATTTCTCATTTCCCTTTGTATTTAATCAGGGTCTTAGCAGTATGTAGATCTGTCTATTGTAAAACTTCACTTGGGAATCTGCTTAGTTTACGCAACACCTGCGTGACGGAATTTTTTTGTAATTATTGTTTGATCCTTATCATACTCGATATTTTATCGTTTTATTTTAAAAGAAAGTTCAAGTTTGTTGGCTGAAATCGAACCAGTGGGAGGGGGGGGGGTTAGAAGGGAGGATTTTCAAAAATTCGAAATATCTCAGTTATTATACGTCGAATTGAAAAATTGAATAGACGCAATCTTATTGCAATTAAAATTCACTGCAAATATTGTCGTATTTATTTATGCTCTATCTTGAATATTAACCGAAATATTTGGCTTTTACAGTTTTCTGCCATCAACAAACCCCCACTTCTACTCATGTTATATAGACAATACTCTATTATATAATAAACGACATTATTCGAAGCTTAAATACCAAAAATAATTTTCAAGAGACCTTCATTACAAGAGATACATACCCCCCCCCCCGTCTTAAGTTCTTGGACTACTAAAATTTGATTGATTGAGATAAAATTTATTCTCATCCATTATAAAATACAGGAGTTCATATAGTAAATAGTTTTCAAAAAAATTAATCTGTTATTTTCTGATATATTTCAGTAATTGTTTTTCTTTCCGGTGGGAAATAGACTGATGTTTACGTTTCAGACGCCTCCCGTGGGGAGGGGAAAGATTTCTTATTACGGCTTGATTTTATTAACTTAATATCCACTGTGGTTACCAGTATGTAGATTTATCTATTGTTAAACTTCACGTGGGAAATCTTTACAGTTTACTAAGCCCCTCCGTGACGGACTTTTTTATTTACTGTATGATTGTTAGCCGAGATATATGAACTATTTGGTTTTCACCATTACGTAAACCCTTAAGGGAAATCTGCTAATATATGGTGGGAGGAGATCAGTAGTGTGTTGGGAAATCTGCTTAGATTACGCAGCCTCTGCGTGACGAACCTTTCGTCACCACCTAGGCAGGATCGATGCACATATGACTTTTTTTTTTTTTTTCGAAAATGGGGTGATAATTATAGCCACATAGCTGATTTCCCTTGAGAGAAATCTGCTGAAAACTAAATATTAACGAACAGTTAATTAGTATAAATTGAGTTTTGCTTCATCCTGTTTATATAGAGCGAAACATTGAATGGTCTATATTCAAATAAAGTCAGCATTTCCCAGAACTGGATATTCCTCAATTTCCTTATCTACATTCAGCTCAGTTAACAGTCTCTAATTACCAATTAATTAAATAAATGCTGATGTTTCTTTTTATCATGAGTCTCCTCCCTCGAAAATACAGTGATATCAGCTACTTGATAATACATTTATCATCGAATTTTGATAACTTTATTGGAATTTATAGTAGTCGCGGTAGCAACAATTTAATTCTGTCATGGGTAATATGATTCCCTTGGAATTCAGAAGATACAATCCAAACACCTCTGAAAACTTTAGTATAATTTCGTATATTTTTCGTAAAGCAAATCTATTCTCATATACATTTTTTCAAATAACCACCGGGGCTCAGGTTAGCCATGAAAGCGTTGGCCTTAATCTCACATGGTAAACCTAGAGTGGCGAGTTCCATTCCCGCCTGGGCAACAGGAATTTATTTAGTGACGATCTCATTATATAAGATCATTAGTCCCACCCTGGCTAGAAAAGGGTGGTAACCTATTGACAACCGGTCCCGATTAGCCTTAGCAGCATAATGGGGACGTTAATAAATAATACAAAAAGTCCGTCACGCAGGGGCTGCGTAAACTAAGCAGATTTCCCACGTGAAGCTATACAATAGAGAAATTGGTATACTGGTTACACTTACCACCGAGAATAAAAACAAAGGGTAATGAAAAATCTTTCAGTTAATTTTAATAAGCTCCCAACGGAAACGGCTTCTGAGTTGTAAACAAAAAGGTCTGCAAATCACTCAGAGTTGAACAAACAGACAGAGATATTCTTCAACGGAAAGAAATACAATTACTTAAATATATACCTGAATATAAAATATTAATCTTATTGCAAACTTTTTACAGTACTACCACTCGCCACTTCGCCACTCGTACTGCCTGCTATCTCAAACAATCAAAATTCGAAGAAAACAATATTTGGTAGTTAAGCATCGAATAAAGTGGTTCATGATATAACAACTTATTATTAATATGATAAAAGTAGGAGGGGCTTTACTGAAGCCTCAAAAAAAATTCCAATTATAATCATTATTATTTAAAATAATGTAATAATAATAATAATAATAATAATAATAATAAATTGCGTAGGGATGTGGCGACCCCATCGCAGATCTTCGGATTGAAACTAGCCACTGGCCCTCCAGGTTGGGGGAACACTTACACTGACATACACACAGTACACTATACACTAACACTGACATAAGGTCACACACAGTACACACCCCAGGGTCACCTTCCCTGGGAGATAAACCTGGCAGTAGGTATAAAATGCAACCCATTATTAAATATGGTGCGACGAACAAAGAAAACAGCCTCGGACGAATCTGGAGTAAGGGCTGCTCCAGAGGGAATTGATTGTCAGCCCTCAACATCGTCAGGTAGTGCCCCGATGTTGTACGGCTCCGTAAGAACCCCGACTGTACCAACGGTCCAAAATTCAAGCTCTGACTTCAGCTTGGAGGAGGATGACTCTCCTCCCGCTCCAGTCAGAAAAGGTAGGCCAAGGAGTACGCAACAACGCATCAAATGGACTAAGGACATGCATATTGCAGTTATGCGAGCGTACTACCTAGCCACAAAATGTGACACTGAAAAAACGGGATATACTAGACGCATTGAGCAGTATTGGAATGAACTCTATCCTCAGATTACATTAAAGAGACAAATATAACTATTGCCCTAGATGGTCTGCTCATGTCCGAATTCGTGAAATTTGAAGGCATTCCATTCCATATGAGACCAAGCATCCCAAGAATTCCTTATAATAAAAAATCATTAAGTGCTGTTAAAACTATGAATAATGTTCTGGAGTTCCGTGTTGAATCAGTCGATAATATCGAGCAAATTAAACATTGGACATATTCAGCTGCAAGAGGAGTGGCGTGCTATCTAGGTATAGTTCGAGAAGATACTAAAAACTCTCAGAACAAAAGCCAGCAAAGTCTGGGTATTCCGCAATGGCAGCGACGATTAGAGAAAAGGATAGCTGACCTTCGTAAGAGAATTGGTATCTTGACTAACTTCCTGTGTAATCCAGATGGTTCTAGTACCAAGCTCAAAGGTAAAATTGATGAAATTATTGTTCTTCACCTAGGCTTGGTAAATGAGAACGATCTTATTGAGACTCTACGAACCTATTTAGATAAAGAAAAGCAACGGCTTGCTGTAAATGCTAATAGGATACGGAGATATAAAGAATCACATATGAGGAAGAAACAAAATGCACTATTTAGCACGCAAGAAAAACATTTTTACCGCAGCATTGGCACAAGCATGGTTAAGAAGCAAATAGATTGTAATGTCAACGATTTGACCAATTATTGGGCAAATATTTGGGAATTACCTGTGACTCATAGAAGAGAACAGTGGATTAAAGATCTCACGCACGGATTAAAAAATGTTCCTGAAATGGCAGATGACAGCATATCGGCTGAAGAAGTGACGCAAGCATTAAAAAAAATGCATAACTGGAAATGTCCCGGTCGAGATAGAATTCAGAATTATTGGTTCAAGCATTTTACATGCTTACATCACATGCTAGCTAGATGTTATTCAGATTTATTGACAGGCCATGTTACAATACCTGAAGATTTTGCTGAGGGTGTGACCTATATGATTCCGAAAAAGGAAGGTCACTTGGAACCTAAAGATTACAGGCCCATTACTTGCTTAAATGGAATCTATAAAAACTATTTACATCTATAATTAGTGCTAAAATAAATAGCCATCTTGTTTCCAACGGGCTTCTTGCTCCAGAGCAGCTAGGTTGTAAAAGTGGTGCTAAGGGATGTAAAGAGTTATTAGTTATAGATTCATTTATAGCGTCTCAGGTCTCCAAAAAACAGCGGAATATTTCTATAGCATGGATTGACTACAAGAAAGCGTATGATTCAGTACCTCATAGTTGGTTAATTGAAGTTTTAAAAGTTTATAAAGTTGCTCCAAGTGTAACCAATTTATTGTCACGTTTAATGGCAACATGGAAAACTTCGCTTAGCATTGGAAAGGGGAAGACAAAATTCCAGAGCGAGACAATTAAAATAAAAAGAGGTATTTACCAAGGTGACAGTCTCAGCCCCTTGTGGTTTTGCTTAGCTATGAATCCCATGAGCCAAATAATTCGAGACAGTGAATACGGTTACGAAATTTCTATAGGTAAAAACGAAACTAAAGTAAGTCATAGTCTTTATATGGATGACCTGAAGTTATATGCAAATACACCTACCCAGTTGCAAAGCATGATAGGCATAATAAAGAATTATAGTGATTCTATTGGTATGTCTTTTGGGTTAGATAAATGTGCTGTCTTGCATATTTCACGAGGTCAGAAAATGACTACAGATAATATAATAGTTTCTGATGAAACCTATATTCACGAACTAGAAAGGGCTGAATCATACAAATATCTTGGTTTTCAACAGCATCTGAAAATAGCGAAAAAGGATGTAAAAGACCTATTAAAAAATGAATTTATTAAGCGCTTGCGACTTATTTTTAACAGCTATCTTTCAAGCCGCTATAAAATAAAAGCAGTTAATACATGGGCGATACCATCTCTTATCTATAGTTTTGGCATAATAAAATGGTCTGACACTACTCTTGATGAGTTGGATAGACTCATAAGAACGGAGATGACAAAAGCCAGAATGCACCATCCGATTTCATCTATGGCCAGGCTGTATTTATGGAGGAAACAAGGAGGACGAGGCCTTCTCAACATCCGAAACCTATGTCGGTCTCAGGAAGTTAACCTGAGACATTACATAAGATCGAATGATAGCCACGTCTTCAAAGAATTAGTTAAACTTGATGACGGGTTTACGGCCTTGAACTTGAAATGTAGTAACAATCCTGAAGTTAAAAATGAATCCCACTTTCTTTCAGAATGGCAAAGTAAGGAACTTCATGGTCGTTACTACAGTCGCCTTTATGACTCGGAGGTAGACTTGGCTTATTCTGTCGCGTGGCTGACGTCTGGAAAGCTGTTTTCAGAAACAGAAGGTTTCATTACAGCTATCCAAGACCAAGTGATTGCCACCAGATCATACAGACGTCATATCCTCAAAGACAGTAGTGTCTCAGACAAATGTAGATTATGCAACAAAGCGTATGAATCCATTCAACATATTACGGCAGGATGTGAAATACTTGCTGGATCCGAGTACATACAAAGGCACAATAACGTGGCAAAAGTATACCATCAAGCTCTAGCCGAGAAATTCGGCATGGTAGGCAGTAAGGTCGCTTATTATCGCTATAATCCTCAAAAATTATTGGAGAAACATAATATAAAGATGTATTGGGACGAAGCGATGATAACTGACCATACTGTGCACCATAACAAACCGGATATTCTCATTATTGACAAGATCAATAAGACTGCTGACATTATTGACATTGCAGTTCCCAATGATGAGAATATTCGAAAATCCCATGCCGAAAAGTTAAGAAAATATCAAGAATTGGCTATCGAGCTCAAAGAGGTATACAAACTGAAATCTGCCATAGTTACGCCTATTATAGTAAGTTCAAATGGACTAGTGCCAAAAACAACGATAGCAGGCACCAAGAACTTGAATCTGCCAACAGCAATTATAAAAGAGGCACAGCAAGGGGTACTTCTTGATACTGCTAGAATCGTGCGAAAATTTTTAAATTCCCCTTAATATGTCACACTCACAAACTCCATATCGGTTGGATTTTCCCCCGACATGGATTTTACTCCAGTTTTCACTGAGTATAAACCTCCCCCATAATAATAATAATAATAATAAAATTTATTGTCACGTTTAATGGCAACATGGAAAACTTCGCTTAGCATTGGAAAGGGGAAGACAAAATTCCAGAGCGAGAAAATTAAAATAAAAAGAGGTATTTACCAAGGTGACAGTCTCAGCCCCTTGTGGTTTTGCTTAGCTATGAATCCCATGAGCCAAATAATTCGAGACAGTGAATACGGTTACGGAATTTCTATAGGTAAAAACGAAACTAAAGTAAGTCATAGCCTTTATATGGATGACCTGAAGTTATATGCAAAGACACCTACCCAGTTGCAAAGCATGATAGGCATAATAAAGAATTATAGTGATTCTATTGGTATGTCTTTTGGGTTAGATAAATGTGCTGTCTTGCATATTTCACGAGGTCAGAAAATGACTACAGATAATATAATAGTTTCTGATGAAACCTATATTCACGAACTAGAAAGGACTGAATCATACAAATATCTTGGTTTTCAACAGCATCTGAAAATAGCGAAAAAGGATGTAAAAGACCTATTAAAAAATGAATTTATTAAGCGCTTGCGACTTATTTTTAACAGCTATCTTTCAAGCCGCTATAAAATAAAAGCAGTTAATACATGGGCGATACCATCTCTTATCTATAGCTTTGGCATAATAAAATGGTCTGACACTACTCTTGATGAGTTGGATAGACTCATAAGAACGGAGATGACAAAAGCCAGAATGCACCATCCGATTTCATCTATGGCCAGGCTGTATTTATCGAGGAAACAAGGAGGACGAGGCCTTCTCAACATCCGAAACTTATGTCGGTCTCAGGAAGTTAACCTGAGACATTACATAAGATCGAATGATAGCCACGTCTTCAAAGAAATAGTTAAACTTGATGATGGGTTTATGGCCTTGAACTTGAAATGTAGTAACAATCCTGAAGTTAAAAATGAATCCCACTTTCTTTCAGAATGGCGAAGTAAGGAACTTCATGGTCGTTACTACAGTCGCCTTTATGACTCGGAGGTAGACTTGGCTTATTCTGTCGCGTGGCTGACGTCTGGAAAGCTGTTTTCAGAAACAGAAGGTTTCATTACAGCTATCCAAGACCAAGTGATTGCCACTAGATCATACAGACGTCATATCCTCAAGGACAGTAGTGTCCTGGACAAATGTAGGTTATGCAACAAAGCTTATGAGTCCATTCAACATATTACGGCTGGATGTGAAATACTTGCTGGGTCCGAATACTTACAAAGGCACAATAACGTGGCAAAAGTATACCATCAAGCTCTAGCCGAGAAATTCGGCATGGTAGGCAGTAAGGTCGCTTATTATCGCTATAATCCTCAAAAATTATTGGAGAAAGATAATATAAAGATGTATTGGGACGAAGCGATGATAACTGGCCATACTGTGCATCATAACAAACCGGATATTCTCATTATTGGCAAGATCAATAAGACTGCTGATATTATTGACATTGCAGTGCCCAATGATGAGAATATTCGAAAATCCCATGCCGAAAAGTTAAGAAAATATCAAGAATTGGCTATTGAGCTCAAAGAGGTATACAAACTGAAATCTGCCATAGTTACGCCTATTATAGTAAGTTCAAATGGACTCGTGCCAAAAACAACAATAGCAGGCACCAAGAACTTGAAACTGCCAACAGCAATTATAAAAGAAGCACAGGGGTACTTCTTGATACTGCTAGAATCGTGCGAAAATTTTTAAATTCCCCTTAATATGTCATACTCACAAACTCCATATTGGTTGAATTTTCCCCCGATATGGATTTTACTCCAGTTTTCACTGAGTATAAACCTCCCCCAGAATAATAAAAATAAATAAATACAATGTCCGTCACACAGAAGCTCCATCAACTAAGCGGAATTCCCAATTGTGGGCATGACCCGCAATCGATTTCATCTCACCATATCTTTTACATTCCTAAGTAAAAATGAGGTGATTAGAAGTGGTGGTTTACTGAAGGCTAAAAACTAAACAAAAAAACCCAAATATCTCGGTTAATATTCATAATAATGAAAATACACATAGAAAACATTTATAGAACATTATATTTGGAATAAAATTACTTCTGTACAATGTTTCGATCCGACGTATAATAACGGAGATATTTCGAATTTTCGAAATTCCTCTCCTCTAAACTACTCCTCAGCCATTAATGAACTTTATCTTTATTTTTACATAATAGGATTAAATACCAAGTTTAGTAATGATCAAATGAAAATTGCTGCGGAAAATTACAGGGTGTCCCAAGTTCCCGTGCCACCCCTCTGAAAATTGCAATTGTATTAATGAAAGGCTGATCCTTGGTGTGCCACAATTGTAACCCCTGGTGAATGTTTCATATTCAACCTCGTAACCTTCTCCAGTACTTCCCCAACGACCATAACATTGGAATTTCCAATAAAATGCCATATTTTTTATGACGGATTCTTGTACAAAATCAAATTCTAAAACGAGTTTGTATTTGGTGAATTTTTGGATTTGGCGCATCCTGTAGCCATAAAAAGCACAAATCTTTATTTCCGAAACAGCACATTTCATTGAAAAACTCGGCAACATAAAATTTTAGCCAACAAAATTATTTATGAAACAAATTTACGGGAAAAATGAGTGTGTTCCGAAATAATAAAAAACTATTTAAAACGAATTAATTTATTTTAAGCTAATTACGTAGTAATCATTTGTAAAAGGAATATATTTTTCCACCTGCATAGTTTAATTTAAAAAAAATGGTGCAATATATTCCAGGGAAGAATCATCCCACTTTTTTGGGGGATTAAAACATTAAATGGCACAGTCTTCAACCGCTTCCAAAATGAAGAGTTTCTAAGTACAATAGAAGACATAGCCCTGATGCCAAGAAATGAAATGTGGCTGCAGCTTGACGGATCTCCTTCCCACTTCTCAATCACTACTCGATCAACAATAAGAGAAATCTTTGCCCAAGGCAGTATCTGTCGCAGCTTGCACATCGAGTGGCCGGCCAGCTCACCTGATCTGACAGGAATGGATTATTTTCTATGGGTAAGGGTCAAAGGCATCTCTATTAGAACAGGTCGCAGAATATTGATGACATGTCCGTCACGCAGGGGCTGCGTAAACTAAGCAGATTTCCCACGTGAAGTTATACAACAGAGAAATCTCCATACGAGAGTCGAACAGTTATGGCAAAGGGCCGAACTAGCTTTTGGCGGGAAATTCAAAAATGCGTTATCGGCCCAAATTTAATAAATATGCAAATATCTCGGTTAATATTCAAGATAGGGAATAAATGTATATAACAATATTTATAGTAAATTTAATTTGCAATAATATTGACTCTGTACAATTTTTCGATCCGACGTATAGTAACGGAAATATTTCGAATTTTCGAAAGTCCTCCCCTCTAAACCCCCCCTCCCACTGGTCCGATTTCAGCCGTTAACGAACTTGATCTTTCTTTTTACATAAACGACTAAATATCGAGTTTGGTAACGATCAAACAAAAATTGCGACCGCAAGAGCGCTAACAGGCATATATATATATATATATATATATATATATATATATATATATATATATATATTTTATATATATATATATATATATATATTTATATATATATATATATATATATATATATATATATATATATATATATATATATACAGTTTTGAACGGACCTCATTTTCGTCATCTACTAAGTAGGATCGATGGACATTTGAAGAAAAATGTCAAAAATTCCGTCATGAGTACAACCTCAATAGCTGAATTCCCTTAAAGGAAATCTGCTAAAATCAGATTGGCGATAAATTCAATTTCAGTAGCAGAAATACACAGTTCCAAAATGTATTACAGATACCGTATTTTGAAGTGCATAATAAGACGAAGGACGCATTTTTGAACATATGTAAATACTAGCTGTAAGTATTGCAGTGCAAAGGAAAAACTGGTTTCTGTTATTTATCATGATGATTTATGTAGGTGGGAAAATGCATTCCTATGAAAAATAATTACTACATAGTAAGTTTAATAATATAAATTATTCTAAGAACGGTTTCAGTTATGTTAGTGTTTTTTGAAGTAAACATTTTTTGGATTCACTCAAGAATACTTTTGCGTTATTTCGTTTTAATCTTTTTTCCCCTTTTTAGCAGATTTCCCTCAAGGGAAATCAGCTATTAAAGTTGTACTCATGACGGAATTTTCGAAACTTTTCTTCAAATGTCCATCGATCCTACCTATTAGATGATGAAAATGAGGTCCGTTCAAAACTGTTCAAGCGGTCGCAATTTTTGTTTGATCGTTACCAAACTCGATATTTAGTCGTTTTATGTAAAAAGAAAGATCAAGTTCGTTAATGGCTGAAATCGGACCAGTGAGAGGGGGGATTTAAAGGGGAGGATTTTCTAAAATGCGAAATATTTCCGTTACTATACGTCGGATCGAAAAATTGTATAGAATCAATCTTTACTATAAATATTGTTATATACATTTATTCTCTATCTTGAATATTAACCGAGACATTTGCATTTTTATGAAATCTGGGCGTATAACGGATGAGTTTCCCGCCAAAAGCTAGGTCGGCCGTTTTCTTAACTGTTCAGCTCTCGTGAAAATTTCTCTATTGTATTACTTCACGTGGGGAATCTGCCTAGTTTACGCAGCCCCTGCGTGACGGACTTTCTGTCTTATTTCAGAACCCATTCGTTTTCCCTGTATACTTGCTTCAAAGGTAATTTTGTTGGCCAAAACTTTCATGTCGCAGCTTTTTTAAATAAAATGTGCCGTTTCTGAAATAAAGATTTCCGCCTGGGATATATAAATTTATTTATTAACGAACCCATTAAATGAAATCCTTAGCGTTAAAAGGTACTAAACAGTAACCAAAACTACAAATTGGAAAAATTGTATATTTTGTTTTTTTTCAGAACATTGATTTATTTCTCTCGATATTTAACGATATATTTTCGTTTCACATTCCTTTAATACGATATCTTCAAAAAAAAAATAAAAAATTATGAACGAACGTAGATAATTATAGAAATTTATCAAATATCGGTTATTGAGTGGAATCCCAATAGTTGATTTCCTGGGAGAAATATCTGCAGGAAAAGTAAGAGAAATAATTAAAAGATAAGTTTTTTTGTATTTTTTTTTTAAATGAGAAGTGTGAAGAAATTGTACATATCCAAAAATAATTATACAATTGCTAAGTAGTTTGAAGCGGTAAAGACTCGGCAATCACAACATAAGTGTTTAATTGAGTCATTGCTGTTATCCAATGTAAATAAGAGATAACACAAGTAGTCTATTGTACTTCAGTTATTATTGTGCCATCTGCCATAGTTGCTAATTGTTCTCTAAGGTAAGTTACACTTTTTCTGCGTTTAGTTTCTACTAATTATTTATTTTTGTATTACTAGATTTTCCTTATTGGTTGAGCTTGAGCTCAATGAACAATTTTCGAAAAATTCTCTCAAATGTCCATCCTATCTTTATTTTATTTATTCTTACAATATTGGCATTTGGCGGCCGGTGCGATTTAGCGATGAATCAGTTAAATTCCTATAATCATTTTGATATATTTACGTAAGTATGGTCATTTCTGCAAATATATTCAGTTTTGTCCTACAATATAATTTTTTGAAAATGTTGTTATGTTTTAAGTAGTGTAATACGCGGACTATATCCTGGCTACTGTCACGTAGTAATTCAGTCAAAGTGTATGGTAGGTCTATGTGAGTCCTTAGATAGCAGTCAGTTAGTATATGTTTTATAGTAAGTCTACAGTTACAGTGTAGGCAGTAGGGTTCGTCTTCTCCAGTAAGTAAGTGTGAGGCAGTCGTGAATAGCCAATTCTTAATTTGGTTAAAAATACTTCTTCTCTTCTAAGTAGCCTTTCTCTTTGATAAGATGTTTCAGTTTTCGAAATGTGTTGCCAGTTGAGGCAAACAAAGATTTCTGCCATGAATTGCGTATCATTGATTGGGCTTGAATATCTTTGTGTGTACAACGTGTGTCGTCGTGAGTTATTTTTGAGTAGCTGATTTTGCGAGTTGGTCTACTTGTGTGCTTTGTCTAATGTTTGTATGTCCGGGTAACCCGTACATAGTTATTATTTTGTTAAATGTCAGGATTTTGTGTAAAATTCACGAGAAGAGTGGATGTGAACGATATATTTTCATCCTATCTAGAACGGCTAAAACATTTATAATTATATAAGTACGTATATATAATTGGAATGTCTGTATGTACATTGGTTATACTATTCCCCCCCCCCTCTAAATTTCAAGATATTGTTTTTGATTGAAATGGAATTGAACTGATATTAAGAATTTTTAGATTTGGTGTACGTTTGTGTGTTACCTTTTCACGCATAAACTAATCAATCGAATTTCATAACCTCACCAAACTTAGAATTCAAAATGTACTAATGTTCATTAAGTCTAGCAGTTGGATTTGTGAGGAACGGCAGATATAAAAATCGAGATATTTCACGCACTTTCGGAATACGTGCACATAACAAATGTTAATTGTCGTGAAAATATGACTTATATAACTTCACATTAACTAATCTATGGATGAAGGACAACAAATGAATAAAAACGTCAAATAATTATTAAAAATCATTTTTCTTTTCGACTTGTTTCGCATCCATATGACGCCTCATCAGGAGAAACTCAACATCCCCTCTAAACCCACCCTCCCCCTTCTCCGATTTCAGCCATTAACGTACCTGATCTTTCTTTTTACATAAAACGACTAAATATCGAGTTAAGAACAAAAATTGCGACCGCTAGAGCGGTAACAGACAAATATATGTATGTATGTGTGTATGTGTGTGTGTGTGTGTGCGTGTGTGTGTGTGTGTGTGTGTGCGCGTATGTGTGTGTGCGCGCGTGTGTGTGTGTTGTGTGTGCGCGTGTGTGTGTGTGTGTGCGCGCGTGTGTGCGTGCGTGTGTGTATGTGTGTGTGTGTGTGTGTGTGTGTGTGCGTATGTGTGTGCGTGTGTGCGCGCGTGTGTGCGTGTGTGTGTTGTGTGTGCGTGTGTGGGTATGTGTGTGTGTGTGTGCGTGTGTGTGTGCGTGTGTGTGTGTGTGTGTGTGTGTGTGTGTGTGTGTGTGTGCGTATGTGTGTGTGTGTGTTGTGTGTGTGTGTGTGTGTGTGTGTGCGTGTGTGTGTGTGTGTATGTATGTATGTGTGGGTATATAAATATATATATATACAGTTTTGAACGGACCTCATTTTCGTCATCTACTGGGTTGGATCGATGGACATTTGAAGAAAAATTTCGGAAATTGCGTCATGAGTACGACCCCAATAGCAGATTTCCCTTACTGGAAATCTGCCAAATACGTCTTTCTCCATGACCTTCCACTAGCCGTCCCAGTCAGAGAAAGGGTTACAAAGTATGGCAGCTCAAGTGGTGTGATTTATATCGATACATTACGAAATAAAAATATATAAATTATCCCTAATGTAGTGTAATGTAAATAGTTAATGCAAAATGTATCTCTCGTTTCTTATTGATCACCTTTTACGATTTTTTATGATGTGCATATTCTCATATATCCTTCTCTGTAGCATGTGTAAATGTAAGTCTGGTAGGGTCAATATGTTAAAGTCAGAAAATAGTCTCAGGGTTACATGTTTGGTGAGTGTTTCCACGTCTTCTGTACACCCAATATTTTCACGTTTCTGAAGTGTTTATTTTATAATGGCTTATTATCAAAAATGGTGATATTTGTTTGGAGGTATTTGGTAATTCTAAGAACTATTCAGTTTAGTGAGAAGGGATTTCGTAAATTCAAAATATCTCCGTTATTATACGTCGTATCAAAAATTTGTACAGAAGCAATATTATTGCTTTTAATGTGTTAATTTAATGTGTTGTAAAATGTGTCATATACATGTCGTCTCTATCTTTAATATTAACAATGATATTGGCGTTTTTTTTTTTTTCATATTTAAGCCATTTGTAAGCCCCAACTTTCATTCATAGCACATTCAGAATAATCCAATATATCTTTCAAACCAAAATACCAAATATTGTGTTGAACAAATCTTTTCAAAATGAGATGCATGCAAATACGTTCTGATGACCTCCAACGTGTTTTGTTTGTTTGTTTATTATTATTTACGCCCACTTTATGCTACTATGGCAAATCGGGACGAGATATCTACAGGTTACCACGCATCCAACGTGTTTTGTTCTTGGATTACTAAAATTAGAGTGAATGAGATTATTCCTATAAATTACAGGTTCTAGATATATTAAATAGTTTTCAATAACATTTATCTATATATTATTTTCAGTCATATATTTCAGTAAATGTTTTCCGTTCAGATCAAGCATTTTTCAATCTATCTAATCAGCTCTGAGAGGTTGGCTGACTTGTTTGTTTTACTACTTAGACACTATTCCTGTTGAGAAAGTTATTAAAATGTAAATGAATTATTAGTCATTACCATTAGTATTTATTCACATTATATTGACGGTGGTGTTAAGTGTTACTAGTATATAGATTTATGACAAATGGATGGAAGTCCAAAACGTCGTGTGAATTAAACGTCCTATATTCTAGTGTATTTCCAAACAATCTTCGGATGCGGCTTTGAAGCTAAGTTCGTTCGACAAACGCTCTTTTGACAAGACGTCTTTAGACAAACGTCGTTTGAACAGAATATCTTTTGAACAAGGCAGTTTTGCCTTACAATCCAATCGTTCCAAGGCTTCTTCGCGTTGCTGAAAAGTTACCGTAAATACGAAAACGATAAACCATAGTCCCAACAACCGAAACAAGTCAGTCGGTGTATAACCGTGTAAAGTTAAGTTTCGAAATCCCATTTTCAGTGATGATACTGTTACGTTTTTTTACCGAAACCAGTAATAAACGTTTTTAATAAGAGTTCTTTTGGATTGCAAAATTAAATACTCGCAAGTTTCACAGTTTTTATCACTGCACAATTTATTTGGATAATGCACAATAAACTTGGTAATTATTCTTAATTACTACTCACAGTATAGACTGATAGCGTCACTGTTCTTCAGATTACACAGTCCAATAATTCACTCACGGTCACTGAGATTCACAACAAGACGGCATTGCACTGTCCTTTACTTCGCGGCACTGCACTGTCCTTTACTTCCCGGCACTGCACTGTCCTTTACTTCGCGGCACTGCACTGTCCTTTACTTCGCGGCACTGCACTGTCCTTTACTTCGCGGCACTGCACTGAATCGCACTGTAGCACTGATGTGAACATCAAGACAGGTGAGAATAAAACTGACTCGCTCCCGGCAGGCCCTCTTTATATAGCTTGTCGGTATACATCAGAGGGGAATTGTCTCGACGCCTCGACGCCTGGCTGGAAGGTACTCGTAGGACCTAGGACATTCTATCGTTTTCTTTGATCTACGTCACACTATCCAAATACGCGACACACTCTCTCTCTGAAGGATTATTCATCTATTTAATTTTCGCAACAATACGTTTGGGCTTTTCTTTTCGATCTTTCGGGTCTCTTCAGCTAGGCGTGTGCTAAACGTGAGGTTTTAGCTCCTAGCTTTAGTCTAGGACAAAATTGAGTAAACGGAAAAGTTTAAGATGTATGAAAAACAGTTCCTATGACAAATGGATGAAGTCCAAAACGTCGTGTGAACTAAACGTCGTATATTCTTGTGTATATAGATTTATCTTATGTAAAACTTCACTTGGGAAATCTGCTTAGTTTACGCCTGCTTAGTTAAGGCTAGTTTTGCCATCTATTAGGATGGAGATTTGTGGAATTTTTCAGAAAAGCGCGCCATGAGCTTCCCATTAAGAGAAATCTGCTAAAACTAAATAATAAAATGATGGCTTTTTGATGCAGATGAAGGAGTTGGTAGCATTGTGTTTGCTGTTGACTGCAGCATGTGCAGCAACTATACAAACAGACAGCTTTCGAGAAATTATTGAAAAGATCAACTCCTTAAATACAACATGGAAGGTAAGAAGTGTTGGGAAAATATTTTTCTATAAATAACTGCAAAGTGTATAATATTAAGAGAAAATGAATTATATATATATATATATATATATATATATATATATATATATATATTTACTCGTCCCAGTGTTTAGGATTGATACCCGTTGTTGGCATTTGTTAAAAATAAAATTAATTTTTTATGTAAGTCTTCACTGTCCTCCAAATTGTCATATTTCCCGTATCCTGTGCATTATGCATAGATTTCAGCTATTAAGGAAAAAATATTAACATTGATTTGAATTAATTTTTCCAGCTGAGCTACCTAATAGTTCAAATAGGAATGATTTGTTGAGCATGTCAATATTTCTACGCAAATTATTTGCTCCACACATTGTTCCTGGAGAAATGTATAAAAAAAAAAAAGTTAATCTAAATAACAAAGTAAGCTTTTGTTATGTGCATGTTTGTCGAAAAACAAATAGACAATGAAATATCGCTAATTTTTTTTTCAGGCCTCCCTTATAACCCCCACTCCCGTTCTAACCTAAAAACTTTAATATAGCTTATAATCATGGAAAAATTAATGCTGATTGACATACCGAGTTTTGTTAAGTTCCGTTCAATCGTTAGTGCCCAATAAAATAGTTGACACCCGCTTTTGTTTCTAGTGTAAATCTCGTTTGTACTTTGTCAAAATACAAAAATGAATATCAGAAAAGTTACTTCAAATAAAAAAATAAACTACTTTTGTCATGTGCATATTTGCAGAAAAATGAATAGAATACGAAATATCTCTATTTTTAAATTCAGGCCTCCTTTACAACCCCCACTCCTGCCCGTCCCTAGAAATGTTAGTATGGCTTATTATAATGAAGGCGATAGTGCCAATACACGTACCGAGTTTTATTTAGTTTGGTCGAATCTTTTGTGTCAAATAAAATTGTTCACAACCGCTATAGGTTTTAGAGTATATCTCGTTTATAATTCGGTATACGAAAAAAGTGTATATAACAGCTGAGGAAAGAAAGAGGGAGTGAGAGAGGTTCTAGATTAGAGGAAGGTCTCCCCACCCCTCTCCGACGCTCCAGGTTAACCAACAGAACATGACTAATTCTAACTCTCAATTCCGCTAACATTACCTTATATTCACATTCTATTTTCAATTATAATATGTATGTTTAAGTACATTCGTTTTTTGTGAATTAATTGATTTTTTAAACACATTAAAGGAAGAAATTACTTACTTCGGATTAATGTTCCGGTGAAAGACAGAGGAAGGGGGGGGGGTAATATACTTTGCTCCTCATGAAAGAGTTACTTGTTTTTAAAATGCTTTATACAATTGAAATGTTCTTGTTTATCGCCATAATATATCATGATGAGGTAATATTAAATTAAAAGATTCAAACATTGGAATGAATTTCTGGCTACAATATTGATATTTTTATACGACCAAGATATATATTAAGTAACTCTAAATAACAATGGAACAGTTTTTGTTATGAGCATTTTTGTTAATATAGCTAATAATTTAGTAGCAGTTGGTGCAAAGTCAGATGATACTGAGTCATGTTCAGTTGACTGCGCCTAACTAAAGTTTTTAGCGTATATGTCGTTTATGCTTCCTTATACGACAAAAGTATATATAACAAATGTTACTCTAAATGACAAAATAAACAACTCTTATTGTGTGCATGTTCGCAGAAAGACCAATAAGACATAATATATCGTGATTTTTCAGTTGATGCCTCCATTACAACCTCTAATCCTGTTCGTTCCTAAAAATGTTCCTATAGATTATAATCAAGGATGAGTTAATACCAACCTACATACGGAGTTTCGTTTAGTTCAGTTGAGTCTTTTGTGCCAAATAAAATTGTGGACTCCCGGTATACTTTTTAGTGTATAACTCATTTATACTTCGGTATACGACAAAAGTGTATATAACAAAAGTTACTCTAAATAATAAAATAAATAACTTTTGTTATGTGTACATTTGCCGAACAAACACACAGGAAACGAAATATCGCTATTTTTAATTTTAGGCCTCCCTTATAACCCCCATTCCTGTTCGTCTCAGAGAATATTAGTATAGCCTAAAGTCTAAGTTGGGCTAGTAGTTATATACATACCAAGTTTCATAAAATTCGGTTCAGCCGTTTATGCGCGATAAGGTAACAAACACACACGAAAGAAACAAAATGCAGTTATGGTCTCTATGACATGTGAAACGTAAAGTTATCGTAAAATTTCGCGAAAAAAATGTACAGACAGAGGTTACAATTATATATATATATATATATATATATATATATATATATATAAATATATAGATTAACATATTTATATTAAACAACCTGAGAGTACCCATTCGACAGTAAAGACATCCTACTGATCTGACTTAAATAAAGATGATAATTATTTGAATTATTACTCTTGACAATTTTTTCGTTAATTTTATATTTATGTAAATTGTGCTGATGATAAGTTTTTTATTTTTATATGTGTGTGTATATATATATATATATATATATATATATATATATATATATATATATATATCTGTTAACGCTCTATAGGTTGCGATTTTTGTCTGATCGGTACCAAACTCGATATTTAAACATTTGAAAAATGGGGATGAAGTTAGTCAACGTCTAAAATCGGATCAATTGGAGGGGGGAGGTGTTGAGAAGGAGGAATATTATGCATCCGATTTGTAAAAAAAATTGTACAGAATTAATCTTATTGCAAATGTAATATTCTATAAATGTTGATATCTTCGTTTATCATTATCTTACGAATTTATAAAATCATTTTACAAAAATATTCCGTCTTTAGAGTTAATTATCTCAACTGAGATGAAAACTAAAAGTATGATTTAATACTTAATTATGACTGCCGTAGTAATTATAAAATTTTTTGATTAGGAATCAAAAAATTAATTTCTTTCGGGAGGACACAACTTCCTGATCATTTACTCAGAATTTCACTCTCGAGTAATTTATAAGTTAAATATTCTTGTTGTTCTTTAAATGTGTTTCTTAAGACTGAAAAGTATAAGGTTCTAAGAGCCGAAATAGGCCCCGAGTGGGATGTTGACTTACGATTCTCGAGAAGGAAGAGAATTGTATCTGAAACGAGATAGTCGATTTCACAATCTGCTAATGAGGTTACTATGAGCTGGACTTGTGGCAAGAAGCAACCCTACCTGCTCCCCTATAGAAGACGATGAAAGCGGCAGTGGTGGGTAGCCGGCCACGAGGCTGACCGAACATGAGATGGATTGATAGTGTAAAGAAGAACGCTACAGTGTTCCACATAGTGGATTGGATAGCCATCGCCCACGATAGGCAGAGGTTGGAGGAGGCTGGTAATAGCGGCTAAGGATCTCCAAACTCTGGAAAGCCAACAGGAAAAAAGTGCTAGGAAATGCATTCTTTTAAAATTGAAATATTTTGCACCTAACGTATTATTTACCTTTTCTTAGTATAAATATAATATATAAAGTTTCCATGTCACAATGTAAATTAGCGTACTCCTCCGAAACGGCTTTACCGATTTTTACGAAATTTTATATGCTTATTCAGTAGGTCTGAGAATCGGCTACTATCTATTTTTCATACCCCTAATTGATAAGGATTGTTCACCCTTAACATTTTTTTTTTAATTTTTGGACGAAATTTTTTGTTTTTATTTTTTTATAATGTGGCATTAAAAAATACATACAACCCTAAATTTTTACTTTTTTATCACCAACCCCTATTTTTTTATAGCCAATTTAGTAATTTAATCATTATCATCCCACTCGATAACTGATCAATTATAGTGTTTTTAACTGTACTTCGATTAAAATTTCTATTTGTAATGACAATAAACAAATCCCAAGGCCAAACGATGTCTATTTGTGGCTTAGATTTGAGTACACCATGTTTTTCACACGGGCAATTGTACGTAGCATGCTCTCGAGTGGGTAAACCATCCAGTTTGTTTGTGCTTTCTAAAGATTGGCTAACAAAAAATATTGTTCACGCTATAGCAGTAAAAGATTGATGTTGTTTGTTAGTGTTACTGTCGTAATTAATATGCGATTTGTAATTTTAAGAAATAAACTATAATAACTTAAAAATAATATTGTTTGGCGTTTGTTATTTTTATATTCCCTTATCGTTCATAGCGCTCCATGCCTATCTCATGCATAAACCACATACACACTTATAATAAGTAAGTTACTTTTTGTCTAGACTAGTATCTAATAAAATACATTATTTTTTACAAACATACATAAATAAATATATAATACAAATAAATACACTTTTCAGGCTGGCCAAAACTTTCCGCCAGACATAAACATTTCATCGATAAAGAGGCTCCTCGGAGCATGGAGATCTGATTCCAAGCTGCCTGTGTTTGATGCCAATGATTACTCCGATGATCCGATTCCAGAATCATTTGATGCCAGGGAAGCGTGGCCAGACTGTCCGTCGATTAAACAAATACCAAGCCAGAGCAACTGTCTATCTTGTTGGGTGAGTAAGTATCTTTATTTACGAGGTTTTTGGCGTTACATGAGGTCGAGAGCGATATATATATATATATATATATATATATATATATATATATATATATATATATATATTATAATGAAAGGTTAATTATAATTATTATTATTTAAATTTAATCTATTTACCGGCTACTTCTCAGGGTCATATATTGCACGGCAAGCATTCCCGTTTCCACCATCTCTGCTATACGAGCTAATTTATCTATTTAATCAGAGATATAGCACAATTAGGCTAGATAATTAACCCGTCACTTCCCACAGGGTCACTGTTCAAATTTTCAGAAATATTTTTTTGTAACTATACTTTCTAAGCTTTGTTTATGAGGTTTTTAACACTTTTAAGCAAATTCACACAATATTGGGCAAAATAGAGGGTATGCACCTCTAGGTGCTTATGGGCACTAAAGGTTTGGAATGGGATTCGGAAGAACAATATTGTAAAATTCAAAAACAAACTTTATTACAAAACTGATACAAAAGAGAATATAAACTTTCCCCCCCCCCACCCCCCCCCCCCCCCACCCCCCCCCCCCCCCACCCCCCCCCCCCCCCACCCCCCCCCCCCCCCACCCCCCCCCCCCCCCACCCCCCCCCCCCCCCACCCCCCCCCCCCCCCACCCCCCCCCCCCCCCACCCCCCCCCCCCCCCACCCCCCCCCCCCCCCACCCCCCCCCCCCCCCCACACCCCCCCCCCCCCCCACCCCCCACCCCCCCCACCCCCCCCACACACCACCCCCCCCCCCCCCCACCCCCCCCACCACCCCACCCCCCCCCACCCCCACCCCCCCCCACCCCCCCCACCCCCCCCCCCCCCCACCCCCAACCCCCACCCCAACCCCCCCCCCCCCCCCACCCCCCACCCCCCCCACAACCCCACCCCCCCCCCCCCCCCCACAACCCCACACCCCACCCCCCCCCCCCCCACCCGCACCCGAACCCCCCCCCCCCCCCACCCCCCCCCCCCCAACCACCCCCCCCCCCCCCCACCCCCCCACCCCCCCACCCCCCCCCACCAACTTAGACTTAGGCTATATTAATATTCTCTGACCTAACATTAAAAATTGGTATATTTCGTTTCGTATTGCTTTTTAGGCAAATATGCACATAACAAAAGTTGTTTATTTTATTATTTAGAGGAACTTTTTTTTATATATTTTTTGGCCGTATACTAAAGTATAAATGAGTTTTACGCTAAAAAAAAAATTTAGCGGGATTCAACAATTTCATTTGGCATAAAAGACTCAACCGAACTATACAAAACTCTCATCTCAGCTAACTTGCGTCTCAACCAATAAAAAAAATATGTATAAAATGTGTGTGTTTGTGTGTGTGTGTGTGTATGTATGTATATTGTATAAAACGCACTGTTCACTGAAGCTGCACTGAACGCACTGTTATTCACTAGAAGAGAAATGAGAACGAACTGAACTGTCGGACGAGCTGGGCTGCTTTTATAGACGGGCGGCGAGATCAAAGGGAAAAAGAGCCCAGACTGGTCTAGATCCAACTGGCGTAGCTTAGAGCATTCATTACTGGTGCCATGGGTCTTAGAGGCTCAGTTCCTTTTCGTAGACCACTCAGTGGGAAACTTGGCTCCTCGAACATTGTAGAGATGTCGCCGCGCACAAGTCGGCCAGTCAGTGTGGTTTTAGCAGATTTCCCTTAAGGGAAATCAGCTATTGAGGTTGTACTCATGACGGAATTTTTGAAATTTTTCTTCAAATGTCCATCGATCCTAACTAGTAGATGGCGAAAATGAAGTCCGTTCAAAACTGTATCTCTCTCTCTCTCTCTCTCTCTCTCTCTCTCTCTCTCAAATATTATTATATATATATATAATATTATATCTATATATATATATATATATATAATATATATTGGGTCAAATAATGACTGTTACCGCTCTAGTGGTAGCAATTTTTGTTTGATCGATACCAAACGCGATATTTAGTCGTTTTATGCAAAAAGAAAGATCAAGTTCGTTAACGGCTGAAATCGGACCAGTGGGAGGGGGAGGGGTTTAAAGGGGAGGATTTTCGAAAATTCGAAATATCTCCGTTACTATACGTCGGATCGAAAAATTGTACAGATTCAATCTTATTGCAAATTACATTTACTATAAATATTGTTATATACATTTATTCTCTATCTTGAATATTAACCAAGATATTTGCATTTTTATGAAGTCTGTGGTCGGGTATAGTTCGGATTAGGTCGGCCAGTTCCGCCAGTACTCGGCTCAGGTGGAAGCTTCTTCTAACCTTACTTCTCGTTTCTAACCTTTCCTTACCTTCGTTACTTTGTGAGATTTATGCAAATACGTTCTGTTCATCCGCCCCCCCCCCCCCTACCCGTCTTTAGTGCTTGGGGTTGTAAAAGTTGAGTTATTTAAATTTAAATTATTCTTACATTTAAGAAGCCGTTTCAGTTGGGAATTTATTTTAATTAACTGAAAGATTTCTCATTACCGTATTTAATCACCGTGGTATTGTGTTACCAGTATGCAGATTTCTCTATTGTATAACTTCACGTGGGAAATCTGCTTAGTTTACGCAGCCCCTGCGTGACGGACTTTTGTTTTTTGCAGATTTCCGTAAGGGTAATCTGCTCAAAGACGGAGACAAATAATTCGTATTATATATTTTTTAAAAATTATCAACGAAGGATGATGTTTGTACTTATTAGTCACTTCTAAATTTAAATTTTCCTTTATTCTGTAATCGATTTAAACATATTCCAAAAACCAGCTGATTAGCAGTTGTGATACCATTATAGTATTGATGGGCCATAGTGTGGCGGAAGGTAGACACTGCAATATTAATTGGTAGATTTTTAACAAGTTGCAAGCTACTGAAGAGACGCCAGAAGACGTTTGAAACATGTAGAGATGTACTAAAATAAATACATCGGCCAAACCTGTGTTTAAGTGAATGTCCATCTGCCTTATCAACAAACTGATAATGCACTCTACATCTCTCTCTCTCTCTCTCTCTCTCTCTATATATATATATATATATATATATATAAATACTATCTAAGGTACCCGGCTTCGCCCGGGAAGTCATTTGAGCCGGAATGATGATGGTATTATTTCGGCAAGACTTTACTTTGCACAATATTTTGACATTTCCCCGTTTCAGTGTTTAGGGTTAGGACCCGTGGTTGGTTTGGAATAGACAATGAAATATCGTGGAATTTTTATTTCAGTGCCTCCCTTATAACCCCCACTCCCGTATATAACATAAACATTTTAATTAGGTTATTACCATGTAGAAGAATTAATGCTAATTTATATATTCTGAGGTTTTTGTTGGAATCGGTTCTAACCGTTGGTGTCCAATAAATATAGTTTGACTCCCGCTTTACCTTTTAGTGTATATCTCCGTTTATAATTCACTATACGAAAAAAAGTGTATATAACAAAAGTTACTCTAAATAACAAATAAAACAACATTTGTTATGTGACTTATTTGCCGAATAAACCAATAGGAAACGAAATATCCCCTATTTTTAATTTCAGGCCTTTCTTACAACCCCTACTTCTGCCACGTTCCTAGAAAATGTTGGTATGGCTTATGATAAATGAAGGCGTTAGTGCTAATACAAATTTAACCGAGTTTGTAGTCAGTTCGGTTGAGTCTCTTGTGTGCCAAATAAAAATTGTTGACTCCGGGAACCATTTTTAGCGTATAAACGCATTTTATTACGTCGGTATACGGCGAAAGTGTATATGACAAAAATTGATCTAAATAACAAAATAAACAGCTTTTGGTATGTGCATTTTTGCCGAAAAAACCAATAGGAAACAAAATTATCAACCATTTTTTAATTTTCAGGCCTCCCTCATAACCCCCACTTCTGCCCGTCCCTAGAAATGTTGGTATGGCTTATTATAATGAAGGCGCTAGTGCTAATACACATACCAAGTTTTATTTAGTTCGGTTGAGTCTTTTGTGCCAAATAAAATTGTTCACTTCCGCTATAGTTTTTAGTCTATATCTCGTTTTATAATTCACTATACGAAAAAAAGTGTATATAACAAAAGTTACTCTAAATAACAAAATAAACAACATTTGTTATGTGCATATTTACCGAAAAACCAATAGGAAACGAAATATCCCTATTTTTAATTTCAGGCCTCCCTTATAACCCCCACTTCTGCTCGTCTGAGAGAATATTAATATAGCCTAAAGTCTAAGTTGGGCTAGTAGTAATATACATACCAAGTTTCATAAAATTCGGTTCAGCCGTTTATGCGTGAAAAGGAAACAAACAAACAAACAAACAAACAGACACCAAAGAAACAAAATGCAGTTATGGTGTCTATGACATGTGAAACGAAATGTTATCGTGAAATTTCGCGAAAAAAATCAATGTACAGACAGAGGTTACAATTTTATATATATATATATATATATATATATATATATATATATATATATATATATATATATAAATTGTAACCTCTGTCTGTACATTGATTTTTTTCGCGAAATTTCACGATAACTTTTCGTTTCACATGTCATAGACACCATAACTGCATTTTGTTTCTTTGGCGTCTGTTTGTTTGTTTATTTGTTTGTTTGTTTGTTACCCTTTCACGCATAAACGGCTGAACCGAATTTTATGAAACTTGGCATGTATATTAATACTAACCCTACTTAGACTTTAAGTTATATAACTATCCTCTGAGACGGGCAGGAGTGGGGGTTATAAGGGAAGCCAGAAATTAAAAATAGCAATATTTCGTAGCTATTGGTTTTTCGGCAAATATGCACATAACAAAAGTTGTTTATTTTGTTATTTAGAGTAATTTTTGTTATATACCTTTTTTTCGTATACCGAATTATAAACGAGATATGCGGTAAAACCTATAGCGGAAGTGAACAATTTTATTTGGGACAAACGACCCAACCGATTTAAATAAAATTCCGTATGTGAATTAACACTAATTTTATTCATGATAATAAGCTGTACCATTATTTCTAGAGACGAGCAGGGAGAGTGGGGGTTGTAGGGGAGGCCTGAAATTTAAAAATAGCAATAATTTCGTTTCCTATAGAATTTTAGGCAATTATGCACATAACAAAAGTTGTTTATTTTTTTCTCTGTAAGTAACTTTTGTTATGAAACACTTTTGTCGTTATACCCTAAGTTATAAATGAGTTTTATACGTTTTAAAATAATATTGCGGAAGTGCAACAATTTTATTTGGCACACATTACTCAACCCGAAACTAAACCAAACTTGGTATCGTGATTGTGGCACTAACGTCTTCCTTATAATAAGCCATACTAACATTTCTAGGGACGGGCAGGAGTGTTATAAGGGAGGCCTGAAACTTAATTAATTAGTAATATTTCGTTTCTCTATTGGGGTTTCGGCGCAAATATGACAACATAAACAAAAGTTGTATATTTCGTTATTTAGAGAAAATTTGCTCAAAAATCCTTTTTCAATATGAACTACCAGGTACAGAACCTGGAAAAATTAATTTTACTGTTTGTTAATATTTTGTCCTTAATAATTTCAAAATTATATAGCACAATGCACAGGAAACGGGAAATATGGCCAATATGGAGGACAGTCAAGGTTTACATAAAAAAATTAATCCTTTATTATTAACAAATCCACAGAAACGACGGGTATTAAAAAACACAGGGACGGGATAATGTCATAATATTTTGCAAATTCAAGCCTTGTCTCCGTCTTTGAGCCGGGTCTTTGAGCTAGGATACCTATATATATATATAGATATAACACAAACAAACAGACAAGAAAGAAACAAAATGCAATTATGGTGTCTATGACATGTGAAACGACAAGTTATCGTGAAATTTCGCGAAAAAAAAATCAATGTACAGACAGAGGTTACAATTTATATATATATATATATATATATATATATATATATATATATATATATATATAAATTGTAACCTCTGTCTGTACATTGATTTTTTTCGCGAAATTTCACGATAACTTTTCGTTTCACATGTCATAGACACCATAACTGCATTTTGTTTCTTTGGCGTCTGTTTGTTTGTTTATTTGTTTGTTTGTTTGTTACCCTTTCACGCATAAACGGCTGAACCGAATTTTATGAAACTTGGTATGTATATTAATACTAACCCAACTTAGACTTTAGGTTATATAAATATCCTCTGAGACGGGCAGGAGTGGGGGTTATGAGGGAAGCCAGAAATTAAAAATAGCGATATTTTGTTTCCTATTGGTTTTTCGGCAAATATGATCATAACAAAAGTTGTTTATTTTGTTATTTAGAGTAATTTTTGTTATATACCTTTTTTTCGTATACCGAATTATAAACGAGATATGCGGTAAAACCTATAGCGGAAGTGAACAATTTTATTTGGGACAAACGACCCAACCGATTTAAATAAAATTCCGTATGTGAATTAACACTAATTTTATTCATGATAATAAGCTGTACCATTATTTCTAGAGACGAGCAGGAGTGGGGGTTGTAGGGGAGGCCTGAAATTAAAAATAGCAATATTTCGTTTCCTATAGAATTTTAGGCAATTATGCACATAACAAAAGTTGTTTATTTTTTTCTTTGAAGTAACTTTTGTTATAAACACTTTTGTCGTATACCTAAGTATAAATGAGTTATACGTTAAAAACTACTGCGGAAGTCAACAATTTTATTTGGCACAAATTCTCAACCGAACTAAACCAAACTTGGTATGTCAATTAGCACTAACGCCTTTCTTATAATAAGCCATACTAACATTTCTAGGGACGGGCAGGAGTGGGGGTTATAAGGGAGGCCTGAAATTAATAATAGTGATATTTCGTTTCTTATTGGGGTTTCGGCAAATATGCACATAACAAAAGTTGTTTATTTCGTTATTTAGAGAAATTTGCTCAAAAATCCTTTTCAATATGAACTACCAGGTACAGAACCTGGAAAAATTAATTTTAATGTATGTTAATATTTTGTCCTTAATAATTCAAATATATGCACAATGCACAGGAAACGGGAAATATGGCAATATGGAGGACAGTCAAGTCTTACATAAAAAATTAATTTTATTATTAACAAATCCACAGAAACGACGGGTATTAACCCTAAACACTGGGACGGGTAAATGTCATAATATTGTGCAAAGTCAAGCCTTGCCAAAAAAATATTATCACCATTCAGCCTCAAATGAATTCCCGGGCGAAGCCGGGTATCTGAGCTAGTATATATATATATATATATATATATATATATATATATATATATATATATAAAATTGTAACCTCTGTCTGAACATTGATTTTTTTTGCGAAATTTCACGATAACTTTTCGTTTCACATGTCATAGACACCATATCTGCATTTTGTTTCTTTCGTGTATGTTTGTTTGTTTGTTACCTTTTCACGCATAAACGGCTGAACCGAATTTTATGAAACATGGTATATATATTACTACTAACCCAACTTAGACATTAGGCTATATTAATTTTCTCTGAAGCAAACAGGAGTGGGGGTTATAAGGGAAGCCTGAAATTAAAAATAGCGATATTTCGTTTTCTATTGGTTTTTCGGGAAATATGCACATAACAAAACTTGTTTATTTCGATATTTACAGTAACTTTTGTTATATGCACTTTTGCCGTATACGGAAGTTTAAATGCGTTATACGCTAAAAATTATAGCGGGAGTCGACAATATTATTTGCCAAAAAAGACTCAACCGAACTAATTAAAACTCGGTATGTATATTAGCAGTGAGACCTTCATTATAATAAGCCATACCAACATTTCTATGGACGGGCAGGAGGGGGGGTTATAAGGGAAGCCTGAAATTAAAAATAGCGATATTTCGCTTCCTATTGGTTTTTCCGCAAATATAAACTTAACAAAAGTTGTTTATTTTGTTATTTGGAGTAACTTTTGTTATATACACTTTTGTCGTATACCCTATGTATAAATGAGTTATACGTTAAAACTTTAGCGGGAGCCAACAATTTTATTGGGCACTAACGGCTGAACCGAATTCAACAAAGCTCGGTATGTCAATTAGCATTAATTCTTCCATGATTATAAGTTATATTAACATTTTTAGGTTCGAACGGCAGGGGGGTTATAAGGGAGGCCTGAAATAAAAATTCACCATATTTGCATGTATAAGAAACGGGAAATATAAAAAACGGCAACGTTGGGTATCAATCCTAAACACTGGGACGGGTGAATGTCAAAATATCGTGCAATGTAAAGCCTTGCCAAAAAAATACCATCACCATTCAGCCCAGCAAATGAATTCCCGGGCGAAGCCGGGTATCTGAGCTAGTAATGTAATAATATTATATACAATGTAACTATTATATGTAAGTGATATGGTTTACCTGCTTTATAAGTCGGGAAGTCCGCATAGACCCTGAAATCTGCTACAACTGGTCCATAATTCATAATATTCTTCTGAATTACCTTTACATTACGAAGTGAATAGACTTTCTTAACTGAAATTAAAAAAAAGAAATTTTAGAATCTATTATATTCAGCGACATTGTTTTTATTACATGGGGAAGTGGCCAAGTACAGTAGAGCGTCGTTTATCCGAACGTCAATTATCCGAAACGTCAATTATCCGAACGCGCTTTGGAGAGTTTTTTTTTTTTTTTTTTTTTTTAACTACATATTTCAATTTGCACGCTGTATTATATACAGAATGAAGAAGTTGAAAATTTCAAGAATATGTATTTTTTGAAGCAATGCCCTGTTTAGAGTGTGAATAACTTTTTAGCAGAACATAAAAGCCTGGGTTCCCTCCTTTTGTGTTCGCGGGATTGACTGAGCCCTACCGTTCGGGGAATCAGAGCTTCTTTCTGTTTCCCTGAAATGGAAGTCTACTCCGCGGCTGGAAACGCCGGATGTCAGCCCTTCCGCCTCTCCCACTCTTTTTGCAGGTCAGTTCTAGACAACAGTTCATGCGCGTCGGAAGTATGTATTTTAATATGTAAGTGTAATGATGAATACAAAGTGTTTTATACAATTATCCTATTTTCTTAAAAAAACTAGTTATCCGAACAAATCGATTATCCGAACGTGCGCGATCACAATTAGTTCGGATAAACGACGCTCTACTGTATTTACAACGCATAAAAAGCACGTGAAATTTCTGTCACTGATTTATTTGTTCTCTACATGTTTCGCGTCCTGAATAATGCCTCTTCAGGAGTAATCTACTTATTATAATAAGATTCGACCTAACTACCTCGGTGGCCACGACAAGACTAACAAAAGTCCGTCACGCAGGGGCTGCGTAAACTAAGCAGATTTCCCATGTGATGTTATACAGTAGATAAATCTGCCCAATAACAACTGTAGTAGTAAGGTATCTCTAAACCTATTCATGAGGGGCAAATAGTTACGGAAACGGCCGCACTAGCTCTCGGCGGATAGTCCCGAACATAGCCGACTCCTGTCGACCACACATACAATAGAAATGCAAATATCTCGGTTAGTATTCGAGATAGAGAATAAATGTATAGAACAGTATTTATAGTACATTTAATTTGGAATAAGATTGATTCTATACACTTTTTCGATCCGACGCATAATAGCGGAGATATTTCGAATTTTCAAAACTCCCCCCTCTAAACCCCCCCTCCCAATGGTCCGATTTCAGCCATTAACGAACATGATCTTTCTTTTTACATAAAACGCTTAAATATGAAGTCTGGTAACGATCAAACAAAAGTTGCGACCGCTAGAGCGTTAACAGACAAATATATATATATATATATATATATATATATATATATATATATAATTAAGGGAAATCTGCTAAAAATGGTGATGTACACGTATCCCTACATTAAAATGATGAACGCTGTAAAAATTGAACACGTAAAAAGGTAGGAATTTTGAAAAATCGATCCCAGAAGAGGCATAGCTACAACTACCTCTTATAGACTTGATGTTTATTATAGTATTTGATAAATATGCCATCGACATTATTAAAATAAAAATATGTTGTGAAGAAAAACTTATATAAGGAATTTACATGGTACATTTATAAAACATTTAACTGAACAGCAAGTCGACCAGATGTAGATGTAGCTATGCTTCACACAGGAATCGATATTTCAAAAATCGATTTTTTATGTAATCGACTTTTAAGCTGTCCATCATTGTAATGTGTCGGTATTATCAGCTAATTGGTGCATCTCTTTTTTTGTTAGAGTTGGCGTGACCGCGTCGGTGGAATGTATTTATAATAAGTAAACAACTCCTGAAGAGGCGTCATAGATGACGCGAAACATGTAGAGGGAAAATAAATCACTGTGAGGAATTTCACAAATTTTTCATATGTTGAACATCCGATATTCCTTCTTCAAACGAATAAAGAATGGAGGTCACATTTCGACGATATTTATGATTTATGTAAAAGGCAAATAAAACCGGAGATGGGTGGAAGGGGAGGAGAGAAGGGAATAACGACCCTAAACATAAAAAGTCCGTCACGCAGGGGCTGCGTAAACTAAGCAGATTTCCTATGTGAAGTTTTACAATAGAGAAATCTGCCTCATAATATCAGTAATAGTAGGGAATTGCTAAACCTATTCACGAGGGACGAACAGTTACGGATACGGCCGTACAAGGTCTCGGCGGAAAATCCGGAACATAGCCGACCCCACCATCAATACAAATGCAAATATCTCGGTTAATATTCAAGATAGAGAATAAATGTATAAAACAATATTTATAGTAAATTTAATTTACAATAAGATTGGTTCTATTCAATTTTTCGATCCGACGCTTAATAACAGATATATTAAGAATTTTCGAATTTTCAAAAATCCCCCACTCTAAACCCCCCATCCCCTGATATGATTTCAGCCGTTAACGAACTTAATCTTTCTTTTTGTATAAAACGATTATATATATCAAGTTTGGTAACGATAAAACGAAAATTGCGTTTTGAAACTCATTTTCGTCATCTGGGTAGGATCGATGGACATTTGAAGAAAAATTTCGAAAATCGCGTCATGAGTACAACCTCATTAGCTGATTTCCCTCAAGGAAAATCTGCTAATAATAGAAAGGATATGTAGGAGGTAGCTAATTATAGCTGTGTAGCCTGGACAGCAACTATTGAACCTCTGTCCCCGTAGAGACGACAAGGCCCCGTCACTAACATGTCCAAGCCTAGCCGCCTCTTCCTTTTACCAGATTTCCCTTAAGGGAAATGAACTATTGAGGTTGTACTCATGACGCAATTTTCAAAATTATTCTTCAAATGTCCATCGATCCAACCTAGTAGATGACGAAAATGAGGTCCGTTTAAAACTGTGTGTGTGTGTGTGTGTGTGTGTGTGTGTGTGTGTGTGTGTATATATATATATATATATATTCTATTTTTGAGGGTGCATCGCGGGGAAGTATCGTCATTATGAGGATTTCGGCTATCTGCTCCAGCTGTTGGAATTTTTGTTTTGCAAATTTTCAATGGAAATACGTCCATCTTCGTCAGGCAAATTTGCAAAACAAAAATTCCCACCGCTGGAGCAGATAGCCGAAATCCTCATAATGATAATATATATATATATATATATATATATATATATATATATATATATATATATATATATATACTAGCTCAGATACCCGGCTTCGCTCGGGAATTCATTTGAGGCTTCCCGGTGAGGTTCCTAGTAGTTCCAAAGAATTGATGAGCTAATTTCGCTAAATAACAAAATAAACAACTTCTGTTATGTGCATATTTGCCGAAAATGCAACAGGAAACGAAATATCACTATTATTAATTTCAGGCCTTCCTTATAACCCCAACTCCTGCCCGTCCCAAGAAATGTTAGTATAACTTATTATAAGGAAGGCGTTAGTACTAACTCACATACCGAGTTTGATTTAGTTCGGTTGAGTCTTCTGTGCCAAATAAAATTGTGGACTCCCTCTATAGTTTGTAGCGTATAACTCATTTATACTTCCGTATACGGCAAACGTGCATATAACAAAAGTTACTCTAAATTACAAAATAAACAACTTTTGTTATGCGCATATTTGCTGAAAAAGCAATAGGAAACGAAATATCGCTATTTTTAATTTCAGGCCTCCCTTATAACCCCCACTCCTGTTCGTCTTAGAGAATATTAATATAGCCTAAAGTCTAAGTTGGGCTAGTAGTAATATACATACCATGTTTCATAAAATTCGGTTTAGCCGTTTATGCGTGAAAAGGTAACAAACAAACAGACACGAAAGAATCAAAATGTAGTTATGGTGTCTATGGCATGTGAAACGAAAAGTTATCGTGAAATTTCGCGAAAAAAATCAATGTATATATATATATATATAGATTTGTCTGTTGCCGCTCTAGTGGTCGCAATTTTGTTTGATCGTTACCAAACTCGATATATAGTCGTTTTATGTAAAAAGAAAGATCAAGTTCGTTAATACGTGAAATAGGACCAGTGGGAGGGGGGTTTAGAGGGGAGGATTTTTCTAAAATTCAGAATATTTCCGTTACTATACGTCGGATCGAAAAATTGTATAGAATCAATCTTATTGCAAATTAAATTTACTATAAATATTGTTATAAACATTTATTCTCTATCTGGAATATTAACCGAGATATTTGCATTTTTATGACATCGGGCCGGATAACGGATGAGAGTGAGTTTCCCGCCAAAAGCTAGGTCGGCCGTTTTCTTAACTGTTCGGCTCTCGTAAAATTTCTCTGTTGTAAAACTTCACGTGGGAAATCTGCTTAGTTTACGTAGCCCCTGCGTGACAGACTTTTTATTAATATTACTATCTCCCTTCTCCATTTGGTCCAGCTTTATATGTATCCCTTCAGCCGTATTTTATATATTCCCCTTTTCCTTATAGAGCAGTTCATGTTTAATGGTGGACATGTCATGGCCTTCTTTCTTGGCGTTTGCGGGAAACTCAGTGTCACGAGTGATGAGCTCCTTAAGACACGTCCTTATCTTTCTACCACTCTGCCCCACATAAGAGGCATCACATCCCGAGCAAGAGATCCTATATCAGAGCGCTGCCTCAGAAAGCGCACATAGCAAAAAATTAAAATCATTAGTAGAGGACAAGGCCTTTTTATTGATCCTGATCAATTGGTTCCTCTACCATCCAGCATATTCCAGAGATTGTTGTCTAGTGACTGGAGCCCAGTGGATACCCGAGTGAGCTCGACTAGCTAATGGAAATGCCCTTAGAAGAGACATCTTCAATGGTCATAACTGGACCTTGAACAACTGCGGGGTTACTACTGGCTAAAATATTAACTTGGTTAGAGTACTTACTTTTGTGGCGATCCTGGCTGAATGGAGTAGCGTACGCAGGGTTGGTGCACCTTCTCTGGCATTTGGGTGTCCTATATTTCGGAAGGGATGAGCATAATGGTAAGGGCATTCCTTTCCCGCCGCATCTTGGGAATGGGTAAGGTTGGCAGCCCTGCAAAGTTATGAAATCCGTCTAGTGCATTTGTGTTTTTTTATATATATGTGAAATGTATGTGTTCTGAAAGTTGCATCTCTTTTCAATGGCACAAGTAGACATTTGATATCTGCCACCCTATAGAAATGCAAAGTAGTTATTTCAAATAAAATGGTGGTCAAAGTTGCATCTCTTTTCAATGGCACAAGTAGACATTTGATATCTACCACCCTATAGAAATGCAAAGTAGTTATTTCAAATAAAATGGTGGTCAAAGTTGCATCTATTTTCAATGGCACAAGTAGACATTTGATATCTGCCACCCTATAGAAATGCAAAGTAGTTATTTCAAATAAAATGGTGGTCAAAGTTGCATCTATTTTCAATGGCACAAGTAGACATTTGATATCTACCACCCTATAGAAATGCAAAGTAGTTATTTCAAATAAAATGGTGGTCAAAGTTGCATCTCTTTTCAATGGCACAAGTAGACATTTGATATCTACCACCCTATAGAAATGCAAAGTAGTTATTTCAAATAAAATGGTGGTCAAAGTTGCATCTCTTTTCAATGGCACAAGTAGACATTTGATATCTACCACCCTATAGAAATGCAAAGTAGTTATTTCAAATAAAATGGTGGTCAAAGTTGCATCTCTTTTCAATGGCACAAGTAGACATTTGATATCTACCACCCTATAGAAATGCAAAGTAGTTATTTCAAATAAAATGGTGGTCAAAGTTGCATCTATTTTCAATGGCACAAGTAGACATTTGATATCTACCACCCTATAGAAATGCAAAGTAGTTATTTCAAATAAAATGGCGGTCAAAGTTGCATCTATTTTCAATGGCACAAGTAGACATTTGATACGGGTATTACCTATTAGACAAATATAGATAATAATAATAATAATAAAGAAACTTTTTATTTTTTCTTGTTCATGATATCCTTACATTATTTTAAAGCATTAAAGACATTATACTTCTAATTTCGTCATGTTCAATTGTTTATTGAATAACCATAAAATAGTGTTTATTTTTGGTTAGTTTTGACTATTGTTAGAAATGTACAATAGTGAATGCAAATCAATGAATTACTCCAATTGGCTGAATATTTTCATTAAACAATTTTGATTTATTCATAAAATCTCTGGCAATTATAGTTAAAAGCAGTTGATAGAGTGCTTGGCAAGTAAAATATTTTTAATTTTCTCCATGGATAAAATTAAAATTACTAAATTATCCGTCAAGCAGGGGCTGCGCAAACTAAGCAGATTTTCTAAGTTTTTAAATAGAGAAATCTGCCTACTAATAAAAGTAGTAGTAACGAATCTCTAAACCAATTTCACGAGAGCCAAACAGTTGCGGAAACGGCTGAACTAGCTTTCGGCGGAAAGTCCCTAATAGAACCGACTTTAGCCGATCTCATCTCTAATATCCGCACACACTTAATAAAAATGCAAATATCTCGGTTAATATTCAAGATAGATAATAAATATTTATAGCAAATTTAATTTACAGATTGGTACTATACAATTATTTGATCCGACGCCGACAATTTTTTGATAACGGAGATTTTTAAATTTTCTAATATTTCCCCTTTAAACCCCCTCCCCCTACCACTGCTCCGATTTCAGCCATTAAAGAACTTAATCTCTCTTTTTACATAAAACGATTAAATATTGAGTTTAGTAATGACCAAACCAGAAATTGCTACATCTAGAGCGTTAACAGACAAATATATATATATATATATATATATATATATATATATATATATATATATATATATATATATATATATATATATATATATAGTTTTGAACGGACCTCATTTTCGTCATCTCCTAGGTAGGATCCATGGACATTTGAAAAAATTTATCAAAAATTGCTTCATGAGTAAGACCTCAATAGCTGATTTCCCTTAAGGGAAATCTGTTAAAAAAAGTAACGTTTGAGGGTAATAGACATCAAATCTGTACTTGTGATTTTCAAAATCGGTACGACTTTGACCGCCAATTTATTGCTGACTACTAAGTGTGTTCAACACTAACAAAAAGCAAGGTAAAGAATGTATGTAATGTGTTAATAAAACCTTAATTATAATAAAAATGTCAACTTACAATGGAAGAGTTGTACGGTCCTCCCGAGACAATGCCAACATCCTTGAAGTATTTCCAAGCCTCGACTGTATATCCACCTCCACAGCCTCTTCCACAGCTGGTGCAGCAGGACAAGACATCTCTTGCAGACAGAGCTGACTTAAATTTGCTATTAGTCGCAATGCAGAGTCTGTCGGAGAAAGCCGATGCAGAGGCTACTGCCTGCAAAATCAAATGCAATAAGTTTCTATCCGCATGAGAATTGTTGGTGTCTGCAGAGTTATCCATTATTAGGGTTGGAATCAAATGACATGTTTGTTACGAAATTAACGTGCTTGAAAATTACGTATAGTTAATCATGTATTAAAGAAGTCCGAATAAAATGAAGGCATCCCTGCAGTAGATTCGTGACGTCTAGATTTTCTAGGCGACGGAGCCGACTCACCTCCGGCACCTTATAGGTCCGGCACCGGGCTATGTAAAAGTTGCCACCTCGCCCGAAATTCGGCTTTAGTTTCCAGTTTTCTTAAGAGAACAATGCGTTCGGTGCAGTTTCATAAGTTCAGCACTGTTACTGGTGAACAACAGTGCAGTGTTTAGTGAAGATCAGTGCATTGGAGTGTTTAGTGAAGATCAGTGCAGTGCAGTGTTTAGTGAAGATCAGTGCAGTGTTTAGTGAAGATCAGTGCAGTGTTTAGTGAAGATCAGTGCAGTGTTTAGTGAAGATCAGTGCAGTGTTTAGTGAAGATCAGTGCAGTGTTTAGTGAAGATCAGTGCAGTGCAGTGTTTAGTGAAGATCAGTGCAGTGCAGTGTTTAGTGAAGATCAGTGCAGTGTCGAGTTTAGTGAAGATTAGTGCAGTGTCGAGTTTAGTGAGCATCAGTACAGTAGAGTGTTTAGTAATGATCAGAGCAGTGGGGTGTTTAGTGAAGAATAGTGCAGTGTCGAGTTTAGTGATCATAAGTGCAGTGCAGTGTTTATTGAAGATCAGTGCAGTGCAGTGTTTAGTGAAGATCAGTGCAGTGCAGTGTTTAGTGAAGATCAGTGCAGTGTTTAGTGAAGATCAGTGCAGTGCAGTGTTTAGTGAATATTAGTGCTGTGTCGAGTGCAGTGAACATCAGTGAGTCACGAGTTATTGTTCTGTGCAATAAGAACAGAATGTTATGAAAATGCTTAAAATTCTAAGTGACTACTGCGCAAACTAAGCAGATTTCCCACTGCACTATTGATCTCATATCAGCATATATTGTCTACTTCAAAAAAAAAAAATCTGATGAGTATATGAGAAGTGGGCGTTTAAAATCCTAATTGATGACGTCATCGCACTAGCTATTGGCATCTATCTCGGCTGACATCGTAGAAGGCTGACTGACGATAATTTGGACTTTTTTTTACGTTTTTGTATCAGTGGAATTAATCCAAACATCGATGGATTAGTTTCCCAAATTCAAGCTCGTGTCTCATTGATTTGGAGTCGCTAATTTAACTTTCCTTAAGTAATTACAAATTTTACGATTTAATTATAATACTGTACCTATCTTTTTTCATTTCATTTTGTTATTTTAATAAAATTGTATTATAATTACATTGTCGTATGATTCCATGCCTGATATCTATCGTTAATAATTATGAACACTACTTTAAAATGCAATACTTTTAAAAGCGGACTGCTAACGTATTCACACACTAAAGTGTCGCCCACATGTCAAAGGTTGCCCATACCTGGTGTAGCCTGTCTTGAGTTGAGTAAGTAATCATTTATTATATATACCAAGTTTCATAAAATTCGGTTCAGTAGTTTCATTGTGAAGGGGTAACGACAGGCAGGCGACAAAGCCACAAATTGCACATATCGTGTCAATGGCATGTGAAACGAAAAACTATAGTCTAATTTCGAAAAAAGCAAAACAACCAATGTATAGATGTTACAATAGTGTGTGTGTGTGTGTGTGCGTGTGTGTGTGTGTGAGTGTGTGTGTGTGTGTGTGTGTGTCTGTGCGTGTGTGTGCGTGCGTGGGTGCGTGTGTACACACATATTGCTCGTTACCTCATAAATACGCCTAAAACCTCATTAATATAGATACTCACCCAACAAGATCCGCAGTTGCTCTGGCTTGGGATTTGTCTAATCGACGGACATCGTGTCCACTTTCTCCTGGCATCAAATGATTCTGGAATCGGGCCGTTTGAGTCATCATTGGCATCAAACTCAGGCAGCTTGGAATCAGATTCCCATGCTCCGAGGAGCCTCTTTATCGATGAAATTGTTATGTCTGGCGGAAAGTTGGGGTCAGCCTGAAAAGTGTGTAATTTGTTATATTGATGTATATTTGATAGAGAAAAAAAAACCGTCACGCCGGGGCCGCGTAAACTAAGCAGATTTCCCACGTGAAGTATAACAATAGATAAATCGAAATAGCGGCAACACAACACCACCGTGAATATTAAGTGAATAAATACAAACGGTAATAAGAAATCTTCCGACGGGAAGCATCTAAAATGTAAACAGACAGTTCTTACCGGTTAAAAAAAAAATTACGGCAATATATCCGAATTAATGATCCTGTATTAATTTGATTGAAAACTATTTACTATATCTAATACTGTAGTTTATAATGAATCAGAATAATCTTTATCTCAAACAATCAAATTCAAGCAGTCCAAAAACATAAGAAGGAGGGGGGTCACCAGAACATATTTGTATGTATCTCTTATAATAAATTCCTCTTGAAAACAATATTTGGTATTTAAGCTTCGAATGATATGGTTTATTACATAACCCGTATTGTTTATATAACGTGAGTAGAAGTGGGGGTTTGCTGAAGGCTGAAAACTGAACAATGCAAATATCTCGGTTAATATTCAAGATAGAGAAGAAAAGTATGTAACAAAATTAATAGTACGTGTAATTTGGAATAAAATTGGTTCTATACACTTTTTTGATCTGAACTATAGTAACGGGTAAATTACGAATTTTCGAAAATCACACCCTCTAACCCCTCCCCCCCCCTCTCAATGGCCTGATTTCAGCCATTAACGAATTTAATCTGACTTTTTACATAAAACGTTTAAATATCGAGTTTGGTTGCGACCGCTAGAGCGTTAACAGACGAAATATTTAAGTGGTGTAAAAAATACATTTAATATTAACAATATTGAAATGAAAGAACATATATTACTTTATCAAGAGTTAGATACCTAACGAAATGGCCAGCCTGGAGACGCCCAAAAATATATAAATAAAAAGTAATATATATATATATATATATATATATATATATATATTATAATGAAAGGATATATATATATATATATATATATGTATATATATATATAGATAGATAGTAGTTCAAATAAAGGGTTAGAACCGCCAATATAAATAATACTAATGTCATACCTTTCGGTGGAGACCGTCGTCACTGGCTGATGGTCGAGTACAGCTGGCATTGTGCTATAGATGCAATGGCACCATCTTCATTGCCTGTCAAAATGTTGTACAGTACAACTTTTTGACGTACTTGAAGATGGTGCCATTGCATCTATAGCACAATGCCAGCTGTACTCGACCATCAGCCAGTGACGACGGTCTCCACCGAAAGGTATGACAACAGTAATATATATATATATATATATATATATATATATATATATATATATATATATATATATATATTGATATATAAATAAAAAAAATTATTTTCTCTTAGCATTACATACAATTATATATATTTATATATGTATATATACAGATTTTTTATATATATAGAGATTTTTTCCCAACACTTCTTACCTTCCATGTTGTATTTAAAGAGTTGATCTTTTCAATAATGTCTCGAAAGCTGTCTGTTTGTATAGTTGCTGCACATGCTGCAGTCAACAGCAAACACAATGCTACCAACTCCTTCATCTGCATAAAAAAACCATCATTTTATTAATTAGTTTTAGCAGATTGGATGTCGTACTCATGAGGCAATTTTCCAAAAATTGCATAAATATCCATCGGTCCCATCAAAAAGAATACAATAATTAGTACTGTTCAAAGTTATATATATATGTATGACTTTTGTCTAGACGTTTTGTACCCAAATTTATATAGAAATAATTAGATAGAATAGAAAATGATGTAGTACGATTTTTCATCCTAGGCCTTTCTTATAACCCCCTCTCGAGTTCGCCCCTGAAAATGTTAATACAGCTTACATTAGAAACTATGCAATCATAAAAGTAATTTAAAATAGTAAAATAAACAACATTTGAGAGTAATACGCGTTCCATAAAATTCGATTCAGGAGTTTAGGCGTAAAAACGTAACAAACAAACAGACGCATAAGCCAAAAATTGATGATATCGTTTTAATTATTTGTGAATCGAAAACATTATCTTTTTTAGTGAATATCTCGTTTATACTTTGTTATTCGACAAAAGTGAATATAACAAAATTTACTGTAAATAACAAAATAAATAACTTTTATCATGTGCATATTTGCCGAAAAAACCAATAGGAAATGAAATATCGCTATTTTTAATTTTAGGCCTCCCTTACAACCCCCATTCCTGGTCCATCTGCCAGGCTGATTTGTGAAACTAAACCATCCAGGGCGTCACCCAAACAATTCATTCAAAGTGGTCCAGCCGTTTAGGAGTTCAGTGACATACACATGTACAGTAGAATTTTATACACATGAATGTTTATAAAATTTGGAAAGGGTCTCATTTTCATTATCTTTTCAGGTAGGATCGAAGGATGTTTGAGCTAATTTTTCGAAAAATAGCCAGACCATAAAATCTTAAATCAAGGAAAATCTGCTAATACGGAAATAATTATTATAAAATAGAAGTAGGAAACGAGTGACTTACCTTCGAGAACAACTAGCGACGGTGAGAGATGGCACATATATATTACATCTACTTTCTTTATCTCTTATTATTGTTGACATGGGACGACTTCCATGAAGTCCATTAAACACTTATGCATATTGTGATTGTGGTGAACATGCCGCTTCAAAGTATATATATAGCAATACACAATTATAAAATTATTTATAGATACAAAAAGTTTCCATTTAGACAAAATAAATAAAGGAAACCTCTTTAATTGTTTTTCTTTCTTTTTAGCCAATTTTCCTTAATGGAAATCAACAATTGAGATTATACTCAAGATGGTATTTTCTATAAATATCTATCCATTTTCCATAGGAAATGAAGGAAATTATGTCCGTTTAAAATTTTATATATACTAAAATAGGTGATGAATTTAAAAAAAAAAAAATCATTAGTTCCTCTTTACCGTATAGCGAAATTTTAAAAGAGTCTTATTATCTTATTGTAATTAAAATATTGTTATATACATTCATTCTCTATCTTGAATATTAACCGAGATATTTGCATTTTTAGCAGATTTCCCTTAAGGAAAATCAGCTATTGAGGTTGTACTCATGACGGAATTTTCGACATTTTTCTTCAAATGTCCATCGATCCTACCTAGTAGATGACGAAAATGAGGTCCGTTCAAAATTATATATATATATCTATATATATATATATATATATATATAATATATATAATTGTCTGTTAACGCTCTAGGCGGTCGCAATTCTTGTTTGATCTTTACCAAACTCGGAATTTAATCGTTTTTACGTAAAAAGGAAGATCAAGTTCGTTAATGGCTGAAATCGGACCAGTTTGACGGGGGGTTTAGAGGGGGGATGTTTGAAAATTCAAAATATCTCCGTTATTATGCGTCGAATAAATCTTATTGGAAATTAAATTTACTATAAATATTGTTCGATACATTTATTCTGTATCTTGAATATTGACCGAGATATTTGTATATTTTAGTATAAATTTGTCAATTTAACTTAACCCCACTTTTAGCAGATTTCCCTTAAGGGACATCAGCTATTGAGGTCGTACTCATGATGCGAGTTTCGAAAAATTTCTTCAAATGTCCATCGATCCTACCCAGGAGATGACGAAAATGAGGTCCGTTCAAAATTATATATATATATATATATATATATATATATATATATATATATATATATATATATATATAATTGTCTGTTAACGCTCTAGCGGTCGCAATTCTTGGTTGATCTTTACCAAACTCGGAATTTAATCGTTTTACGTAAAAAGGAAGATCAAGTTCGTTAATGGCTGAAATCGGACCAGTGGGAGGGGGGGTTTAGAGGGGGGATTTTTGAAAATTCAAAATATCTCCGTTATTATGCGTCGAATAAATCTTATTGGAAATTAAATTTACTATAAATATTGTTCGATACATTTATTCTGTATCTTGAATATTGACCGAGATATTTGTATATTTTAGTTTAAATTCGTCAATTTAACTTAACCCCACTTTTAGCAGATTTCCCTTAAGGGAAATCAGCTATTGAGGTCGTACTCATGATGCGAGTTTCGAAAAATTTCTTCAAATGTCCATCGATCCTACCCAGGAGATGAAGAAAATGCGCTCATTTCAAAATTATATATATATATATATATATATATATATATATATATATATATATATATATATATAATTGTCTGTTAACGCTCTAGCGGTCGCAATTCTTGTTTGATCTTTACCAAACTCGGAATTTAATCGTTTTACGTAAAAAGGAAGATCAAGTTCGTTAATGGCTGAAATCGGACCAGTGGGAGGGGGGGTTTAGAGGGGGGATTTTTGAAAATTCAAAATATCTCCGTTATTATGCGTCGAATAAATCTTATTGGAAATTAAATTTACTATAAATATTGTTCGATACATTTATTCTGTATCTTGAATATTAACCGAGATATTTGCATTTGTATTCTGCGTGTGGTCACCAGTAGGCTATGTTCGGACTTTCCACCGAGAGCTCTGGTGGCCGTTTCCATAACTATTCGTCCCTTGTGAATAGGTTTAGAGGTTAGGTCAACTGTTTTTTGGGGCTAGAAACTACTGGGTTATTACGCCCTAAATAATGTTTTAGGTTTAGAGGTTTCTTACTACTACAGTTGTTATTAGGCAGATTTCCCTATTGTAAAACTTCACGTGGGAAATCTGCTTAGTTTACGCAGCCCCTGCGTGACGGACTTTTAGTCATAGCACGTTAACAAAATGCGAATAAATCATGAATGAACACCAATAAACCAAACGCTATGCTCAACGGACCTTTAGTATGTAAGATGCATGAAAATACGTTGTGTGATAGCGTGAACAATTAGATTTTACATTATTGACTCTTCAAGTCCAGAATTGATTGATGGCATTCATCTACGCAAAGAATTGATTGATGACAATCATCTATGACAAGAATTGATTGATGGCATCGATCTACGCCAAGAATTGATTGATGGCATCGATCTACGCCAAGAATTGATTGATGGCATCGATCTAAGCCAAGAATTGATTGATGGCATCGATCTACGCCAAGAATTGATTGATGTCATTGATCTACGTCAAGAATTGATTGGTGACATTGATCTACGTCAAGAGTTTATTGATGGCATTGATCTACGCCAAGAATTTATTGATGGCATTGATCTACGCCAAGAGTTTATTGATGGCATTGATCTACGTCAAGAATTTATTGATGGCATTGATCTACGTCAAGAGTTTATTGATGGCATTGATCTACGCCAAGAATTGAATAATGACATCGATCTACACCAAGAATTGATTGATGACATCGATCTACGCCAAGAATTGATTGATGTTATTGATCTACGTCAAGAATTGATTGATGACATTGATCTACGTCAAGAGTTTATTGATGGCATTGATCTACGTCAAGAATTTATTGATGGCATTGATCTACGTCAAGAATTTATTGATGGCATTGATCTACGTCAAGAGTTTACTGATGGCATTGATCTACGTCAAGAATTTATTGATGGCATTGATCTACGTCAAGAGTTTACTGATGGCATTGATCTACGTCAAGAATTTATTGATGGCATTGATCTACGTCAAGAGTTTATTGATGGCATTTATCTACGTCAAGAGTTTATTGATGGCATTGATCTACGTCAAGAATTTATTGATGGCATTGATCTACGTCAAGAGTTTATTGATGGCATTTATCTACGTCAAGAGTTTATTGATAGCATTGATCTACGTCAAGAATTTATTGATGGCATTGATCTACGTCAAGAGTTTATTGATGGCATTTATCTACGTCAAGAGTTTATTGATGGCATTGATCTACGTCAAGAATTTATTGATGGCATTGATCTACGTCAAGAGTTTATTGATGGCATTTATCTACGTCAAGAGTTTATTGATAGCATTGATCTACGTCAAGAATTTATTGATGGCATTGATCTACGCCAAGAATTGATTGATGACATCCATCTACGCCATGAATTGATTGATGGCATCAATCTAAGCCAAGAATTGGTTGATGACAATCATCTATGGCAAGAATTGATTGATGACATCAATCTAAGCCAAGAATTGGTTGATGACAATCATCTATGGCAAGAATTGATTGATGACATCGATCTAAGCCAAGAATTGATTGATGACATCCATCTACGCCAAGAATTGATTGATGACATCGATCTAAGCCAAGAATTGATTGATGGCATCGATCTACGCCAAGAATTGATTGATGACATCCATCTACGCCAAGAATTAATTGATGGCATTTATCTACGTCAAGAGTTTATTGATAGCATTGATCTACGTCAAGAATTTATTGATGGCATTGATCTACGCCAAGAATTGATTGATGGCATCCATCTACGCCATGAATTAATTGATGGCATTCATCTATGCCAAGAAATGATTGATGGCATCAATCTAAGCCAAGAATTGGTTGAGTGCATTGATCTACGCCAAGAATTGGTTGATTGCATTGACCAATCAAAAAAATTTGATATTTAAGTATTACATTAGTGTCCGAAAATTCCAAGTATTTCGGGATAAGAAAAAATATATGAATTTTAGAAAAATCAGAAATTCCACTACCGTAAATCGGTGTATTTTACACAGCATCGGCGCACACTGGAGCGAGTGATAGGGTAAGCCGGACATTCATTAATATCTCCGTTTCTACTGGTCCTAGAATATTGATTCTGGTGTCATTTTAAAGCACATCCAATACTCTATTGAACTACCTCATCAGCAATTTTGCCAGATGCGATATAACGGTAGGATGAATTTTAAATGTACAGATATGTATCGCTTACGAAGTAGAGAATTGTGATTTGTAGACACATAATATCAACATGTTTTTAAATTTTTATTTTTTTAATAAATTTAAGTTCGCAAACGCAATACTAAAATTGTAAACAAAAATATATCTATAATAATAATTAAAAAAAAAATCGATGTATTTAATTTAATAATGAGAATTTGTAAGCTGGAAGAATATCAACATTTATAAAATTCCGACGTTGTAAATAAGACAATATACTCCTAAAAGTATGCCAAGTGGTATTTTTTCAAACAAATACAAGCGATTTGCGAATTCAATTAAATAAAATTATTTTCAGCTCGATATAAAAAAATAAAAAAAAAATTAGAGGAATTTTAAAAACCTTTTGTGCCAGTTTTTGATTTGTTATAATACCCTTAATGTGTACTGGAAGCAACAATAATTTATAAAATGAAATAAGAGTTCACGACGAATTTAATAAGCCAAGGCTTTTTTTAACATAGCAATTATAACCAGGCATTATGTAAAAACCATTGCAATAATATGGCTAAAAATCAATCTGCTCAATTGAAAAGGTTTTATGAGGTACTAACAATACAATCAAAATCCCAAATTAAAACTTTTATTTTCCCCCCAATGTCCAACATTACTGAAGGATTGCTCCAGTGTGCAGCTTAAGGAACTTTTTTATTTAAAACAACACTAATCGTAACTCTGATATTTGATGGAATTAGACGGCATTTCAATTGTATGCAAAACTTTTATGGACTTAGGAAAATGAATCGATCAAATCAAACTTGATCTGCAACAACCAACCAAACTTGACTTGGAATCTTTTCCGTGATTATTTACCTTTTAGTAAGATTGCGTAATGTGTGATATTGCCAGATTTGCTGTGTGGTCAGCCTTGTTTCGGACATTATGTTCAAATATTTATTCAGGGAGCATTTACGTCTGGATCAGATGTTTACTCTGATTCCTCTTTTCCATCAAAATCCACAGTTTCGATCGGTCGAACAATTATTGGTCCCACTGCGTTTTTAGCAGATTTCCCTTAAGGACTATTGAGGTCGTACTCAAGTCACGATTTTCGAAATTTTTCTCCGAATGTCCATCGATCCTACATAGGAGATGACGAAAATGAGGTCCGTTCAAAACTGTGTGTATATATATATATATACACACACACAAACACACACATATATACACTCAACCGCAAAAAAAACCAGACACTTAGATTTAGTCTTATAATTTTGTTAAATACTTAATATATATGTATATTAATCTTTTTAATTAAAATAATTGGGTAATCTATAGGTTATATAAACAAAATCTGCCAAAAGTGAATAATTTTTATTGATTATTTACACAAAAATACAAAATAAAAAAAAATAAAAAGATAAATTAACACATTTAAAAAAAAAAAAATTATATATTATTCATTACATATATATATTATTCTTCATTTTTATTACAGTGAATGGTAGACTTCGCTACCCCAAGCGTTTCGGCAATGTAACGTAAGCTCCGGCCTTCCATGTAAGTTTGAAAGACCCATTATTCTGGACCGAAATACAAATAAAACATTAATTAAAGAAAATGCTTGGTTAATAACTAAAGATGTTTAAATGTGCGAAATACTACTTACAGTTTAGAATAGATCAACTTCACGACAAATAAATCTAATCTGAGTTTTATCTAATTGTTTACTAATCCTGAAGGGATTAGTTCAATGGACTTAGACTTTAAATTCTCTGTAATAACTAGAATACCCACATAAAGAAAATTGCTGAAAATTAGCTTTTAATTCGACAAAAATGAAGTGTCCGGTTTTTTTTGCGGTTGAGTGTATATAGGGAGATTCGTACACACGTTCAAACCGGAATCCAGTTTTACTATTGAATGCTGTATACAAGTAAATTTTAATTTTATTTAATGAGTATTTCACTTTGTTCTTTAGGTTTATTACTACATTTTTATAAATTGTTTTCTCTAAAAATTAAATTCTTACTCTAAAGTGTACCCTAAGGGATTGGTGAAATTTTAAAGCTACAATGCTTTCTGAGCGTGCTTGATATATTCCAAGAATAAAGGGGCAGGTGTCAAATAATCGCCATAATCTAGGGTAACTAAGTGGTTGAAATGATTGCCGTAATCTAGGGTTACTAGGAGGTTAAAATAATTGCCATAATCTAGGGTAACTAAGTGGTTTAAATGATTGCCGTAATCTAGGGTTACTATGCGGTTAAAATGGTTGCCATAATCTATGGTAACTAAGTGGTTAAAATGATTGCCGTAATCTAGGGTTACTAGGAGGTTAAAATAAGTGTCATAATCAAGGGTAACTAAGTGGTTAAAATGATTGCCGTAATCTAGGGTTACTAGGAGGTTAAAATAATTGCCATAATCTAGGGTAACTAAGTGGATAAAATAATTGCCATAGTCTAGAGTAACTAAGTGGTTAAAATGATTGCCGGAATCTAGGGTTACTAGGAGGTTAAAATGATTGCCATAATCTAGGGTAACTAAGTGGTTAAAATGATTGCCGGAATCTAGGGTTACTAGGAGGTTAAAATAATTGCCATAATCTAGGGTAACTAAGTGGTTTAAATGATTGCCGGAATCTAGGGTTACTAGGAGGTTAAAATAATTGCCATAATCTAGGGTAACTAAGTGGTTAAAATAATTGCCATAATCTAGGGTAACTAAGTGGTTAAAATGATTGCCATAATCTATGGTAACTAAGTGGTTAAAATAATTGCCATAATCTAGGGTAACTATGCGGTTAAAATGGTTGCCATAATCTATGGTAACTAAGTGGTTAAAATGATTGCCGTAATCTAGGGTTACTAGGAGGTTAAAATAAGTGTCATAATCTAGGGTAACTAAGTGGTTAAAATAATTGCCATAATCTAGGGTAACTAAGTGGTTAAAATGATTGACATAATCTAGGGTAACTAAGTGGTTAAAAATGATTGCCATAATCTATGGTAACTAAGTGGTTAAAAAAATTGCCATAATCTATGGTAACTAAGTGGTTAAAATAATTGCCATAATCTAGGGTAACTATGCGGTTAAAATGGTTGCCATAATCTATGGTAACTAAGTGGTTAAAATGATTGCCGTAATCTAGGGTTACTAGGAGGTTAAAATAAGTGTCATAATCTAGGGTAACTAAGTGGTTAAAATGATTGCCGTAATCTAGGATTACTAGGAGGTTAAAATAATTGCCCTAATCTAGGGTTACTAGGAGGTTAAAATAATCGCCATAATCTAGGGTAACTAAGTGGATAAAATGATTGCCGTAATCTAGGGTTACTATGCGGTTAAAATGGTTGCCATAATCTATGGTAACTAAGTGGTTAAAATGATTGCCGTAATCTAGGGTTACTAGGAGGTTAAAATAAGTGTCATAATCTAGGGTAACTAAGTGGTTAAAATGATTGCCGTAATCTAGGATTACTAGGAGGTTAAAATAATTGCCCTAATCTATGGTAACTAAGTGGTTAAAATGATTGCCATAATCTATGGTAACTAAGTGGTTAAAATAATTGCCATAATCTAGGGTAACTATGCGGTTAAAATAATTGCCATAATCTAGGGTAACTAAGTGGTTAAAATGATTGCTGGAATCTAGGGTTACTAGGAGGTTAAAATAATTGCCATAATCTAGGGTAACTAAGTGGTTTAAATGATTGCCGTAATCTAGGATTACTAGGAGGTTAAAATAATTGCCATAATCTAGGGTAACTAAGTGGTTAAAATAGTTGCCATAATCTAGGGTAACTAAGTGGTTTAAATGAATGCCATAATCTAGGGTAACTAAGTGGTTAAAATAATTGCCATAATCTAGGGTAACTATGTGGTTAAAATAATTGCCATAATCTAGGGTAACTAAGTGGTTAAAATGATTGCCGTAATCTAGGGTTACTAGGAGGTTAAAATAATTGCCATAATCTAGGGTAACTAAGTGGTTAAAATGATTGCCGGAATCTAGGATTACTTGGAGGTTAAAATAATTTCCATAATCTAGGGTAACTAAGTGGTTAAAATAATTTCCATAATCTAGGGTAACTAGGTGGTTAAAATAATTGCCGTAATCTAGAGTAACTAAGTGGTTAAAACCATTGCCATAATCTAGGGTAACTAAGTGGTTAAATGGTTGCCATAATCTATGGTAACTAAGTGGTTTTAATGATTGCTGTAATCTAGGGTTACTAGGAGGTTAAAATAATTGCCATAATCTAGGGTAACTAAGTGGTTTAAATGATTGCCGTAATCTAGGATTACTTGGAGGTTAAAATAATTTCCATAATCTAGGGTAACTAAGTGGTTAAAATAATTGCCATAATCTAGGGTAACTAAGTGGTTAAAATGATTGCCATAATCTAGGGTAACTAAGTGGTTAAAATGATTGCCATAATCTAGGGTAACTAAGTGGTTAAAATGATTGCCGTAATCTAGGGTTACTAGGAGGTTAAAATAAGTGTCATAATCTAGGGTAACTAAGTGGTTAAAATGATTGCCGTAATCTAGGATTACTAGGAGGTTAAAATAATTGCCCTAATCTATGGTAACTAAGTGGTTAAAATGATTGCCATAATCTATGGTAACTAAGTGGTTAAAATAATTGCCATAATCTATGGTAACTAAGTGGTTAAAATAATTGCCATAATCTAGGGTAACTATGCGGTTAAAATGGTTGCCATAATCTATGGTAACTAAGTGGTTAAAATGATTGCCGTAATCTAGGGTTACTAGGAGGTTAAAATAATTGCCATAATCTAGGGTAACTAAGTGGTTAAAATGATTGCCGTAATCTAGGATTACTAGGAGGTTAAAATAATTGCCCTAATCTAGGGTTACTAGGAGGTTAAAATAATCGCCATAATCTAGGGTAACTAAGTGGTTTAAATGATTGCCGTAATCTAGGGTTACTATGCGGTTAAAATGGTTGCCATAATCTATGGTAACTAAGTGGTTAAAATGATTGCCGTAATCTAGGGTTACTAGGAGGTTAAAATAAGTGTCATAATCTAGGGTAACTAAGTGGTTAAAATGATTGCCGTAATCTAGGATTACTAGGAGGTTAAAATAATTGCCGTAATCTAGGGTAACTAAGTGGTTAAAATGATTGCCATAATCTAGGGTAACTAAGTGGTTAAAATGATTGCCATAATCTAGGGTAACTAAGTGGTTAAAATGATTGCCGTAATCTAGGGTAACTAAGTGGTTTAAATGATTGCCGTAATCTAGGGTTACTAGGAGGTTAAAATAAGTGTCATAATCTAGGGTAACTAAGTGGTTAAAATGATTGCCGTAATCTAGGATTACTAGGAGGTTAAAATAATTGCCCTAATCTATGGTAACTAAGTGGTTAAAATGATTGCCATAATCTATGGTAACTAAGTGGTTAAAATAATTGCCATAATCTATGGTAACTAAGTGGTTAAAATAATTGCCATAATCTAGGGTAACTATGCGGTTAAAATGGTTGCCATAATCTATGGTAACTAAGTGGTTAAAATGATTGCCGTAATCTAGGGTTACTAGGAGGTTAAAATAAGTGTCATAATCTAGGGTAACTAAGTGGTTAAAATGATTGCCGTAATCTAGGATTACTAGGAGGTTAAAATAATTGCCCTAATCTATGGTAACTAAGTGGTTAAAATGATTGCCATAATCTATGGTAACTAAGTGGTTAAAATAATTGCCATAATCTATGGTAACTAAGTGGTTTAAAATAATTGCCATAATCTAGGGTAACTATGCGGTTTTAAAATGGTTGCCATAATCTATGGTAAACTAAGTGGTTAAAATGATTGCCGTAATCTAGGGTTACTAGGAGGTTAAAATAAGTGTCATAATCTAGGGTAACTAAGTGGTTAAAATGATTACCGGAATCTAGGATTACTTGGAGGTTAAAATAATTGCCATAATCTAGGGTAACTAAGTGGTTAAAATAGTTGCCATAATCTAGGGTAACTAAGTGGTTTAAATGAATGCCGTAATCTAGGGTTACTAGGAGGTTAAAATGATTGCCATAATCTATGGTAACTAAGTGGTTAAAATAGTTGCCGGAATCTAGGGTTACTAGGAGGTTTAAAATAAGTGTCATAATCTAGGGTAAACTAAGTGGTTAAAATGATTGCCGTAATCTAGGGTAACTAGGTGGTTAAAATAATTGCCGTAATCTAGAGTAACTAAGTGGTTAAAATGATTGCCATAATCTAGGGTAACTAAGTGGTTAAAATGATTGCCATAATCTAGGGTAACTAAGTGGTTTAAATGATTGCCGTAATCTAGGGTAACTAAGTGGTTAAAATAATTGCCGTAATCTAGGGTAACTAGGAGGTTAAAATAAGTGCCATAATCTAGGGTAACTAAGTGGTTTAAATGATTGCCGTAATCTAGGGTTACTAGGAGGTTAAAATAATTGCCATAATCTAGGGTAACTAAGTGGTTAAAATGATTGCCATAATCTAGGGTAACTAAGTGGTTAAAATAATTGCCATAATCTAGGGTAACTAAGTGGTTAAAATAATTGCCATAATCTAGGGTAACTAAGTGGTTAAAATGATTGCCATAATCTAGGGTAACTAAGTGGTTTAAATGATTGCCGTAATCTAGGGTTACTAGGAGGTTAAAATAAGTGTCATAATCTAGGGTAACTAAGTGGTTTAAATGATTGCCGTAATCTAGGGTTACTAGGAGGTTAAAATAAGTGTCATAATCTAGGGTAACTAAGTGGTTAAAATAATTGCCATAATCTAGGGTAACTAAGTGGTTAAAATGATTGACATAATCTAGGGTAACTAGGAGGTTAAAATAAGTGTCATAATCTAGGGTAACTAGGTGGTTAAAATAATTGCCATAATCTAAGGTAACTAAGTGGTTTAAATGATTGCCGTAATCTAGGGTTGCTAGGAGGTTAAAATAAGTGTCATAATCTAGGGTAACTAGGTGGTTAAAATGATTGCCGGAATCTAGGGTTACTAGGAGGTTAAAATGATTGCCATAATCTAGGGTAACTAAGTGGTTAAAATGATTGCCGTAATCTAGGGTAACTAAGTGGTTAAAATAATTGCCATAATCTAGGGTAACTAAGTGGTTAAAATGATTGCCATAATCTAGGGTAACTAAGTGGTTAAAATGATTGCCGGAATCTAGGGTTACTAGGAGGTTAAAATAATTGCCATAATCTAGGGTAACTAAGTGGTTAAAATGATTGCCGTAATCTAGGGTTACTAGGAGGTTAAAATAATTACCATAATCTAGGGTAACTAAGTGGTTAAAATAATTTCCATAATCTAGGGTAACTAAGTGGTAAAAATAATTTCCATAATCTAGGGTAACTAAGTGGTTAAAATGATTGCCATAATCTAGGGTAACTAAGTGGTTTAAATGATTGCCGTAATCTAGGGTTACTAGGAGGTTAAAATAATTGCCATAATCTAGGGTAACTAAGTGGTTAAAATGATTGCCGGAATCTAGGATTACTAGGAGGTTAAAATAATTGCCATAATCTAGGGTAACTAAGTGGTTAAAATGATTGCCATAATCTAGGGTAACTAAGTGGTTAAAATAATTGCCATAATCTAGGGTAACTATGCGGTTAAAATGGTTGCCATAATCTATGGTAACTAAGTGGTTAAAATAATTGCCATATTCTAGGGTAACTAGTTTGTTAACATAATTGCCATAATCTAGAAGTAGGTGGTTAAAATCACTAATACGACTCATAAGACTTAACTAGCTGCTACAATATACTAGAGTTATGCTTACAAGTGATATTGGTTTATAGTTGTTTTTTTTTTATTTTAGAAAACATTCAAACTAAAAATAGATTTTTAAGAACTATTTATTTTGTTTATTCTAACGTTCTTTGTACAAAGAAATATGAATGATATATCAAATAAAGGGTTGGTACCGTCAATATAAATACTGTTGTCATAGCTATCGGTGTATACCGTCGTCACTGGCGAGTACAGCTGGAATTGTGCTGTAGATGCAATCGCACCATCTTCAAGCCCGTCAAAAGTTGTACTGAGTTAGTTGTCCGTTAGTCAGTAGGGTTTTTAACCACTCTAATACGGATAATGGACAAGGACATACTACACGAAAACAATTACCTGGACACACTATAAAACCGCCCTTCGTTTGACATGAAAATAAACAGACTGACTAAAAATCTAATCGACCCAATAAAGATAACTGGCTTAGATACCCCACTGACTAATTGACAACTTACTCAGTTCAACTCGACATGGGCAATGAAGATGGTGCCTTTGCATCTACAGCACAATGCAATCATCCAGTGACGACGGTCTCCACCGACAGATATGACAAAATTTTGAATTCATTTTTATTTTTAATTTTATATTTATCACTGTTCGCTATTATGGCAGATTCATTTTACACAAATGAACAAGATTTCACTAGTTTGTCGCTCATCAATTTATGGAATTGTGCCTGAGGAAGAAAAGTAAACATCGCAGTTTACAAGATAACATGTCTGCAATGTCAGCCAGCGGCAGCTGATCCTGATACAACTTGTTCAACGGTCGATGAAATAGACGATTCCTGCTCACGCGCGTATTTCGTTGATGATTTCTCTGATGAAGTTGATGCTGTAGAGATGCTTTGTGATGCCGCATTTCCTGATGTCAGCGACCCATCGGCAACTCCAGCTGCTGCTGCGGCCAATGCTTCCCTTGCTCCAGATGCTGCAACTCTGCCAGCATAAGATTCGGACAACGACTCAGCTCTTGAGTACGATTCGCTTATGCTCTTCCTACTTTGAGCGTCCATGTGCTGCGTCAGAAGGATTTCCGTTCTCCCCGCGGTCTGAGTTACTGCTGCCTTCTGAGCAGCATCCACTTCCCTGTGCCTGGCCGAAGTGCTGTTCGAACTCTCGCTAAACGTTCCAGACTTCGAGCCGGTTTGGAATCTAGCCTGCTTCGACGAGGACTTGGAAGACTCTTCCGTTTTGGATGTTTTAGACCTCTGGCTGGCTTCCGATGTTTTTTTGAAGTACGTTCCCGGCTGTGGGGTTGCGCCTCCGTGAAGTATTATTATTTTCAAGTTCTGGGTAGCCTTTTTCCTTTTGCTTGAAGACTGCTGGTTTTGTTTACTTTGTGCTTTTTTAGAAGTTTTCGATACTCGTACGTTAAAGTTCGACAAGGCTCCTTGTTTATTTAAATTTCCTATTGCTTCTTGTCGTTTAGCACCTTCGTTTTGCAAATTCGCTTGTTTCGATTCGAAATTGTGAGTACTTTGCTTTGATTCAGATCTGTTCCTTTGCGACTTTTGCTTTGTTACAGTGCTTTGCTTCAATGTTGCAGTACTTTTAGAGATCGCTGCATGATTTGGAATGATTTGCTTGGATGGTGTGTTAAGTTTCTTCACAGCATTTTGCTTTGGGACCGCTCTCGGCCTCACGCTGTATCTCCATCCCCGCAGAGACGATGCGAGCTGACTTAACGGTCTCCAGTTTTTGGTATTTTTCTTGTCTTTATTCTTTGTGGTTAGATTTTCATGATTTTTTACAGGGCTACTCAGCATAGATTTTGAAAACTGTCTATTTTCTAGCGAATTAGATGGATGTACGTCGGGAAGACTTGTTGCTGTGTCTTGTTTTCCAGGAGGATTTAATGAGGTAGGGATACTTGATAGAGAATTCGAATTTTTCTCAACAGATGGAGAACTTGATGACACTGGAATGCTCGATAAGGTATTTGAGAATTGGCTGTTTGAGCTTTGCTGTCCTGCATCATTCACGCCCGTTTGAAGAGCTCCTACAAAACGGAAAAAAACCAATAAGTAATTAAATGTATTAGGCTTTTATGTTATTTAGATATAAATAATCATATGCACAATAATAAATGTGTACGTTTAGTAGATATACAAAATTATATGTACAATATTAGGTGTTTAAGTTTTGTAGATATTAACCTCAATTTTTAGTATATAAACTCAATTAAGTTTTTCGAACGTTGCTGAGAAAGTTTACAAAATCATGGGAAACTGGAATGATTACCATGGATAATTTTGTATGTATATATCTAATTTTGTATGTATTTATAATTTTATATGTATTTTTAATTTGTTATTTGGTTTTGATGTGTTCATTTTTTGCTTTTATAATTCATCTTAAACTAAGTATACGTTCTGTATTTAAAATTGTTAATATTATGAATTTTAAGCATTTTTATTCCTTTTATTATTATTTATTTTAATTTTTTATATTCTTTAATTTAGAAATACTAGAGCATAACTTTGTATAAAATTATTTACATTTTAAAACAAATATATTGCCTGTACTAGTATTGTAAGGGCCATGTAGAAAACACATTCCCTCTCTCAAGGTTTACTTCCGTGAGGAAATATATGTATAATTTTGAACGAATCTCATTTTCATTAACTACTAAGTAAGATTGGCGGAGGTTTGAGGAATGTTTTCGAAAATCACGTCATGACTACAACCTCGTTGTCTCATTTCATTTGAGGGAAACCTGCTAATATGTTGACATATCACATTCTATTCTATATTTCTCGAAAGACGTAAAGCAATTTCCAAACAACACTGGAAATATGGGCAACTAAAAGAAAAATGAGAAGAATTGTAGGGGACTTCAGTTTAGCATATTACCCTTAAGAAAACTCAGCTATGAATAGGCTTACATAATTTTCTTCAAATGTCCATCGATCCTAAATAGGATATGATATACCCGTAAATGTGATTCGTTCAACTTTATATCTTTCCTTTGGATGAATAAGCCTTGAATTATCCTGAACTTACTTCAACGAGAATACCTAATTGGTAGACTGGTAAGGCGCCTTTATTTTTAGCCAATTTAAGAATTTCAGTTTCTCATCATATTAAATAGAATTTCTGCAAATTTGTAAAGTACATTGCTGCATTTGTCTAATAGGATTCCTCTACAGGTCATTGGTTGATCATGTTCAATACAGTCAGCATGAAAGCCTGTTGGATCCTTTGTACGATTTATGTAAATCAAAGAATCTTTCACTTCCTCATATTTCATTTCTGTTTATACTAATAAAAGGAAGTTGTACAAGAAAAACTTATCTTCTCCAACGTATTAAAATTTATTTATTTAGTTTATTTAGGTGTGTCGCAATTTAAGCGATTCACACATTTTCTTGTTATGATTCTAAAATAGTAGAGGTAAAGCCACCTTATAAAAACCAATAAAAAAGGTTAAAAAATCTACAGAGGTAGGTAAAAATACGGTAATTTATTTTTTCTCCAGTGGATATTATTGCAGTCTATTTATTATTATTATATTATTTAATGTTATATCTGGTTGTAAATGTGTGTGTCTTTGAGGTGTTTCATGACTTTTGTAATGTATGGGCTGTCGTCGTGTAGTAGTTCAGATAGGTTGGTGGGTAAGTTCTTGTCAGTTATTAGTCTGCAGTCTGTAAGTAAGTGTTTGATAGTCAGTTGTGTATTGCAGAGTGCACATAATGGTGGTTCAGTCCTAGTCATGAGGTGTCCGTGTGTTATCCGTGAATGGCCGTGCCTCAAACGAGCAAGGACTATTTCTTCTCTTCTAGTATCCTGATTACTGGACAGCCATTCACGAATAGTGTTTTTTATTTCTCGTAGTTTTGTGTCTGTCAGATGCCATTCCGCTTCCCATTTTAGGCTGACCTCTTTTTTAATGAGTTTAATGGCATCGTATCCTGTGATGTGATCAGTGTGTAACATGTCAAGTTGAGTTGCTAATTTTGCATGTTTGTCAACCAAAATATTTTCCGTGATGTCTGAATGTCCTGGTATCCAATGGATAGTTATTACTTTGCCCATCTGTGTTTGTAAGTTAGTTAGTAGTTCCTGAAGCTGTTTCGTGAGTGGGTGAGTTGAGTAAAGGTCAAGTATTGATTGTATAGAACTGTAGGAGTCAGTAAAAACATGAATGTTGTCTTGTTGTACGTTTGTAAGGTGTTGCAGTCCAAGAAGTAAGCCTTGTAATTCAGCAGTGAAGTTGCTTGATACGTCCGGTAGTCTACACGTCAGTACTTGGTTCCCTACTATGGCGGCTGAGCCACATTTTCCTGCATATTTATATCGTGTTTATAGTGTAAGGAAGAGAGTGGGTTTGATTTCTTGAATTTTGTAAGGGAGAAGTTAGTTTTTGGTATATGTGTTTGCCAGGGTGCTGTTTTGTGTTGTATGGGATAAATGTTCGGTAATGTAATGTTGTAAGTAAGTAGTGTTTGAAACAGTCTGAAGTGATAGGGTTTATGCGAATTGGGATTTTCAATATAATCAGTCATGTTTGGATTTTGTGTGATGTACTCAATGTAAGGGCATGATTGTCTGGAAAGTGTTGTTATGCTGTATTTCATGATATTATATGAATATCGATGATTTAATGGAAGTTCTCCGGTTTCTGCACACAAGCTTATGCTTGGAGTTGTTCGAAAGGCACCTGTTGCTAATCTTAAGCCTTCAATATTAAAAAAGTCTTCAAATATTTGCTACATACCTGCAGTGACTGAAGCAGTATTCGCCCTAGCTGCAGAATTTGTTGCTTCTGTGATACTGCTCTTAGAATTTTGGGACTGCTCACTTTGCTCAGATTTTTGGGATGAAGAACTTACAGCGTTTGCACCTGCCTAAAAAATACAGTAATTTATACTGAAAGTTCTATTTTAAAAATGACTGCAATGTTTATTACTATTATTTCATAGTAACACATATAAATAAATGATGATTCACGGAGAATAGACAACTTCAGGTGGGTGGTTATCCACATGTTGTACTTAAAGTCTGTCTTATCCTGACCGTTTCCGCGAGCAGGAAGTAATGATTTCCACGGGAAGAAACAAGGAATCAAGAACGTCGGAAGTTGGATTCCTAATGGATATACAAAGAGGATAGGATAGAAAGGCATCTTATAGTAGTCCGTTGTTTGGTTCAATAAGTGAACATTACCATCATCAGTTCAGTAGATTACAGATTGGCAGTTTAAGGGATATGGGTTTTCACTTAATTGCAATATGGGTGGTCAGTTTTTTTTTTGGATTAAGGGTTGCCAGTTTTATAGAATATTGGTTTTCAGTTTTATATTTTGTTTTTTTAGATTATTTGTTATGGCTTTATTAGAATACAGTTTGTCAGTTTTTTCTATATTATGGGTTGCGAGTTTATTAGATTATGGATTACGAGTTTAATTGGATAAATCTACTACTAGTAACACAACACCACCGTGAAGTGAATATTAAGTGAATAAATACAAACGATAATAGGAAACCACCCGACGGAAAACCTCTGAAATGTAAACAAACAGTTCTGCCAACTTCTTAGAGGAAAGAAAAGCAATTACTGTAATATATCTGAATATGACGTACTAATATGATTGAAAACTATTTACTATATCTAGTACTGTAATTTATAATGTATCAGAATAATTTTTATCTCAATCAATCAAATTTAAGTAGTCCAAAACTTAAGAAGGGGGAGGTTACCAGAACATATTTGCATGTAACATGTATAATAAATGTCTCTTAAAATCAATATTTGGTATTTAAGCTTCGAATGATATGGTTTATTACATAACCAAGTATTATTTATGTAACTAGAGTAGAAGTGGGGGTTTGCTTGAAGGCTGAAAACTGAAATATGCAAATATCTCGGTCAATATTCAAGATAGTGAATAAATAAAAATATTTATAGAACATTAAATTTGCAATAATATTTATTCTATAAACGTTTTCGATCTGGCTTATTGTAACAGAGATATTTCGAATTATTAAATTTCTCCCCTTCTAAATCCCCCTCTTCTGGTTCGATTTCAGCCGTTAACAAACTTGATCTTTCTTTTTGCATAAATGGAGTTATGATTTTATTTGAAAAAAAAAAAAATAACCTAAGCACCGAGAAGGTCCTATCATGACTGAAAAATGGAGAAGTACAACACCACGTAGCGAGACGTTCATTTTTCAACTTCTGTGACGTTTTAAAAGAACACGATAAAAGTTCAAATATTGTGTCATGTTCCATTGAGTAGATCTAATTACCAATTACCTTGACTATGGATCCTCCTTGCGCTATTATTCCCGCATTTGCGCCGGTGATGGCTGCCGCGCAGAGCAGTATGAAAGCTCCGCGCATCTTAGGGCTACATTCACAAACTAATGTAGATGACCAGGCCATAATATCCTTTTATACACATGTTTTCCTTCGAGTTTGATCAAGTGTTTCCATGACGTCTTGTGTACATTTTAATAGGTAGTTTACGCTCCTGTTTAGTTTTTATTGAATGGGACCTTTTAAATAGTATGTCTTGAATGGAGTTAGATTATAGAAATCAAATATTTTGGTTTGTTTGACAAATGGCAGTGAATGATATTTCTGTATAAAATAGTAACCTATGTCTGTACATGTAATTTGTTCTCGAAATTTCACCATACTTTTTCGTTTCACGTGTCATAGACACGATATCTGCAATTTGTTTCATTGGAGTCTATTTGCTTATTTGTTTGTTTGTAACCTTTTCACGCAATGGCTGAACCGAATTTTATGAAACTTGGTATGTATATTACTACTAACCAAACTTAAGCTTTAAGTTATATTAATGTTCACTGAGATGAACAGGAGTAGGGGTTATGAGGGCGGCCAGAAATTTAAAAAAAAGTCCGTTACGCAGGGCTGCGTAAACGATTTCCACTCGTGAAATTTAGTAATAAATAAATCTACATATTGGTAACACAACACCACCGTGAATAAATACAAACGGAAATAAGAAATGTTTCATCCAATTTCAAGAACCTGCCGACAGGAAGCACAAAATACAAGAAATAAGAAAAACAATTACTGAAATATATCAGAATATAACATATTAAGTTTATTGAGAACTATTAACTATATGTAGTAATGTAAACAGTAATGAGCCAGAATCATTTTTATCTCAGACAATCAGATTTTAGTAGTCCAACACCCTTCGAATAATGTGATTTATTATGTAGCAGAGTATTATTTATGTAACATGAGTAGAAGTGGCGGTTTGCTGAAGGCTGAAAACTGAAAAATGCAAATGTCTCGGTTAATATTCAAGAAAGTGAATAAATGTATATAACAATATTTATAGTACATTTAATTTGCAATAAGATCGGTTCTATACAATTCTTCCATCCCACCTTTGGAAACGGACATATTTCGAAAATCCTCCCCTCTTATGCCCCCTCCCCCTGGCTCGAATTCAGCCATTTCCGAACTTGATCTTTCTTTTTACATAAAACGACTAAATGTCGAGTTTGGTAACGATTAAGAATAATTACGACTGCTAGAGCGGTAACAGACGAATACATAGATAGATATATACAGTTTTGAACGGACCTCATTTTCGTTATCTTTTGGGCAGGATCGATGGACATTTGAAGAAAAATTTCAAAAATCGAGACATGAGTACGACCACAATAGCTGATTTCCCTTGAGGGAAATCTGCTAATAGCGATATTTCGTTTCGTATGACTTTTTCGGCAAATATGCGCATTACAAAAGTTTTTTATTTTGTTATTTACATTAACTTTTGTTATATTCACTTTCGTCGTTATTGAAAAAACTATGTACTATACATAACTATTAAACGTTACTTGATAATTTCATTATGGTAAAAGGCAATATGCGTTTAAACTCAATTTGATGAGTATTTTCTAGGTTGCATGAGGGCATCGATCCCCCTGACTTCGCATTTTAAAAATAAATTCAATTATTTTTAGGTTACCACTATTATTTATTTTAACCAGGTATATTAACTATTGTAAAATTCCAATTGTTTAATGTTTTGGCTAATTAATTTAGGAAGACCAATGTTAATTACCCTCTTGCGGAAGGAGGCTAACACAGTTAATTGGGTTAACTTATTTCCTGTTAAATGTTGGCACTATTGGAATTTCTTTCTACTTACAACCGACTATTTCTAAACTATGTATGCTCGGAGAGGGTTCGACAGAAAATCTGTGCATTATAGATACTATTAGCAGATTTCCCTTAAGGGAATAAGGGGGGGGGGAGCTATTGAGGTCGTTCTCATGACGGGAGTTTTAAAAAAGTTCCTCAAATATCCATCACTCCTACCCAGGAGATTATATCTATATATATATATATATATATATATATATATATATATATATATATATATCTGTTAACGTTCTAGCGGTCGCAATTTTTGTTTCATCGTTACTACCAAACTTCATATTTAAGCGTTTTACGTAAAAAGAGAGATTAAGTTTGTTAAAGGCTGAAATCGGACCAGTGGGAGGGGGGGTTTAGGAGGGGGATTTATGAAAAATTGAAATATCTCCGTTATTATGCGTCGGATCGAAAAATTGTATTAAATCAATCTTATTGCAAATTAAATTTACTGTAAATTTTGTTCTATAAATTTATTCTGTATCTTGAATATTAACCGAGATATTTGCATTTGTATGCATGTGTGTGGTCGGCAGGAGTCAGCTATGTTCGGGACTCTCCGCCGAGAGCTCTGGTGGCCCTTTCCGTAAACTCTTCGTCCCTCGTGAATAGGTTTAGAGATTCCTTCCTACTACTGTTGTTATTAGGCAGATTTCTCTATTGTATAACTTCACGTGGGAAATGTGCTTAGTTTACGCAGCCCCTGCGTGACGGACTTTTTAATTATAATATTATATTATATGCTATCCATGATCATTATTTGAATTATTCATGGAGTGTCAAACAGTAGAGAGGGATTGATTGGGAATTCATTTTAATTTCCACTTTTAAACTAAAATATCTATTCTAATAGTCCCCTACAGTTACCTGGTCCTTGTGGAAATATAATACCCCCAGACGGGTAGTATAATTGTACACATAAAAGCCTTGCTATAAAAATACCCTAAATATTCATTCTTTAATGATTTCCCGAGCGAACCCGGGTACCTTAGCTACTTCTATATATATATATATATATATATATATATATATATATATATATATTATAATGAAAGGTTAATTATAATTATTATTATTTAAATTTAATCTATTTACCGGCTACTTCTCAGGGTCATATATTGCACGGCAAGCATTCCCGTTTCCACCATCTCTGCTATAAGAGCTAATTTATCTATTTAATCAGAGATATAGCACAATTAGGCTAGATAATTAAAAAAACACTTACTCTCTTTGCATCTTGGGAGTCGACTGCCGATTCCTGTCCTGCTAAATTGACCTTTGGATTCACAGGGCTCCGCTGTCAGTCCCTTGACAGGTGCTGCTACCTCTTTTAAAGCCCAGTACTAATCACTCTGATCTCATAGATATAGAGAGACAGCGGAGTACCTCTAAGGCTCGATCGTTACAATATATATATATATATATATATATAAAAATCCTCCGGCTGTCCCATATATAAATCGGTTCTATGAGATAAGCCCTTAAGGAAAATCAGCTATTGAGGATGTACTCTTGACGCGATTGTAGAAACATTTTTACAAATCTGCATCAATCCTACGTAAATGACGATAGTGAGATCTATTCAAAATGATATACAGTATGTCTTAAGTTTCAGTGTCCCCTCCCATTAAAATCTCTAATTATGGGCAGTAACTGTCGCAGCTTGCACATGGAGTGACCACCCAGGTCACCTAATCTGAAAGTAATGTATTGTCTTCTATGGGGGAGTGACAAAAACTGAACCGGTCGCAGAATATTGACGACATGAAAATTAAAATCAGATTGGCAATAATTCAATTTCAGCAGCAGAAATGCACAGTACCAAAAATTATTTCTTTTTCGAATTGCATGAGAACGCAATTTTCGAACATTCCTAACTACTACATGTAAGTACTGTGGTACAAAGAAAAAAACTGTTGAATGTTTTAGCAGATATCCCTTAAGGGAAATCAGCTATTGAGGTCGTACTCATGACGCGAGTTTCGAAAAATTTCCTCAAATGTACATCGATCCTACCCAGGAGATGACGAAAATGAGGTCCATTCAAAATTATATATATATATATATATATATATATATATATATATATATATATATTTGTCTGTTAACACTCTAGCGCTCTAGCGGTCGCAATTTTTGTTTGATCGGAACCAAACTCGGAATTTAATCGTTTTATGTAAAAAGAAAGATCAAGTTCGTTAATGGCTGATATAGGACTAATGGGAGGGGGGGGGTTTCGAGGGGGATTTTTGAAAATTCAAAATATCTCTGTTATTTATGCGTCGGATCGAAAAATTGTATAGGTTCAATCTTATTGAAAATTACATTTGCTATAAATATTGTTCTATACATTTATTCTGTGTCTTTAATATTAACCGAGATATTTGCATTTGTATTCTGTATGTGGTCGGCAGGAGTCAGCTTTGATCGGGAATTTCCACCGAAAGCTCTGGCGGCCGTCTACATAATTATTCGTACCTCTTGAAGAGGTTTAGAGATACCTCACTACTACTGGTGTTATTGGGCAGATTTATCTACTGGAAAACGTCACGTGGGAAATCTGCTTACTTTACGCAGACCCTGCGTGACGGACTTTTTTTTACATCAAACTACACCCAGCCCGCCTCCTCCTACCTCCTCTGTGAGGTGCCATTCCCAGTAGTTTCCTGATTCGTGTTCATGCTTAGAATCCCCTACTATAGTCTATTGCCATCCTTCATCCAGCCCGCCTCCTCCTACCTCCCCTGTGAGGTGCCATTCCCAGTAGTTTCCTGATTCGTGTTCATGCTTAGAATCCCCTACTATAGTGTATTGCCATCCTTCATCCAGCCCTCCTCCTCCTACCTCCCCTGTGAGTCGCCATTCCCAGTAGTTTCCCGATTCGTGTTCATGCTTAGAATCCCCTACTATAGTCTATTGCCATCCTTCATCCAGCCCTCCTCCTCCTACCTCCCCTGTGAGTCGCCATTCCCAGTAGTTTCCCGATTCGTGTTCATGCTTAGAATCCCCTACTATAGTCTATTGCCATCCTTCATCCAGCCCTCCTCCTCCTCCTACCTCCCCTGTGAGTCGCCATTCCCAGTAGTTTCCCGATTCGTGTTCATGCTTAGAATCCCCTACTATAGTCTATTGCCATCCTTCATCCAGCCCGCCTCCTCCTACCTCCCCTGTGAGGTGCCATTCCCAGTAGTTTCCTGATTCGTGTTCATGCTTAGAATCCCCTACTATAGTCTATTGCCATCCTTCATCCAGCCCGCCTCCTCCTACCTCCCCTGTGAGGTGCCATTCCCAGTAGTTTCCTGATTCTTGTTCATGCTTAGAATCCCCTACTATAGTCTATTGCCATCCTTCATCCAGCCCGCCTCCTCCTACCTCCCCTGTGAGGTGCCATTCCCAGTAGTTTCCTGATTCGTGTTCATGCTTAGAATCCCCTACTATAGTCTATTGCCATCCTTCATCCAGCCCGCCTCCTCCTACCTCCCCTGTGAGGTGCCATTCCCAGTAGTTTCCTGATTCGTGTTCATGCTTAGAATCCCCTACTATAGTCTATTGCCATCCTTCATCCAGCCCGCCTCCTCCTACCTCCTCTGTGAGGGGCCATTCCCAGTAGTTTCCTGATTCGTGTTCATGCTTAGAATCCCCTACTATAGTCTATTGCCATCCTTCATCCAGCCCGCCTCCTCCTACCTCCCCTGTGAGGTGCCATTCCCAGTAGTTTCCTGATTCGTGTTCATGCTTAGAATCCCCTACTATAGTCTATTGCCATCCTTCATCCAGCCCGCCTCCTCCTACCTCCCCTGTGAGGTGCCATTCCCAGTAGTTTCCTGATTCGTGTTCATGCTTAGAATCCCTTACGATAGCCTATTTCCATCATTCATCCAGCCCGTCTCCTCCTTCCTCCCCTGTGAGGTGCCATTCCAGTAGTTTCCTGATTCGTGTTCATGCTTAGAATCCCCTACTATAGTCTATTGCCATCCTTCATCCAGCCCGCCTCCTCCTACCTCCCCTGTGAGGTGCCATTCCCAGTAGTTTCCTGATTCGTGTTCATGCTTAGAATCCCCTACTATAGTCTATTGCCATCCTTCATCCAGCCCGCCTCCTCCTACCTCCCCTGTGAGGTGCCATTCCCAGTAGTTTCCTGATTCGTGTTCATGCTTAGAATCCCCTACTATAGTCTATTGCCATCCTTCATCCAGCCCGCCTCCTCCTACCTCCCCTGTGAGCCGCCATTCCCAGTAGTTTCCTGATTCGTGTTCATGCTTAGAATCCCCTACTATAGTCTATTGCCATCCTTCATCCAGCCCGCCTCCTCCTACCTCCCCTATGAGGTGCCATTCCCAGTAGTTTCCTGATTCGTGTTCATGCTTAGAATCCCCTACTATAGTCTATTGCCATCCTTCATCCAGCCCGCCTCATTCTGTTTCCCCTGTGAGGTGCCATTCCCAGTAATTTCCTGATTCGTGTTCATGCTTAGAATCCCCTACTATAGTCTATTGCCATCCTTCATCCAGCCCGCCTCCTCCTACCTCCCCTGTGAGGCTCCATTCCCAGTAGTTTCCTGATTTGTGTTCATGCTTAGAATCTCCTACTATAGTCTATTGCCATCCTTCATCCAGCCCGCCTCCTCCTACCTCCCCTGTGAGGTGCCATTCCCAGTAGTTTCCTGATTCGTGTTCATGCTTAGAATCCCCTACTATAGTCTACTGCCATCCTTCATCCAGACCGACTGGTCCCTAGGTGGCTTCTGAGGCCGACTGCGCCAGATTGCTCCTTAATTTCAAAGATGAAATTTGTTTTTCAAGATATATCTATTTCAGTCGTTCCTTTTACTAAGATTAATGCAATTCTGAACGGAAGTTCGTCGATATCTTGAGAAATAATTGCTAGTCTAACTCTAGCCTCTCAGGCCGAATGCGCCTGTTCAATTTTACTTGTTTTAGTTTAAGCCTCATTCTATTATGTCATTCATGTGTGTATTATGTCATTATTTTACGCTCTTCAAGTGAACACTTGACTTCCGACATGACTAACGTGGACGAATTTTGTAACATTATAGTTCGTGCTGCTGACAGTAGTATTCCAAATCAAGTACCAGTTATAAGAAAACACCGGCCCCTTGGTGGAATGAGGAATGTAAAAAAGAAACAACTGAGAGAAATAAAGCACTTCGTATCTTCTCTAGGAAGCCATCAGAAATAAACCTCATAAATTATAAAAAAACATAAGGCAAGGCGCAGTGGGTAATTAAAACTATTAAAAGGAAAACATGGACGAAATTTGTGTCTAACATCAACAGTAATTCTACGACGACTACTTTATGGACGGACATAAACAAGATCTCGCACAGGAATTTCAGACCACCGGTGACAGGTTTAAAAGATAATGATACCATATTCACGAACACTCCACATCTTTGTAACCTTTTAGCCATACATTTCTTCAAAATTTCTAGATCTGAAAATTACTCTCCTCAATTTCTCGAATATAAAAATTTAATAGAGTCAGTACCCCTGCCAATTTGTAATACTTCTGACGATCCTCTCAATGACCTAATTACTCTTAAAGAACTGAAACTCGCACTTACGAACACACGAGACTCCACGCCAGGACAAGACGGAATAAGTTACATAATGTTAAAAGAATTACCCGACTCTGCCCTTAACCATCTTGTGAGGTATTATAATCAAATTTATGAGAATGGGCTATATCCTGACTATGGAATGAATCCATTGTTGTAAAGTTGGCAAGGATAAAACGATTGCATCCAATTATCGACCTATTTCGTTGACCAGCTGTCTTTGTAAGCTGCTTGAAAAAATGTTGAATAAACGTCTTCACTGGTTCTTAGATCATTCCGAGTTGTTGTCTCCATTTCAATGTGGCTTTAGAGATCGCCATTCAACCATGCATCATCTGACAAAGCTGGAGAATGACATCATCAATGCTTTCTTAAATAGGGAGTTGATAATAGCAGTGGCCTTAGACATTGAAAAGGCTTATGATACAGTTTGGCGGCAAAAAATTCTCACAACCTTGCTGGACTGGGGAATTAAAGGAAATATTTTTAATTTCATTAAAAATTATTTAAGCAATAGACATTTCAGAGTCAGGATTGGAACAACGCTTTCTGATAGATTCCTACAAGAAAACGGAGTACCACAAGGGGGTGTACTAAGTACTACACTCTTTAACATTGCCATGAACTCAATTCAGGAATACATTCCACCAACTGTAAAATACTGCCTGTATGCTGATGATTTGTTTATTTACCATTGTTCTTGTTCCTATGACCAAGCATGTTCCATTGTGCAACAGACGATAGTAAATTTAGAGAGCTGGTCATCTCACACTGGGATGAAGTTTTCCTCCGGAAAATCTAAGAATATAATCTTTACTAAAAGAAGGAATTCCCCAGCTCCTAATTTTACCATCTATAATGCCCCTATTATAAATGTGGATAGTATTAAAATTTTAGGTTTAACACTTGATAAAAAATTAACCTGGATACCCCACATTAAAGATCTTCTTACAAGATGCAAGAAATCCTTGAATCTTTTAAGAATTGTAAGCAATACTAAGTGGGGTGCGGACAGATGCTCTATGCTAAAACTCTATCGTGCCTACACCAGGTCTTTACTGGATTATGGCTGCATAGCATATTCATCGGCCCGTCCCAGAGTTCTAAAAATGTTAGATACTGTCCACAACACAGGTCTTCGCCTGGCTACAGGGGCATTTAGGTCTAGTCCGGTAAACAGCATTTATGTAGAGGCTGGTGAACCACCCATAGATCTCAGGAGGAAGAAATTATCTATAAAATATATCCTACATTTTACACTGCACAAATACCATTAGCAAACACGGACAATTTACACTTAACAGTCACTACCATCTCCTCCTTGGCGTATTCAAAATTTTACAATAGACACATCTTTAGGCAAGTTCAAAAAATCCAACCCAACCTCACAACACATGTACAGTGCTTATTTTAGGTCAGTATTGGGTGACAAAGTTAATAGTGTACATGCTTATACTGATGGCTCTAAGACAGCAAGTGGTACAGGTTCTGCTGCCATAGTTGGTCCCAATAATTACCAGCTAAAATTGACGCCTGTATCTAGCTCTTATACAGCTGAGCTTCAGGCCATCCTATTAGCCTTGTCAAGAGTTCAAAGCTACCAAAATGAAATAGTACTGTACACAGATTCATTAAGCTCACTACATACACTCAACAACATTTACACGATAAATCCTTTGGCTATCAAAATTTTTGAACAATTTCACCGACTAAACTCTAGTAACATACACATTAGTCTTTTATGGTTACCCGGACATACAAACATCAAGGAAAGTACAGACATCGACAGATTAGCCAAGTGTTCTGTAGACAAACCAGACATTGACATACGTACTAGCCGAATGCATTAAGACACTACAACAGCAGTGGCAGCAATCTTGGGATAACACTAGCGATAATAAACTAAGACAAATAAAACAAACGGTTAAGGAACAGGAGCACAGGAAGAGAGGAAGTTGTGCTGACCCGACTTCGCATTGGCCATTCCTTGCTGACCCACGGACACTTAATGACAAACAAGGACACACCGATTTGTAGACATTGCAACGAAATTTTAACTGTACAACACATATTGACTGACTGTCGACCAAGAGACAATTTAGACATTCCACATGACTTACTGGAACTTTTGACCGATAACAGTGATTACATAGACTCAGTCATTAAACATCTGAAAGACACCAACATATATTACACACTATAATCTACACTTTCTACACACTATTCTTCACTTATTTCCTATATTAGCAGGCTGTATAAACTTTAATATTATTTATTTTCTATTTATTTATTTTGTTTTTTTTTTTTTTTTTTTTTTTGGTTATCCCTTTTCCTTATTTTTTTAATTTATTTAATCCACCACTGTCTATAGTTACATTTTCATTTATATATAATGTTATTACCCTGATGTTTCCATATAGTACAATATTGCTTCATATCACCTTATATCCTTCAAAAATCATTTGTCATAGTTCACTCTTTTTCCATTTGTTGTTGTTGTTTTTTTGGTTTTTTTTGCATTTCACTTTTAAATGAAACTTTAATAATGAGTAAATCGCCTACGTTGCGGAACTCATTTAAATTAAATAAATAAAAATTTTAAGTTCTAAATAGTATATTTGTTTTCCTTAGATCATTGCGACGTCTGTCCTCCCGGCGTTTTAAATTCAAATTAATTATTTGGGGAGGGGGGGGGTTAAAATATGTGGGCGGCCTCTCAGGCCGGGTGCACCAAATTTTGTTGTTCGTCGTCCAGAGGTGCGCCAGACGGAGGGTTAAGAGTTGCCTTGGTTATATTCAACTTTCGTCGTATACCGAAGTATGAATGAGATATACGTTAAAAACTATAGCAGGAGTCAACTAGTTTAGTTTCTACAAACAAAGTACAACTAGAAGTAGTAGAACTTATCAATACTCGGTATGTGAATTAGATTCAATTTCTCCTAGACTATAAGCTTTATAGAAATTTCGAGGGATGCACAGGAGTGGGGGTTACAAGGTGGCCTGAAATGAAAAGTTGCTATATTCCGTTTCTTATTGTTGTTTTTTTTGTAGGCAAAGATGTACATACCAAAAGATTTTTTTAATTTTAAGTAACTTTACTTATCTCAGTGGTCCTGTACCGTACTCTAAATGAGATATTCACGAACATCTATAGTGGGAATCAACAATTTGTGACTAAAGACAAAACCGAACTAAACAAAACTCATCATGTGGATTAGCATTGACTTCCATGAGTCGGGGTTTTAGGAGAGTTTTGAATGAAAAACCGCCGAACTTCGTTTTCTATTTGTTTTTCGCACATATGAGAAGGTGTTAATTTGAGGATTTTTTGTAATATTCGTTTCTGCCGTAGGACGAAGTATAGACGAGATATAAGCTAAAAACTTTACAACAACTACAATTTCATTGAATATTATGACAAATCATGTTATGTTTTTAGACTTATATTATACTTCTAACGATGATTAGGGTAAGGAAGATAACAAATCTTCACCACTCTAATTCTCAATTGTTATTTTTTTTTAATTAGAGAATAACTTCGTTTTATATTTCAAATATGAATTTAAACTATATGAGCATTTCGATTATTTAATTCGTATAATGCATTATTTAAACAGTCATGCTAAATTCGCACAACGTGTGATAGCGAATGTTGGTTGGAATCAAACCCTTTAATAGTGGTATATATTATCATATTTCCTCCGACATGTAGCCGTTATTGAATTGACTATCTACTATCAATAATTTAAAAGTTATAACCCCCACTCCTGTTCATCCCTTGGAATGTCAATGCAGCACATGAGTAACATAGGTTACTCTAAAGAAGAAAATTAACAACTTTTGTCATGTGCATATTGGCCGAAAAACCAATAGGAAACGAAATATCGCTATTATTAATTCCAGGCATCCCTTATAACCCCCACTCCTGTTAGTCTCAGAGAATATTAGTATAGCCTAAAGTCTAAGTTGGGTTAATAGTAACATACATACCAGGTTTCATAAAATTTGGTTCTGCTGTTTATGCTTGAAAATGTACAAACAAACAGACACCAAAGCCAACAAATTGTAGATTTCGCGTCTATGGCTTGTGAAACGAAAATGAATCGTGAAATTTCGAGGAAGAAATCAATGTACACGTCACGTTTTATATATTATATATATTGATTAAGATAGGCATTTTAATTTTGACAAACGTTTTGAGATAATTAATGTATAGAAAATACACATACATATCGAAAAAGTTTTGAAGTAATCACACAACATTGGTATATCCTAGCTGTAAGCAAGATCTTGAGTTTCCAGTAAGTAAGCTGAATATAAAAATGTGGCTGACCAAGAATATTTTAAGTCCTAAAAGTGTTATTTTCTAGGCATAAATATATCTGTTAAAGCTAATCCAATTTCCTCATCGTCAGAGTTTAGTCTAAATCTGTAATGACATATGCATAATGAGACAACTTGACAAATTAAATAAACTCTGTGAGCATTTATCATAAAGTTAAATAAAGTTAGTTATTGTGTGTAACCTAATTACTACATAAATTACTTTCGTAAAAGGTTACTGTGGAACTTAAGGTTCTAATTTATTCTTTAATATAGTTTTTCCTCTTAATCTGGCCCTACTATTCTTTTATGTTCTTTGTAGTTTAATGACAAGGGTCACCAAAATAAAAAACATTTTTTTCCGTAAAAATTTTATTCACGTTGTCCTACATGTTTCAAGGGTTAAATACCACCTCTTCAGGGGACGTCCCTTTTTAAAAAGTAATAACACTAATTAAAAAAAATAATTCTTTGCTAGACACTGCATTAGTAAGTACCTACTTACATGATATATTTATTAAATTTAATTACATATTGCTACTTACATTTCTGAAGTGCTCGTTCCCTCTTACGTTCCTTGGGCCAGTCCCTTCCTCACTAGGGAGATCGTTGATACTGAGATTCCTGAAACAGGTCAAGCCTGCTGACTATAGATCGAATAATAATATGTTAACCTTGAACTCGATTATTTCATGCCATAATTTAAAATCGATTATTTTAAGATAAAATTTTATAGAATATATGATTGAGGTACTTAATTTCTTTTTTTTTTTTTTTGAGACGAATCATTCAATCTCCAAGAAACACATCTTCTATTTTGAAAAAGTTAAAATAATCGCTAAAAAAACAATAAATAAATAATTCTAAATGAAAAATAACAGAGAATACTCATATAATAAAAGCATAGAAAAAAAAACAAGGAAATTAAATACCTCAATCATATATTCTATAACATTTTACATTAAAATAATCGATTTTCAATTATGACGCGGAATAGTGGAGTTCAAGATTGGCGTGTAAATAATTGATCTGTAGTAAGCTGAGTTAACCTGCTTCGTGAATCTCAGGATCAAGAACCTGCGAGGAAGGGACTGTCGTAACTGTGTTTTTTTAATTAATGTTACTATTTTTTTAATAGGGATGCCCCCTGAAGAGGTGTTGTTCAAACTACGAAACATTTAGGACTACATGAATAAAGTTTGCGCGGAAAAAATTATCTTTATTGGTGACCCTTGTCAATAAACTATGAAGAACACTTAACTTGTTAAAAATATTCTGTACAAACTTTATTATCATTTTTCAAAACAATTTATTTCAACTTTACATTATTCATTCATCGTAACAGTAAAAATATGAGTAAGTAATACATTTAGTTTTTGAATATGAGTTATTTTTGAGTGGAATATAATTAATATAGATTAGCATATGCTCTTGGGAGTACTCCATAGTTGTAAGGCCGGAGTGGGTATGATGAAACTGCACGGGGAAGAGCAGAGAAAGGTGCGACTGACGACCTACGGGCGTGGAATCTGGCTATGTTGGCAGCACTATATCCTTGCTGTGCTAAGCTGAGCACGTACGACGGTGGGATCCCGATGTTGCTCAGGGAAAACACGTCGGAAGTCGTGAAGCCCGATTCGGCTAGCGAGAGCAGATCAACAGGTGTGAAGCCCACTTCCCTGAGGGCTATGATCTGGGATGCTGAGAAGCCGATGTCGTGGAGAGCTATGATCTCGGGTGCTGCGAACAGTGCGTCGACGCTGGCCAGTGACAGGATGTCTTCGCCGCTCAGCCCGTGTCTGACGAGAGCAAGGAGATCTCTGGAAAGGAGGCCGGTGCTTGTTAGAGCAAGCACGTCTTCTGGAGACAGACCTGTTTGCACAATACTAATGATATCAGTAGTCCTCAATCCTAGCTTGGACAAGGAAAGTATTTCAGGGGTGTTGATGCCGAACTGATAAAGAGAAACTATTTCAGGTGCTGCGAAGCCGGAATCGACGAGAGACAATATATTCTTGGGTTCGACGCCAGCATTTGCTAGTCTCAGAATGTCTCTGGCTTGAAGACCATGGTCTATGAGCTCTGGGATATCGTGGGACGTGATACCTACACTGTAAAGGAAAGAAAGCTGTTGTCCAGTAAGTCCGGATTCCTTTATAACATCTGACTCAGCTGCTGGCGATATAGATGATGCGGTTCCTGAACTTTTTACCTCTTGTTCATCATTGTCCTCATCGTCTGGCAAAGTGCTTGATGAAGATTCTGCTGTCGTTTCTGCGCTGCTCGAAGTGGATACGTCCAAGTCGTCATCATCACTATTATTTCCCGAATCCGATGGTTCATTTTCGGTTGTCGACGACTCACTTGAGCTCTCACTTACAGACGTACTTCCACCCAGTGGCGTTTCGCTATCGGAGGACGTAGACGATGAGGAACTTGAAGAAGATGAGCTTACAACGTTAGGACCGTCTCCACCAGATGAAGGGCTTGAAGTTGTTGCAGTGTTCGATGACACACTTGTAGTTCCTCCAACTGATGGTTTAGTAGAAACAATCAATCCAAATTTACTTTTCTTCACGGAAGGCTTTTTTGACTGAGCCAATATTGTTGTCACACTAGCTCCACTAGGCAGAGTTCCAGATGATTTGGAAACAGTAGTAGTTCCAGAATTGCCACTGGTTCCAGTCGTACTTGAAGTTCCTGGCTGGGATGAGCTACTTGATGATGAAGTAGATGTCGAACTGGAAGAACTGGAAGAAGATGAAGGACTGCCTTCTCCTTGGGCTGATGATTTGCTTGTATGCGACACGGATTTGGCGAACGTTGCGCCTTTAGGCGTCGCTACAAGTGCTTTAGACACTTTGGAATTGGTAGACGACGCTGGGACACCGCTGTTACCCCTTCCACTCACGGAATTCGAATGAGTTATAGTTTTTGCCAAAGCTGCTTTTCCGGGCTTTGCCAAAACTGCCTTCGACAGTTTGGAGCTGGTCGACGTCTTGACAACATCATCATCACCACTCCCGCTGAGGGAAGAGCTGGAGTGAGACAACGTTTTGGACAGTGCCGATTTACCGGGTTTTGCTATCAGCTTTTTGGACAGTTTGGAACTGGTAGATGATGATGATTTGACACCGTCGGAACCTTGTGAGCTGCTTGTAGAGCTCGAGTGAGACACAACTTTCTTTACTGTTTGACTTCCTGGTGATGAGGCATGTCCGCTGAACGATGAACTCTGGCTAGATGATGAACTCACAGTCAGTGGTATTCTGCCAGAGTGAAGGCTGGAAAGGGATAATCCTTGACCATGAACAACAGCACCTTCATTTACTGAAAACAAATAACATGGTCAATCAATAAATGAAAGGTACAAGGAAACAAAGATGACAAAGTGACAAATAATGTTTTTGTGGGAAATTAAAAAAAAAGTGTTACTTCGTTTGAACAACTTATTTTGATATTGTAAACTACTTCAATCATGTTATGGATTTTTATAAAGATGTTTGCATATAATTGCAAAACTTGTAATTATTAAAAAAACTTGTCGCATGTTCCACTTGTCTCTTGTAAAAACGATCAAAGTCCATTAACCAAAGAGGAAAACTGAAATACATATTTTTATAAGACACACTATAATACAATTAAGTTCTTTAACAAACTATTAACATATATTTTTTTATGCGAAAAAGGTCTGAATAAATGGAAGTTTTACCACAAACTTGTTTATTAAAGCGAAAGGCCTTTCGGCACTAACTGTTCCATCATCAGGTGCTCGGATATATAATACATGCTAGCGCTACGGCTTTGGGGCCACTACTCCAATAGCAGTAGTCTTTAGTAGTAGAAGAAATTGGTAAGAAGTCTTCCAGTTATTAAGACCTGTTCCCCAGATCTGCACTCCCACATACAGCAACATAAGAATTACTGTTTTTTTTAAATATTTTTATACGACCTATTACATCAAATGACTAAATTATGAAGTCTTTTTTTTTTGGTTTCTAATTCAATATCGGTATATGCTAGCCAATTTGTAAGGTTACCTTGGCCTCTCGTCTATACCGTTGAAGAATTTTAGTATTTACAGGCTACACCTGGTAATCAATCTCGTTAACAGGTAAACTTGATTTTCACGGGACCGAACAAGGGAATAAGAGGGTCGCAAGGATTGTAGTCTTCTGCATCAGACCATCCAGCAATGAAGGCACCATGAGAAAAATTCCATTCATACCAGTAAAGGCATGAATAGAGAAAATTCTATTCAATGCCAGAACTGTTAGATAGCAATCCCTCGATAGCCAGCAGCCTGCATCAGCTGACTAATGATAGACTATTAGCCAGTATCAGTATGCAGGCTGCAACTATTCAAGGGCAGAGTTGTTAGATAGCCATCCCTCGGTAGCCTCCAGCCTGCATCAGCTGACTAATGATAGACTATTAGCCAGTATCAGTATGCAGGCTGCAACTATTCAAGGGCAGAGTTGTTAGATAGCCATCCCTCGGCAGCCTGCAGCCTGCATCAGCTGACTAATGATAGACTATTAGCCAGTATCAGTATGCAGGCTGCAACTATTCAAGGGCAGAGTTGTTAGATAGCCATCCCTCGGCAGCCTGCAGCCTGCATCAGGTGACTAATGATAGACTATTAGCCAGTATCAGTATGCAGGCTGCAACTATTCAAGGGCAGAGATGTTAGATAGCCATCCCTCGGTAGCCTGCAGCCTGCATCAGCTGACTAATGATAGACTATTAGCCAGTATCAGTATGCAGGCTGCAACTATTCAAGGGCAGAGTTGTTAGATAGCCATCCCTCGGTAGCCTGCAGCCTGCATCAGCTGACTAATGATAGACTATTAGCCAGTATCAGTATGCAGGCTGCAACTATTCAAGGGCAGAGTTGTTAGATAGCCATCCCTCGGTAGCCTGCAGCCTGCATCAGCTGACTAATGATAGACTATTAGCCAGTATCAGTATGCAGGCTGCAACTATTCAAGGGCAGAGTTGTTAGATAGCCATCCCTCGGTAGCCTGCAGCCTGCATCAGCTGACTAATGATAGACTATTAGCCAGTATCAGTATGCAGGCTGCAACTATTCAAGGGCAGAGTTGTTAGATAGCCATCCCTCGGTAGCCTGCAGCCTGCATCAGCTGACTAATGATAGACTATTAGCCAGTATCAGTATGCAGGCTGTAACTATTCAAGGGCAGAGTTGTTAGATAGCCATCCCTCGGTAGCCTGCAGCCTGCATCAGCTGACTAATGATAGACTATTAGCCAGTATCAGTATGCAGGCTGCAACTATTCAAGGGCAGAGTTGTTAGATAGCCATCCCTCGGTAGCCTGCAGCCTGCATCAGCTGACTAATGATAGACTATTAGCCAGTATCAGTATGCAGGCTGCAACTATTCAAGCACAGAGTTGTTAGATAGCCATTTGTCATTTCTTTAAAACCGACGATATTTCAAAAAGAGTTGTAAATCAAGACATGTCTTGATTCCAGTTCACAACAATGAAAGAGTTTGGTATTTGGACGATCTGCTCTAAATTCTTCTCTCCAGTCAGGAATTTCAAATTGTTCTTTATGGTTGCCATATTTTTGTCACATTCGAGGTAGTTATGGCCCCTGATGGCAAACACTACAGATGCATTATCAAGAATATATTGTTTATGTATTAATATGAACAAAAACCTATAAGCATAGTGTATTTTATTCTGACCTCAACAAGAGTCAGAAAATATTTGGCATTAGCGAATATTCTTAATCATTATTTTTTACAAATAGTAATAACTGAAATGACATCTTCTTAATCTCTTTTTAGCTGCCTAATCATCAAAGAAAACAGACAGACATTTGCTTAAATAGTAAATATTAAATGAAAACTTGCTTGTAATATATTGAATTTGCTTGATTTTTTTCTTGCTTGAAATCGGATCTGGGATAGTTGGGGTACCTAGGGAGCCGGACGTTTTTAGGAGATTTCTCTTAAGGGAATATAATATTTGTTATATTGTTAATAATCTCCGTTATTCTGATATAAAAAGTGTATATAACTAATATTATTGAAAATGTAATGTGCTATAAATGTTGTATTTTACATATTTTATGTATCATGGATATTAACCGTGATATATGGATTTTAGCAGATTTCCCTTAAGGGAAATCAGCTATTGAGGTCGTACTCATGACGCGAGTTTTGAAAAATTTCCTCAAATGTCCATCGATCCTACCCAGGAGATGACGAAAATGAGGTCCGTTCAAAATTATATATATATATATATATATATATATATATATATATATATATATATTTGTCTGTTAACGCTCTAGCGGTCGCAATTTTTGTTTGATCGTTACCAAACTTCATATTTAAGCGTTTTATGTAAAAAAAGAGATCAAGTTCGTTAATGGCTGAAATCGGACCAGTGGGAGGGGGGGTTTAGAGAAGGGGATTTTTGAAAATTCAAAATATCTCAGTTATTATGCGTCGGATCGAAAAATTGTATATAATCAATCTTATTGTAAATTGAATTTTCTATAAATATTGTTATATACAATTATTCTGTATCTTGAATATTAACCGAGATATTTGCATTTGTATTGTGTGTGCGGTCAATGGAACCCCGCCATGTTCCGGACTCTCCGCCGAGAGCTCTGGTGGCCGTTTCCAGAACTATTCGTCCCTCGTGAATAGGTTTAGAGATCCCTTCCTACTACAGCTGTTATTAGGCGGATTTCTCTATTGTAAAACTTCACGTGGGAAATCTGCTTAGTTTACGCAGCCCCTGCGTGACGGACTTTTTTAGTTTCCAGCCTTCAGCAAACCCCCCCCCCCCCTCCTACTCATGTCATATTAACAATAAGCTGTTCTATCATGAACCACTTCATTCCAAGGTTAAATACCAAATACGGTTTTTATTGAACTTTTACTTTGCGAGATACATACAAATATGTTGTGATGACGTTATCACTAGGAAATTTTTATTTTATCAGTACCATTCCTCGATACTTAACCGTTTCAGTCAACACTAAAGATCATATTTTTTGTCTTAAATCGGTCATTGTGAGAATTAGAAAATTCAAAATAACATCATTATTGTGATTCTGATCATAAAATATTATAGAACCAATCCTCTTGTGCTATTAATCTTCTAAAATTGTTGTTCTCCGCATTTTTCTCGCAAGCGAGTGGTGTTTTCAGAGCCTTCAGAACACCTCAGACTTCTACTCATCGCTTTTTTATAGAAGGAAATAGAGAGTATATGGTGAGGATATCACAAGTGTGTAGGTATACCAGATAAATGTAAATGACGTGACGCACTTGAGAAATCTTCTAAGTAATTTTTTTTTAGTTTAGTTTTAGCAGATTTCTCTTAAGGGTAATGCTATTGAGGTCTTTCTCATGACACGATTTTTGGAAAATGCCTTGAAATTTCCATCGATCCTAACTTGGAGATTATGAAAATGAGGTCCGTTCAAAATTAATTAATATATATATATATATATATATATATATATATATATATATGTGTGTGTCTGCTAACGATCTATATGTCGCATTTTTTGTTTGATCATTTCCAAACTCGCTATTTAATCTTTTTATGTATAAAGAAAGATCATGTTCCCTATTGGCTGAAATCGGACCAGAGAAAGGGGGGGGGGGTTTGGAGGGGATTTTTCAAAAGTCGAAATATCTCCATTTCTATACGTCGGATTGAAAAATTGTATAGAACCTATATTATTGCGAATTAAATATATATTAAATGTTGTTATATACAATTATTCTCTTTCTTGAATATTAATCAAGATATTTGCATTTTTCAGTTTCCAGCCCTGAGCAAACCCCCAATTCTACTCATGTTGCAAAAACAATACTCTGTTATGTGACAAACCACATTATTCGAAGCTTAAATACCAAATATTGTTTTCAAGAGACCTTTATTGTACGAGATAAGTGCCAATTTGTTCTGACGCCCCCCTCTAAAGTTCTTGGTCTACTAAAATTTGATTGATTGAGATAAAAATTATTCTGATTCCTTATAAATTACAGTACTAGATAAAGTGGTGAAAAATATTTCCATTTATCACTTCGCCTGTGAGACGTTGGCAGACATGTTTGGTTACAATTCAGACGATTTCCTTTGCAAGGTTAATGAAATTGACTGAAAAATGTCTCATTCCTATTTGTATTTCATCACTTAACATTCACAGTGAAGTTATGTGTTACTACTATGTAGATTTATCTAATGTAAAACTTCACTAGGAAAATCTGCTTCGTAAACGCAGCCCCTGTGTGACGGCTTTTTTATTTTTTGTTGAAAGTGTTATTTGTTCATAGAATTTCGTAACTAGCTTACCTGATCCCTCTGAGTATAAGTCTTGCTGGTCGTCGGAAGAGTTTTCTTCATCTTCTGAGAAGCTGTCTGAAGACTCTGACTGTGAAGATGAAGTCTCCGAAGATTCAGAAGACTGCGAAGACTGTCCAGATTCTAGGCCGATTCCAACCGATCCATGGCTAACCTGCCAACTCCACGACCAATTTATCAATTTTTTGAAACTTTCTAAATATTAATTGGTTTATATGGGGCAGCGTTTGGAAGTTAGATTTAAAATAGAAAAAAACCTAAGTGTATTCTATTTCTGACTATTCAAATTTTGTAATTCAATATCGGGTATAGTGTTAAGCTTTGGAGTTCCCGGATGAGATAGAACAATCTGGACTTATCATAATAATCATCTAACTCTTTTTAGTTGTCTCCTGTCGCCAATGAAGTATTGGGTATTGTACGTAAGCAAACAAGTATTGCCAGGTGTTTCGAAATGTTTTAGATATTATTATTTATTAACGTCCAATTTTTGCTACTATTAATAATTTGGGGGGGGGGGGTTATCTATAGGTTGCCACTCTTTTCTAGCCAGGGTGGGAATATGGATTTTATTCAATGAGTTGGTCCCTAAATAAATTCCTATCCCCAGGATAGTTCGAACTCGCCACTCTAGGTTTGTCATGCAAGGACAACGGTTTAACTCACAGCCTGAGCTCCGCGAGAACTGAAAGAGGTATCGATTCAGGATTCTCTACAAACAAATTTTTATAAAACCTTTCTAAAAATGTTATAAATCTGATTGGTCAAGGGTGATAGAAACTTCTGAATGTCCATATTTGGCTTAGATGGACAAATTTTCTTGGATTTGATTTTTAAAGTTGGCCAATTAGCAGATTTCCCCTTAGGGAAATCAGCTATTGAGGTCGTACTCATGTCGCGATTTTCGAAAACTTTCTTCAAATGTCCATCGATCCTACCCAGGAGATGACGAAAATGAGGTCCGTTCAAAATTATATATATATATATATATATATATATATATATATATTTGTCTGTTAACGCTCTAGCGGTCGCAATTTTTGTTTTATCGTTACCAAACTTCATATTTAAGCGTTTCATGTAAAAAGAATGATGAAGTTCGTTAATGGCTGAAATCGGACCAGTGGGAGGGGGGGTTTAGAGGGGGGATTTTTGAAAATTCAAAATATCTCCGTTATTATGCGTCGGATCGAAACATTGTATAGAATCAATCTTATTGCAAATTAAATTTACTATAAATATTGTTATATACATTTATTCTGTATCTTGAATATTAACCGAGATATTTGCATTTGTATTGTGTCTATGGTCGACGGAACCCCGCCATGTTCCGGACTCTCCGCCGAGAGCTCTGCTGGCCGTTTCCAGAACTATTCGTCCCTCGTGAATAGGTTTAAAGATCCCTTCCTACTACAGCTGTTATTAGGCGGATTTCTCTATTGTAAAACTTCACGTGGGAAATCTGCTTAGTTTACGCAGCCCCTGCGTGACGGACTTTTTTCAATATAAGTCGATCAGCACTACACGTTCGCTTCTTTGATATTTTTCCTTTTCAAGACATTTCAAACGTGGCCGTTTTATCTTTGGCATCTTGTATACTGGCGGAAATATATAAAATATGCGTGGGGCGGTTCTGTTTTGGAGTATGTTGAGTGGTTTTGGTATAGTCGAAGTGGTTCCAGTGTATTCGAAGAGACTCTAGTGTAGGCTAAGTGTCGTTGGTCTAGTTCAAATAGCTTTGGTGACAAGTGGTTTGGTGCTGTGGAAGTGGCTTTTGGAGTTGGTTCAGTTGATTTGTTCTAGTTCAAGTGACTTTGGCATAGGTCGAGTGACTTTGGTATAAGTTCAGTGGTCTTCGGTGTTGGCTAAGTGACTTTATTCTTGTTCAAGTGATTATGTTATTCGTCAAGTGACTTTAATGTAGATCAAAAGGTTTTTGGTGTTAATTAAGCGGCATTGGTATTGGTACAGTGACTTTATTCTAGTTCAAGTGATTATGTTATTCGTCAAGTGATTTTAATGTAGATCAAAAGATTTTTGGTGTTAATTAAGTGGCATTGGTATTGGTACAGTGACTTTATTCTAGTTCAAGTGATTATGTTATTCGTCAAGTGATTTTAATGTAGATCAAAAGATTTTTGGTGTTAATTAAGCGGCATTGGTATTGGTACAGTGACTTTATTCTAGTTCAAGTGATTATGTTATTCGTCAAGTGACTTTAATGTAGATCAAAAGATTTTTGGTGTTAATTAAGCGGCATTGGTATTGGTACAGTGACTTTATTCTAGTTCAAGTGATTATGTTATTCGTCAAGTGACTTTAATGTAGATCAAAAGATTTTTGGTGTTAGTTAAGTGGCATTGGTATTGGTACAGTGACTTTATTCTAGTTCAAGTGATTATGTTATTCGTCAAGTGATTTTAATGTAGATCAAAAGATTTTTGGTGTTAATTAAGTGGCATTGGTATTGGTACAGTGACTTTATTCTAGTTCAAGTGATTATGTTATTCGTCAAGTGACTTTAATGTAGATCAAAAGATTTTTGGTGTTAATTAAGTGGCATTGGTATTGGTACAGTGACTTTATTCTAGTTCAAGTGATTATGTTATTCGTCAAGTGACTTTAATGTAGATCAAAAGATTTTTGGTGTTAGTTAAGTGGCATTGGTATTGGTACAGTGACTTTATTCTCGTTCAAGTGACTTTGGTGTAGGTCAAGTAATTTTTGGTATTGGCCAGTGACTTTGTTCTGGCTCAAGTGACTTTGGCATAGGTAAATTGCGTTTAGAGTAGTCCAAGATCCTTTGGTGCAGGAGAAGTGATTTTTGGTGTTGGTTAAATGGCTTTGGTATTGGCCAAGTGGGTATTAGTGTAAGGTAAGTTGCTTTGGCATTGGTACAGTGACATTTTTCTAGCTCAAGTGACTATGGCATAGGTGAAGTGGGTTTAGAACAGTCCAAGCTGCTTTACAGTATTTGGTATTAGTGTAATCGGACCCAAATACAGCTGGAATAGGCTCGTCAATTTCCATGGCCTAAATAATTACTATCATAATTAATTAGTTAAATATTACCAAATGAAAATATTATATCTACCTGACGTATGGAGAGAGAGAGAATAGGATTGGCAGCTAGGAGTAAGAGGCAGAGCGGCAGAATTCCAGTCATGTTCCAGTTGTATTAGCTCTGCGCTGACTGAGCCTTAGACAACACATGTTTTACATTTTTATAGCAATGTGGCCAGGAATGGCAGACCGTGTTGAGTCAGCTGTGTCAATATTTGATCTTTCTTGACCAAATCAAATGTTTGCCCTAGCCGAATCTCAAGGAGTGCATGGAATACTTACAATTTAAGATCGTATCTTCAAATCGATTCAAATTTCACTGCTCTGCATAGAAATACCCTCATCAACTGAAATATTTATTTTTCATTTTGTAGTAGCTGCATACGAAACCGAAGGTAGAAGTCTCAAACAATTGGCACCATTTTGAATCAAATTAGTGTCCTCTTCATAACTTCAACGAAAAAAATCTATTTGATTTGATTTTGATGCTATTACAATGTATTACAGCATGAAAAAATTGCTTAAGCTCAAGTGTTAGGCTTGAAGAATTTGTTAGGCCTTCAGTCAGAAGTATTATGCAGGAACCCAATTGATACCTGCCTCTTATTTTGAAAGTTCTAAGACAATGCTTACAGGGCTCCAAGGTGGTTATACTAAGGTTTGCTGCTTTTCATGTGAGTGAGACAGCAGGCAAAAAGAAGATCAACGCACAGTGAGGTGGCCAGAGAGCATAGACACAATTGGCCAATAAAATATTGCCAATCCTCCCTTGGTTGAAAAGAACAAAAGTTTATCCCCATCACTCCATATCAATCTAGCACAGATAAAGAATTTCGAGAAAGTAATAAACAAGGGACGAGAAGGTTTTACGTTCTAGAATCAGAAGTTGCAGAAATTAAGTAAAGCAATGATTAAAGAAGGGAGTTTTGTGGAGACACAAATCCACAATCTATTTAAGGACCTGGAATTCAAAGAAATATTAAATGGAATTGAAAAAATAGCATTGACTGTGTTTGGAAACGTGTGTCAAAAATTGTTGGGCAACGAAAGAACTACGAATTACGAAGACATCGTCAATGAATAGGTTTTATCTTATAAGACAATGTTGCAAAATGTCATTAAAAATGCATTATTGCATTTTCAATGAGATTTATTCCTTCCCAACTTGGGAGCAGTGTCAGATGAACACGGAAAACGGTTTGGTCAAGATATAGCACAAGTGCAAAGGGGTAAACGCAATGAGAAGATGCTTGCTGACTACTGTTGGACATTGCAGCCAGGAAACATCTAATGAAGACTGTAAAAGGAAACGATATACACATTTCGGAGGCAAAACGTCATATAATGTTCAATATTAAATATTGTATTATTTGATATATTATTGTAATTATTTGTAAGAAAATAAATGATTCGAGATTTGGTGGAGGTCTGTCATCAACGGAAGGATAAGCAGGCCTACCACGTCGACTCTAAGGCATTTCTTCATTAATTGCAGAGTACTTTCAGAGCAAACCGCCCCATCTTCAGTGCTCTGTGACACAACAAACACATTTACATAAAACCATGAAACGTAAATAAATAATACAAGTGATGTAATGTCATTATATTAAAAACAAATATATATTCACAAGCATCCAAGGTAAAACTTGTTAAAATCAGAGCTAAAAAAGTTCCCAATGTTTTAACCGTGATTAAACCTAAACTAAAATATGTTAAAAATAAAAAAACATTTAATTCGGTATAGAATAGAATGTACAGGAGATGGAGAACACACACTGACCTAGAGCTCGTCCCTATTGAGCCGACATCTACGCCGAGACTAAGAGCCCACTCGGGGCAGGGCAGCTACTGCAGAGGACACAGCACCCCACCCTCAACCCTAATATTAATATTCTTATCCACCAGCGTGTCCATCCTGGTTCATATCTGTTCCACCAAATCCATTTTACTCCCTTTGCCAAGGTGTTCGAGCTCCTTTAATTTAACAGCGTTAGCTTCGTGGGCTTTTTCCAAGGCGAGCTTTCGTACCCCCGATGCCTTGGTGGAAAGGTGTCTTTTTACTCTGCTCCTTAGCTTCCTTCCACTTTGCCCCACATATGAGCTCCCGCATGTCAGGCAAGCAACCCGATACACACCAGATCTATCTAGTGGATCGACCGCATCATTATTGCTTGGAAGAAGCTGTTTTAGGTAGCTACGACTTTGGTAGGCCAACCATTTCCAGCATATGCCCAATCTTGTCGGAGAACTTCCCTAGATATTGAATGATGAGTAAGCCCACAGGTTTTCGAGCCTCCCTCTCGCCTTGTGCCCAATTACTTTGGACCATCGGAATGACCCTCCAAAACCTTGTCCACCATTCATTCATCGTAACCATTGGGAGAAGCCATGAGTATTAAGCACTCTAATTCTTTTTGTAAATCACCTTCAGCCAACGGGATACTCAGCACACGATTAGACATGCATGTGATTCTTGAAATCTTATATTGTGGATGATGGTAAGAATCAGATGTGACCAAGATGACAGTGGCGGTAGGCTTCCTATAAATGTTGATGGGGTGAGGGGGTCTCTTTCTTGAAATCACTAAATCCATAAAACTCAAGTTCCCTTCACGAAAGCTCAATTTCCAAAGTAAAATTTAATAGCCTATGGCAACTGTTGACAAAGTCCACAGTTTTCTGAGTGGTCTTATACCACTCAAGTCATCCTCAATCCCTGAATGTTGATTTAAGTAACGCCCCCAAAACTTAATATGCTTTCGGTATGAGTTGCAAACAGACATTAAATATTTACACACCAAATAGTCCATAAATATCTCTGAAGCTAGTGGGCTAATCGCTGATCCCATCGTAAGGCTGTTTTCTAGGGCATTTAAACGTCCTCAAAATTTCAAAACGTTTTGGTCTAAACATAACTGAAGTAGGACAAGTAACTCCTTGGCTATTACTCGGCTGAGTTTCTTTGTCTTAAAAAAATTTGTCAAAAAACCATCACCACTTCCTTCGGAGGTATTTTGGAAAACATCTGTGGGTGATCCCAAAATCCGGTTGAGGGAAAATTTTAACCGTATCATTCAACTCTTAAAGGGTCACGAATCCCACCTTTCTGGCCTTTGAAACGCTCTTCTAATGAATTTCTTCTTAGTCCTGCTTCAACTGCCTTGACTTCCAGCATTTTTGCTGGTCATGTATTTGTTGTCGCCGACATAGTGGACGAAGTGATCATCGGTGCAGACTTCATGATAGCCCACGGTATCAATCTGCACATGGGTCAACAAGTTATGATCTGGCGCAACGTCGAGATACCCTTGGATGTTGGATATGAGAGCAAGACCACAGTAAGGAGGCTATTTACCGTCGGACGCCAGAAATTACCACCCCAGTCGGAAACCTTAGTATGGGCGCGTGTGGAAGAAGATTGTGAGGATAACCGGTTGTGGGTAGTAGAACCAAAAGAACTTAAAGATGCCATTATAACAGCTAAAGCCCTCTTGAAAACCTGTGAGGATGGACGAGGTGAGAGTACTTCACCTATCAGACAACGAAAAGATCATTAAGAAAATCGAAAATCCCCCCCTCTTAACCCCCACCCTCCCATTGGTCCCATTTCAGCCATTAACGAACTTTATCCTTCTGTTTACATAAAAACGATTAAATATCGAGTTTTGTAACGATAAAAATTGTGACCATTATAGCGTTGACAGACAAATACATACATACATACATACACACACACACACACACACACACACACACACACACACACACACACACACACACAGACAGACACACACACACACACACACACACACACACACACACACACACATATATATATATATATATATATATATATATATATATATATATATATATAATTTTGAACGGGCCTCATTTTCGTCATCTCTGGATAGGATCGATGGACATTTGAAGATTTTTTTTTCGAAAACCGCGTCATGAGTACGACCTCAATAGCTGATTTCTCTTAAGAGTTGGATCGATGGACATTTGAGGGAATTGTTCTAAAATTGTAGTTGTATGCACAATTTCTTACAAGCGAATTCTTCTTCGCCCCTTCTACTCATCGGTTTTTCGCATTCAAATAGGAAAATACGAGGTGAGATGAGATTGTGTTTTACCGGCACTTGGGAAATCTGCTTAGTTTACGCATCCCCTGCGGGATGGGATATTTTAGTTCACCCGTTGCCACAGTAGATCGGCATATTTTATTTATAAAATACATTATAAACAGAGAAAATAAATAATAAAGAAGGAATACTACTGTTGAAACAAACTATCTCTAGTATTTAGGTTCGAGAAATGGAAATTATTATGATTATTATTATTTCCGCAATTTAAATTTAGCCGCAATTTAAAAATTTTCCACATTATTTTTAAAAGCTGAAAGAAATGATGTTGGATAATTCTTCGTAAAAATATATTCTATTATTTTAAGCCACAAACCGTTTTCTTTGAATGTTGTTTAGCCCAAATCGCTCGGTGGATTTTTGAAATTGAGGTACCGTTTTGTTCCCCATGGTCGCTATTTGCTTAGAACAATTGACGAATTTGGAGGTACCTTCCATTCCTGGCGAGATAATCCCTTCCGAAATTTGTTATTAAGATCTTCCCCCGTGACAATAAATCCAGTATTTCTCTGGCCGTTCCGAGTATCACTTAACCGATCCAGGAAAAAAAACTCTCGGAAACATCCCCTTTCGTTGGACACCTCAAAAATGAAAACCCCCAGTCTGTCGTCCCGACAAATGACGATTGAACTCGAAAGTATACTTTTCTGGTGCGCCGTGAAACGACCGTCCCAACGTCTTATTTTTCTTTTCGAAGGATCATTTTTAAGCTCTACCGAAAGTTCTCACGGAGGCGATTCCCCGTACCGCAATCCGCCACTTTATACGGACCATCCAATATCGACTCTCTTAAAACTCCCCTCATTCAGCTAGTCTCCCCACTCTCCCAATGGACCTACGCCGACGCCGATTTCAGCCACTTCTCCGACAATCACGCCGCTAAGAACGTCCTAAGACCACCTCGGTCTCCGGTCGAAGGGCGAGCTTAATGGAAATTTAATGAAATGTTAATATGTTTTCCTAATGTATGTCATTAGAGTTTAATTATGTCATCTAAATAAAACTGCTTGCAGCAGAAAGATGCTTAAACGTTCTTTTTATGCTTAAACTGTTGTTTATTACCCAAATTTTCTTTAATCTTGTAACAGCTGGGCCCCGTTGCCCCTGGTTACCACTTAACCTAACACTGATAACAAAAGTTTAGACAGTCAGTTGCCTGTGTACCACCATGAGGAGACCTCTGTTTGTATTGTTCTAAAGTATTATTATTATTATTTTTGTGAAATTACAGAAACCTATTTTTTGGAATCAAGACTTCATTTATTTATAGGGAACACTCCCCCTATAACGCAGAAAAACTATTCAGCTTATGATAAAGAACTTTTGGCTGTCTATGAAGGCATCCGTCATTTCAGACCATTATTAGAAGGGCTCAATTTTGTGATAATCACTGACCCCTTGCCAGTGCCTTCCACCAAAAAGCCGAAAACTCCCCACCCCGAAGAATTCGACAGTTAAATTATATTAGTCAATTCTCAACTAATATTGAATATATGCCAGGCAAAGATAACATTGTGGCAGATGCTCTATCACGAGTAGAAGAGATCATCATCCCGGATGTTATGGAACAGCTGGCCCAAGCACAGAAGTCCGACCCAACACTTGGTGATTTGAAGAAGAATAAGAGCTTGCAGCTCAAACTCACTTCACTACCAGGATTATCGTCTCAGATACTCTGTGAGATGAGTACCAGCAAAGCTAGGCCTTACGTCCCTCCACAGTTTCGGAAACCTCTTTTCGACAAACTCCATGAACTGAGTCATCCAGGTATCCGAGCTTCTAGGAAACTGGTGGCACAGAGATTTTTCTGGCCGGATATGAATCAAGATGTTGGTAAATGGACCAAGACTTGCTTACCTTGTCAAAGAGCCAAAGTAGTAAGGCATACTCAATCTCCCTTAGGAACCTACCAACCTTCCGCTAGATTCCAACATGTACATTTAGACATTATCGGCCCACTACTTCCTTCTGATGGAAAAAGATACTGCCTTACCATGATAGACCGGGCGACTCGCTGGCCTGAAGCTATACCTTTCGAAGAAATCACTGCAGCAACGGTGGCAGAGGCATTTTATACACATTGGGTTGCTCGCTTCGGAACACCAGTACGGCTGACCACAGATCAAGGTCGTCAATTTGAAGCTGAAATATTTCAACGCCTTAACATCATTCTTGGCACAGACAAGAAACGCACGACGGCATATCACCCTCAAGCCAATGGTTGCGTAGAACGCTGGCACAGAAGCCTCAAAGCAGCTATAATGGCCCATTTGGCATCCGAAAGATGGACCAAGGTTTTGCCCTCTGTCCTACTTGGTCTTAGAGCAGTATTTAAAGAAGACTTGGGAGCCAGCGTTGCGGAAGCACTGTATGGACAACCCTTAAGATTACCGGGCGAAATGCTGGAAGACAGTACTTCTCAACAGGAACCCATACTAGCGTTGCAACAACTTAAAGACGACCTAAGGCGCATCAAGCCAGCTAACGCCAGAGCGAATCATCTGAGGAAAACATTTCAACACAAAGACCTCCAGAGTTGCACTCACGTGTTTTTAAGAGAGGATGCGATCCGAAAACCACTAGTGCCACCCTACTCTGGGCCTCATAGAGTTGTCAAGCGCAGTGAAAAGAACTTCGTGATTCTGCTCAGGGACAAGGAAGTTGTAGTTTCCATAGATCGAGTGAAACCAGCCTACCTACTTGCTGAGGAATCCACGACAAGCGGAAAGACTGACCTACATCCATCTCAAGAAGATTTTGCACAAGCAAAGCCAACGCAAACCTCTCAGACGGAACCAACGGAAATTCCAGGTTACAGGACCAGAACAGGAAGACTTGTTAAAAAAAATGTTAAATTCTGTGACTCCGTCACTGAGGGGGGAGTAGTGTAACAGCTGGGCCCCGTTGCCCCTGGTTACCACTTAACCTAACACTGATAACAAAAGTTTAGACAGTCAGTTGCTTGTGTACCACCATGAGGAGACCTCTGTTTGTATTGTTCTAAAGTATTATTATTATTATTTTTGTGAAATTACAGAAACCTATTTTTTGGAATCAAGACTTCATTTATTTATAGGGAACACTCCCCCTATAATCTCATTGAATGACGAATTTTTTTTTTATACCTATGTATTTGCGTTATTATTGCTAAGCGTTTTGAGTTATTTCAGTTATTAGTCTAGAGGGGATAGTTTTAGAAAGATGTGTAATGCGAATTCTACTAGACAATCACAGAACTAATACTATTTATTTTCCTTCTTCCTTTTTTTCAATGTTTTTTATTTGCAAAAACGTTTTAATTATATTATATTTTTACTTATTGAGATGTTTGCCGTAATAATATAATTTAAATAGTTTTTCTCTACTTCCAATATTAACCATATTCACAAATGTAATTAAAGCTGTTTATTATAATAGATACTTTTCAAGGTACAGTACATGGTAACTATTTCATAATTTGTTAATTTCATTATATAATTTATATCAATTTCTTTTCTCATTATAAAGGTATTCGTGAATATAGGTAATCCTTTTTTCGTCTGATAAATAGTTCAATTTTTTTCTTCTTCCTTTATTCTTGAATGATACAATATACGAAATAAATTCTGTACCCACCGGATGGGGATCATTTTTATTAATTGCTGATAGACTTTACAGATGTACCAATATGGATAACGAATCAGGAAAATAGATGTATAATAAAAAATCAGAATAAAATAGATGTTTCATATAAATCGTGAGGGCGAAGCCAGAGGCGTTTCTTGGCGATGCCAAAGGGATCGCTTCACTACTTAGCAATGCCAAAGGCATTGCTTGTATAAAGGGGGTTCATTGAGAGGGCGTAGCCTCTTGCTGGCGTGAGCCAGTTAAAAATTAAAACTTACCATCAATATATACAGCACCATTTAAACAATTTTATAGCAAGAAGAGAAAGGATTGACATATTGATAAAATTACGTTACTTAATAAAAAAATTTATTAATTTGTACAATAACATTTAAAAAAGTCCCCAGAAAGATCCGGACCTGCTGGAGCCTGAGGCTGCTTGGCTTCCTTCGACTGAGGAAGAGGCTGAGCTGGCCTCAGCAGATTCAGCTTGGGAGGAACTTGACTGTGAGGAGCTTGAGCTAGATTGGGAGCTAGAAGAGCTAGAGTAGGAAGAGATGATTTGCTGTGCGGAATATCCAGATTGGGCAAGAGAAACTACTTGGGTAGCTGGAACACCGACTCTGACGACGGAGAGAAGGTCACTAGTGGAAAGACCAGCATCAAGGACGGTGAGGATGTTGGATGCAGAGAATCCACTGCGGGTGAGAGTTACGATTTGGTTAGCAGCAAGACCAACGTTGGTAAGTGAGATGATCTGCTTGGTCCTGAGTCCAACCTGAGCAAGAGAGAGGATGTCACGTCCTACGAGTCCGTTATCTACAAGGGTGAGGACATCACTGGTGGAGATTCCAGACCTTGCGAGGACTGAGAGGGTAGAAGAGCTGATTCCAGCTTGCTGGAGGATAGCTTGCTGTGAGGAGGATGAGGAGGACGATGATGAAGATGATGATTGGGATGAAGAGGATTTGGAAGAAGATGATTTTGATGAAGAGGAAGATGACTTGGATGATTGGGATGACCTTGACCAGGAAGAGATGATTTGCTGTGCAGTGTAGCCAGATTGAGCAAGGGATACTACTTGAGAAGCTGGGACTCCTACTCTTACGACAGAGATAAGGTCGTTGGTGGTGAGTCCAGCATCAAGAACAGTAAGGATGTTGGAAGCAGAGAATCCGCTGCGGGTGAGGGTAACAATCTGGGGTACAGCAAGACCAACATTGGTAAGGGAGATGATTTGTCTGGTCTTAAGTCCGACCTGAGCAAGGGAGAGGATGTCCTGACCGACAAGACCGTTGTTCACGAGAGTAAGAACTTCATTGGTGGAGATTCCAGACCTTGAAAGGACAGAGAGGGTTGATGAGGTGATACCGGCTTGCTTCAGAATAGCTTGCTGTGAGGAGGACGATGAGGAAGATGAAGATGAAGCAGATTGGGAAGAGGAAGCCTTGGAGGAAGCTGCATTAGATGAAGCTGAAGCAGTCTGTGATGAGGAAGATGATGATGATGACCTTGAAGACTTTGAGGCGCTAGACCAGGCAGAGATGATTTCCTGTGCAGACAAACCTTGTGTAGCAAGGGAGACAATGCGAGTAGCTGGGACTCCGACCTTAACTACGGAAATAAGGTCTGATGTGGTAAGTCCTGCATCAATGACTGAGAGAACGTTGGAGGTGGTGAGTCCACATTTCCTCAAAGTTACAATCTGAGATGAAGCAAGACCAAGGTTGGTAAGGGAAATGATGTCATTGGTCCTAAGTCCAACCTTGACAAGTGAGAGGATGTCTCTTCCTACGAGTCCGTAGTCGACAAGGGTGAGGACGTCAGAAGTGGAGATTCCAGACCTAGCGAGGACAGAGAGAGTAGATGTGGAGATTCCAGCTTGCTGGAGGATGGATTGCTGAGAAGATGAGATGGAAGATGATTTGGAGGAAGAAGACTTGGATGATGATGACTTCTTAGATGAAGATGCCTTCTTTGAGCTCTTCTTTGATGACCTCTTGGCTGCTGCAGATCTGGCAGATGCTGAGTTTGCTGCTCCAGCATATGCACTCCTTGCTGATGCTGATCCAATGGAATTTCCTCCCAGCCAAACTCCGCCGGTGCCTGCAATTATTTGCAGATATTTAGTAGAACATTAGTTAATTTCTAATCTTAAAAGATTCTGATCGATATCTGATTTATTATTATTATTAATAGAAATACTTCAATTGTTTCTAATTTAAACATGGGAAAATAAGAAGAATCATACTTGCTACTCCAGATTGTGCTGAATATCCTGCGTTGAGTGCGTTAGATGATGCATCGAGGGATTCATCAGCAGAATAGCTCTCTTCTTCTGCCTGTTCTGACTGCTCCGACTGCTCTGACTGAGATGATTCAGACTGTTCCTGAGCAGACTGTTGTTCAGCTTGTTGGGCGGCAAGCTGTCTGGAAGAGAGTCCCTGACTCACCTAGAAAAAAAATATACATATATATGTTTCCTGAGAAGTATGCAGGGGAATATCCTAAATGGGCTGATTTACAACCCAGAGAATCATTTTGAGGTTCTTTTGAACATTGCATTCGCTTTTCAAACCATTCCAAATTCAATCATAATGGTCTTGATACAATTAGTTTATTGTGAAGCAGCATTGAGGTTTGTTAGAATGGACAAATATCAACAGACTATTAGTGTTATTTTATGATTTACCAAAATAACGTTTAATTTAAAAGAAAAACAAGGACTTTCTTCAGTTAATTAACTTCGAATTTCTAGAGGGAAGAAATGTGTTGGATATTGGATTGAATCGAAGTTATGGACAATTCCAACGACGCCAAATATTATGGCTCAAACCTGTAAATAATAACTGGACTTTGATGATAAAAACTATATTACAAGATTTCGTTATGGGATAAACTTTATCATTAACGACATTCCATTGGATGCCACATTGTATCCTACCCTGCCTTGCTTTAATGCAGTTCTTTACAAGTAGTTCCTGAATTGCCTAGGATGCCGAGTGCTCATGACAACGAAGCCAGTTACGACACGGGGGCTTGAAAATCCAGCAGTCTTCCCCTCGTGCTAGTATAACTCTCTTGTGATTTCATCACAAATGCTTCACTTTTATTTGAATAACGGATGAGTAAAAGGGGGGGGGCACTTAAGGCAGAATAAAAGAAAGTAGGAAAAACTCTCTTAATACTTGTGTTACAAAATAATACATAGAACAAGAATTGTATAACATCAATAGTTTTACAAGATTGGTTTTATAACATTTTACGATCCGATTAATAATATGGTAGACATTTTAGAATTTTCGTACCCCCCTCTAAACCCCTACAATTTCTGTCAATAACAATTATAATCTTCAGTGTTGACTGAAACGTTCAAATATCGAGTGTGGGATAGATCAAATAAACATTTTCGAATAAGGAACGAAAAGTCGTAATTGATGACGTCAGCACATAACATATTTTCATTTATCTCGCAAAATAAAAGTCCAACGAATTCCATATTCGGTATTTATCCTTGGGATGAAGTGGTTCATGACATAACAGCTTATTGTTAACATGATCTGAGTAGGAGTGGGGGTTTACTGATGGCCGATAACTGAAATATGAAAATATTTCGGTTAATACTCAATATAGAAAAAGTCCGTCACGCAGGGGCTGCGTACAATAAGCAGATTTCCCTCGTGAAGTTTAGTAATAGATAAATATACATACTGCTAACACAACAACACCGTGAATAAATACAAACGGAAATAAATGTTTCATCCAATTTCAATAACCTGCCGACAGGAAGCGTTAGGTTAGAAATGTAAAGAAACGGGTCGGCCTGCGTCACACCGGAAAGAAAAACAATTACTGAAATATATCAGAATATAACACATTAATTTTATTGAGAACTGTTTACTATATCTATTAGTGTAATTTCTAATGAGTCAGAATAATTGTTATCTCAATCAATAAAATTTCAGTAGTCCAAAACTTTAAGATGGGGGGGGGAGTCACCAGGGCATATTTGCATGTTTCTCGTATAATAAAAGTCTCTTGAATACAATTTTTGGTATTTAAACTTCCAATAATGTGATTTATTATGTAGCAGAGTATTGTTTACGTAACATGAGTAGAAGTGGCGGTTTGCTGAAAACTGAAAAATGCAAATATCTCGGTTAATATTCAAGATAGAGAATAAATGTATATAACAATATTTATAGTAAATTTAATTTGTAATAAGATTGATTCTGTATAATTTTTCGATCCGACGAATAGTAACAGAGATATTTCGAATTTTCGAAATTCTGTCCCTCTAACCCCCCCCCCTCCCCGTGGTCCGATTTCAGCCGTTAACGAACTTGATCTTTCTTTTTACATAAAACGATTAAATATCGAGTTTGGTAACGATCAAACAAAAATTGCGACCGCTAGAGCGGTAACAGACAAATATATATACAGTTTTGAACGGACCTCATTTTCGTCATCTACTAGGTAGGATCGATGGACATTTGAAGAAAAATTTCGAAAATTCCGTCATGAGTACAACCTCAATAGCTGATTTCCCTTAAGGGAAATCTGCTAAAAAAAACCGCTGAAAGCTACTGTGAAATGGCACGCTTACAATTTTTGCCTCTAATGGAATTTCTCCACTTTTCGAGATGCCATTATTATTGGATGACCTCAAGAAGACGACAACGAAAACCACGGCGTGTCCTATGTATTTGTAGTCGTCTCGTACGTTTAGTCGTATCTTTGTTTTTATGAAAATCAAAATTTTCTTTTGAACACTACTTACCCGAGGCTTGGGGGTTTTACCTTAAAAGGATATATATATATATATATATATATATATATATATATATATATATATATATATCTTTTAACGCTCTAGAAGTCACAATATTTGTTTGATCGTTAGCAAACTCGATATTTAATCTAAAGACCAAGTTCGTTTTTGACAGAGACCGTGGGAGGCGGGGGGAGGTTAGACGGGGGAATTTGAAAATTCTTAATATCTCCGTTATTATGACTCGGATCGAAAAATTGTATAGAACCATTCTTATTGCTAAAGTAGTGTTCTACAAATGTTGCTATGTACGTTTTTTCACTATCTCTATTAATAACTGAGAGTTTCGCATTTTTCAGTTTCCTGTCATAAATGAAGCCCTACTCTTACTTTACGTTTTGAAATAAATTCAAATACGTGTCACAACTGGGAAAATTGTTTTTTTAACGCTACCGCATGGGTGACGAACTTTCTACTTTGTCTTGGATTTCTGAGCGAAATGTGATATAGTAATATGTGCGGTCGTTTTGTATCCTGATGAGGAAGCTTCGAAAGACGTGAAACATCCAAATAAAATAATCTTCTGATGACCTATTTACGGGATTGTTTCAATATTTATAAGTTTTAGTTATTTATTAACGTCCGCTTATTGAAACTTATGCTAATTGGGATGGGTTATCTACAGGTTACCACCCTTTTCTAGGGGTATATTATTTCTATTGCCCAGACGAGAATTGAACTCGATTGAGCCACTCTAGGTTTACCATAGGAGATTATGGTCAACGTTTCAACTCACATGGCTAACCTGAGCACCCATTATTTATAATATCCTTATAGATTAGCCTTATGAAAACATAATTATTTATTGTCAAACTTGTAATCCACATTACCTGAGATCCATAGAGACCGACCGACCTCCAGGCGAAGGAAGATCCTACCAAAGCAAGGCAGAGAATGACCAAAGAGAATCGCATGTTGTCCTGTTGTCTGACCACAGCTTGAACTGACCCATGTTTCGTAGTCTGCTCATTTATAGCTCCATTGGTTCTCTCACAGTTTGGTCAAGTGTTCATCAACAGGTGGCAACAGCTGTTTGCACTCTATTACGTACACTGTTTTAAGATGTTTGCCCAGTTTCGTGGCATTGACTTATCTCACTCCAATACATAAGTTTAAGAGTCAGTATCTATATTAGCAAAGTAAAGTGATTAGTTTAAAGTTTACAAATTTATAAGGTTTACGAAATAGCTTCACAAATAATTATGGATTTGAAAAAGCGTCTTATGCTGTGTTAAAAACTTCTCCCAAGGGGTAAACTCTATGGATCCCACTAATTTCGCTTATAGCAACTTTTAGCAGATTTCCCTTAAGGGAAATCGGCTAATGAGGTCGTACATGGCGCAATTTTTGAAATTTTTCTTCAAATGGCCATCGATTCTTATTTGTCTGATACCGCTCTAGTTGTCATAATTTTTATTTGATCGTTACCAAACTTGATATTTAGTCGTTTTAAGTAAAACGAAAAATCCAATTCGTTAACGGCTGAAATCGGACAAGGGGAAGGGGGGTGTAGAAGGGGAGAATTTTGGAAATTCGAAAAATGTTCGTTACTATAAATCGAATCGAAAAGTTTTATAGGATAAATCTTAACGCAAATGAAAGTTACCATAAATATTGTTACATTTGTTCTCTATCTGGAATATTAACCGAGATATTTGCATTTTTCAGTTTTCAGTCTTCAGCAAGCCCCCAATTCTACTAATGTTACATTCACAATACTCTCTTACATAAGAAACCACACTATTCGAAGCATAACACTAAATATTGTTTTTCAGAGACCTTTATTATACGAGACAGATGCAAATATGTTCTTGTGACCCCCCCCCCCTCGTCTTAAATTCTTAGACTACTAAAACTTGATTGATTGAGATAAAAATTATTCTGATTCATAATAAATTACACTCTTGGGTATAGTACATAGTATTCAATAAAACGACTGTGTTATATTCTGATATGTTCCAGTTATTGTTTTCCTTTCGCCTGAGTCGTTGGCAGACCTGTTTGTTCCATTTGAGACAGGGGAAAGATTTCTTATTACCGTTTATATTCATTCACTTAATAGTCACGGTGGTGTTGTGTTAGCAGTATGTAGGACTCTATTATTAAACTTCACGAGGGAAATGTGCTTCGTTTACGCAGCCCCTGCGTGACGGACTTTTTTTAACTTTCACTTCAGGCTTCATTAGTTTATTACGGAAAACATTAATTACTTTCTGGCAAGTTCGACTGGCGTGTTCAATTCTCGACTGGGCAATAGAAATTTATTTAGTGACCAACTAATTAAATAAAGCCCTTAGTCACAAGAAAATGGTGGTATAATGTATATAACCCGCTCCAATTAGCCATAGCAAAAAGTGAAGGTTAACCTGTTCCTTCCTCTTACCTTATGAAAATAATTATACTTTCATTTCATTTCGAATTGTCTTGCCTTAGGTTTATGTTTTATTATGAATTTTTAGGTTACAAGCTTAAGTTTTACCATGCCAAGTTAGTTGTTCGGTTTAAATTGTTAAACTCAACGTAGCCTACTACGCTAGAGTTTCCAAAATCAAATTCCTGAATTTGATTTTAGAAACTCCATCTGAGTTAAATGAAATATGTTTTGTAACTTTTATAAATAAATTTGGTAGGGATAATAAATAAAATAACGTATAGAACACTAATTTGGACATTTCTTCACCGCGCCATATATATTAGTTGTAATAACAAGTAATCAAACAGCTCATGATATTTACAAAGAAACAGAATTCAAATAATGAAATAATTGGCTTCCAAAATAAAAAAGTCCGTCACGTCACGGGCTGCGTAAACTGAGCAGATTTCCCACGTGAAGTTTTACAATAGAGAAACCTGCCTACTAATAACAGTAGTAGTAACCTATTCTCACGAGGACGAATAGTTAGTGAAACGGCCACACTAGCGCTCGGCGGAAACTCCCGAACATAGCCGACCACACTCACAATACAAATGCAAATATCTCGGTTAATATTAAATATTTATAGTAAATTTAATTTGCAAAAAGATTGGTTATATAGACTTTTTTGATCCGACGTATGGTAACGGCGATATTTCAAATTTTCAAAATTCCCCCTCTAAACCCCCCCCCTCCCACTGGTCCGATTTCAACCATTAACGATCCTTTTTACATAAAACGATTAAAAATATGCAATGAAATTTATCATATTTTTTTATCAAATTAAATTAAATATATTCTTCAAATTGAACATTTCACCAAATCCAATTCTGATAAATATATTTCATAATAATTTGCTTTTAAAGTTTAACCCTCGGTCGGGCGCGTCAAGAATATTCCGTCTTCGGGCGCGTGTATCTCAGAGATCATCCTCAACCGTTTTTACGGAAATACAGTTTTTAATATATATTTTGCACTAAAATGTTCAGTGTGTGATTAGAAACCATAACAGAGGAAGTATTTGTTTGAAAGAAGTAAATAATTTTCAAAATTGACAAGTATTATAGTCAAAAAATCTTGCTAGATAAAATAATCAAGTTGTTTATAGATTCATTATTACTAAAACCGTGGACGATAAATTTTAAAATATAATTAAAAAAAACAAATATCAAAAGAAATCGTTTAAATGCACATGTCTTAATTATACATAATTCATTTCAGTTTGTGAACAATATAAACAAATTATCTAAATATACCTTCATTCAAAAATAAGTAGCACGAAATCACTTTTAGATGAGACTTATTAAAAATCATCTAAATTTTAATGCACCAGTCCTTTTAAAAATAGCAGTTTAATTATTATTTCTTTGGCAGAGCTGCATTACAATTAGGACAAAGCATGGAACTATGTTGTAAACAAATTTTGTTTTTGCAAATCTCACAAGAATAATTAGTAAATCTACATTTCTTTTCAGTTTTGCTTGACCGCATCATCTGCTTTAGTTCGTTGTAGTGGAGGGACTGTTTTATGCTGTTCTGTACTTGAGTTCAATGTATGGTCCAATGAGCTAGTGTACTCTTATGAGTCTCTGTACTCTTCAAGTTTCGTCCTTAGTTCGGGTGGTAAACGTGTACTGTGGTCACTGCGTCATACAATATTTTCTTGTACAAATTCTTTTGAAAGCTCATGTATGAGCAAAATAATTGAAAAATAGGTTTATATGATTCCATTTAATAAAGAGAAACTTAGTTGACGTATATATTTATGAAATACAGATTTCAAAAAAACTTCCGAGATCGGGCGCGTGGTATCTAGGAGATTAAACTGAATGAAACACAGTGAAACACACGACTCCATCACACACAGTGGCACAACTGACCTTGAGGGGGAGTCCTATAAAGAACATAACTCGAAGCACTACACCACCACTCTCTGCTAGCAGGAGTGGCAAATATTTTTCTAGGAACTGTGTATCTGAGAGATCACGCGCCCGACGAAGGGTTAAGGTCGATTTATTATGTATTTTAAGTCTGGAATGGAACTCTATTCCGACAAAATCCACAAACCAAAAAAAATCAAATTGTGGCTCGTATTAAATTTCATGTTAATAGTTATTTCACGTGAGAGCTGACTAAATCCAATTATACATTTAAAACGAAATAGTAGATTTGAAACATTTATTTCTGGACTTATTCACACATAATCCTTCTACGAGGCCATCAAAATATTTTTTTTTTCTGTAATCGTTGAATAATAGTAACATTACTAAACTGAAATGAGTGAAGAAAGTGAAACATTTTGCAATAGAGTGAAGAAAGTGAATTGCCTTCTTAATTAGTAATAAGTATAAATTAAAAAATAATTTGAAGTTGGAAATTAAATGCTTTTAAATGTTTCTTAACATTGTAAGAATTTATTTTAACAAAATAAATTGAAATGTGAATGAATTATTGGTGGAAATAATCAATATATTTTAAAATTTAAATATAATAATAATTACCTTCCTTGTTTATAACCTGCACTTGTTTATAACTGCACTACTTCACAATCATCACTAGTTGTTTTATAACTATGCTTATAACCTTTCACAACCATGCTTATAACCTACCAACAACTTCTTAATCGATTGTTGGTATTTTGAAGTAATTCTAAACTAGAATTGGCAACTATGAAACTGAGAAATGGCATGAACCATAATTCTACTTTGGGGGAGGCCACAAGAATCTATATATATATATATATATATATATATATATATATATATATATATATATATATATATAAAATTGTAAACGCTGTCTGTAGATTGATTTTTTCCCCGAAATTTCACTAGAACTTTTGGTTTTACATGTCATAGACACCATAACTGCATTTTGTTTCTTTGGTGTCTGTTTGTTTTTCACGCATAAACGGCTCAACCGAATTTTATGAAACTTGGTGTGTATATTACTTCTAACCCAACTTAGACTTTAGGCTATATTAATATCCTCTGAGATAAGGGAAGCCTGAAATTAAAAATAGCGATATTTCGTTTCTTTTTGGTTTTCGGCAAATATGCGCATAACGAAAGTTATTTATTTTGTTATTTAGAGTAACTTTTGTTATATACACTTTTTTCCGTATATCTAAGTATAAATGAGTTATAAGCTAAAAATTATAGCGGGAGTCAAGAATTTTATTTGGCACAAAAGAATCAACCGAACTAAATAAAACTCGGTATTTGTATTAGCACTAATGCTTTCACTATAACAAGTCATACCAACATTTCTAGGGACGGGCAGGAGTGGGGGTTGTAAGTGAGGCCTGAATTTAAAAATAGCAGTATTTCATTTTCTATTCTTTTTTCGGCAAATATGAACATAACAAAAGTTGTTTCTTTTGTTATTTAGAGTATCTTCTGTGATATTCATTTTTGTCTTTTAACAAAGTATAAACGAGATATACACTATAAACTAAAACGGGAGTCAACTATTTTATTAGGCGCTAACGATTGAACCGAATTTAACAAAACTCGGTATGTCAATTATCATTAATTCTTCCATGATTATAAGCTATATTAAATTTTTTAGGTTAGAACGGGAGTGGGGGTTATAAGGGAGGCCTGAAATAAAAATTCACGATAATTCATTGTCTATTTGTATTTAGACAAACATGCACATAACAAAAGTTGTTTACTTTGTTATTTAGATTAACTTTTGTTTTATACATTTCTCCAGGAACAATGTGTGGAACAAGCTATTTGCGTAGGAATATTGATATGCTCAACAATTCATTCCAATTTGAACTATCAGGTACCTCACCTGGAAACATTAATTCAAATCTATGTTAATATTTTGTACTTAATAACTGAAATCGATGCATTATGCACAGGAAACGGGAAATATGACAACATGGAGGACAGTGAAGTCTTACATAAAAGATTAATTTTAGTATTAACAAATGCCAACAACGGGTGTAAACCCTAAACACTGGGAAGGGTAAATGTCAAAATATTGTGCAAAGTAAAGCCTGCTAAAAAATACCATCACCATTCAGCCTCAAATGAATTCCCGGGCGAAGCCGGGTATCTAAGCTAGTATACCATAAATAGACAGACCATTGGGTCGAACGCTTTGATATTAAGCAATACGTTTTTAATTTTTTTTATTATTCATATCAGTTCAATTACTTCTTATTTTCGGTCCAGTGTTTTAGTGTTCACCTTTTTTACAATAGTGTAACTTTTATTTTGCTAACAATTTGAATGCAGGCCCTCTTGACGTTGATGCCCTAAACTGAGGGGGCCAAATAATCCTATAGGAAAATTCGGACCAGTTTACAGGCAATTATATATTTATCTCAAGAAATGCCATCAAATATGATATTTTAAAAGATGTTTTGTTGACCGGAGACCACATTCCATCTCCTATTGGGCTGTACTCATGACAAGATATTCATGAGAAGAAATATCCATCGATCCTACTTAAGATGAAAGTGATTTTGTTTTTTTTATTTGAGTCCCAGCTTCTGTTTTTGTTTGCTGTGATAAGGTAGTGTGACCCACCGGGGTGAGAATGGATATTTCCCCTTCTACTGAACTATAGTTCCATTTTAAGGGAGGTGTTAATTGTGATGAGGTGTAATGGAACTGACCCGGTTGCTGGTGATACCGGGTGGGTTGTAATGGATAGGAAGACAACGAAAGAAGAAAGGATAGGGACAGATGGAGAGGAGATACGAAGAAAAGAAGAAAGATGGCCGCTACAGCCAGTAAATAAACCTAAGGTAGCCGTAGAAATGTAAAGGGGGTAAGGGGCGCCCAACTATCAAACTAACCTAGACTAAACCTAAGCTATACTAAGAATACAACTACACTAAATTACCCTACCTAACGTAACTTAAAATAACAGGGCTATACTAGAGGAGCTATATGGGGGTTAGCTCTGTTTGTATATTATTGGCCGATCCTGGGGCACTATGAGGATGGGTGTCGGCAGCGGGTGAGATCGACTAGGGGCTCATCGAGACCAACCTGTCGCCATCTCATCGGCTGCTGGGGAGGGGGTATGGAGCGATAGAGAGGGTTATCGATGTAGTTTAGGGAGTCAAAAAATGTCGGCGGGAAATGGTATGGGAAATGGGTTCAAGGGAGAGGGTATCATGAATCTTCCGGTAGGTGGTGCGTTGGAGGGAGGAATCCTGGACATGAGGGGAAGGTAGCTAGGGTGGGGGGCACCCAAGGTGTAGACATGAGGGGAAGGTAGCTAGGGTGGGGGGCACCCAGGCTCTAGACATGAGGGGAAGGTAGCTAGGGTGGGGGCACCCAGGCTCTAGACATGAGGGGAATGTAGCTAGGGTGGGGGCACCCAGGCTCTAGACATGAGGGGTAAGTAGCTAGGGTGGGGGCACCCCGGCTCTAGACATGAGGGGAAGGTAGCTAGGTTGGGGGCACCCAAGCTGTAGACATGAGGGAAAGGTAGCTAGGGTGGGGGCACCCAGGCTCTAGACATGAGGGGAAGGTAGCTAGGGTGGGGGCACCCCGGCTCTATACATGAGGGGAAGATAGCTAGGGGGGGGGGGCACCCAGGCTCTAGACATGAGGGGAAGGTAGCTAGGGTGGGGGGCATGCAGGCTCTAGACATGAAGGGAAGGTAGCTAGGGTGGGGGGCACCCAGGCACTATACATGAGGGGAAGATAGCTAGGGTGGGGGGGCACCCCGGCTGTAGACATGAGGGGAAGGTAGCTAGGGTGGGGGCACCCAGGCTCTAGACATGAGGGGAAGGTAGCTAGGGTGGGGGGCACCCAGGCTGTAGACATGAGGGGAAGGTAGCTAGGGTGGGGGGCACCCAGGCTCTAGACATGAGGGGAAGGTAGCTAGGGTGGGGGCACCCAGGCTCTAGACATGAGGGGAAGGTAGCTAGGGTGGGGGCACCCAGGCTGTAGACATGAGGGGAAGGTAGCTAGGGTGGGGGCACCCAGGCTGTAGACATGAGGGGAAGGTAGCTAGGGTGGGGGCACCCAAGCTGTAGACATGAGGGGAAGGTAGCTAGGGTGGGGGCACCCAAGCTGTAGACATGAGGGGAAGATAGCTAGGGTGGGGGCACCCAGGCTGTAGACATGAGGGGAAGATAGCTAGGGTGGGGGCACCCAGGCTCTAGACATGAGGGGAAGTTAGCTAGGGTGGGGGCACCCAGGCTGTAGACATGAGGGGAAGGTAGCTAGGGTGGGGGCACCCAGGCTGTAGACATGAGGGGAAGATAGCTAGGGTGGGGGCACCCAGGCTGTAGACATGAGGGGAAGATAGCTAGGGTGGGGGGCACCCAGGCTGTAGACATGAGGGGAAGATAGCTAGGGTGGGGGCACCCAGCTTCTATCCTCTATTCAGCAGTTCAAAAAGTCTCTCCAAGTAATCTCTCAGATGATGTGCTACTGCAGTGTTAATCGTTTTATGTAAAAGAAAGACCAAGTTTGTTAATGTCTGAAATCGGGCCAGTGTAAGGTGTGGGGGGTTTAGAAAGGGGGCTTTCGGAAATGAAATATCTCCGTTATTATACATCGGATCGAAACATTGTAAGGAATCAATCTTATTGCAAATGAAATGTAAGTTACTATAAGTATTGTTATATTCCTGTTTCCTCATCTTGGCTATTAACCGAGAAATTTGCATTTTTCAGCATTCATCAAACGCCCGCTCCTACACTTGTCATATCAATGATAACCAGTTATATCATGAAGCCCTTCATTCCAGAGTTAAATATCAAATATTGTATTCATTGATCTTTTACTTGTGATTTCTCATTACCATTTGCTCACTTTAGATTCACGGTGGTGTCAAGTGTTACCAGTATGCAAACAATCTACTGTAAATGTTCGCATGGGAAATCTGCTTAGTTCACGCAGCCCCTGCGTGACTGACTACTTTTTCTATACAGCAGCCTACGGTGAGATGGACTGGACAGTGAAAGGATCACGCTCTCCCCGCCATCACACTCGTCAGTGACGGCTAACACAGGTAGTATATCCCTTAATTGGTAACACACGTCTCTGAGACTCTTGGGCTAACTAATTTTCCGCAATTTATACCTTAGCGCTACTAGTCAAATTAAACCTTCAGTGCATGTTCAAGTTAGATGTTGTAAACAACGCTTGTGAAGTTTCAACTCAATCAATTGTGTTTTGTGGTTTTATTAAGGTCACAATTAAAATGTAAGTACAAGGTCTAAGAGACACGTATTACTTAGAGTGTCAACATTTGTGTTCATCTTACAGACGTGTATTACCTGAAACGTTCTTTTCTACAACGTGTGAAGTATGTACCTAAACAATAATAATAATTTTCATGTTCGAATGTGTTTGTTCGGCATGTTGTTCTTATTAATTTATTTCTATACATATTTTTATTTACTCGCCTAAATACCTTGAAGAGGTATGTCTTCAATAGTAGATATCGGTATAGGCAGAGTAAATATCTAATCCTTCATGTTCTCAGAAAAAATTGATTAATAAATTTTCCCACTAATTTCACCCAGTTTTTTTTTTTTTTTTTTTTTTTTTTTATATATATATATATATATATATATATATATATATATATATATATATATATATATTCTTGATGGATTATATTCGAGATTAATGTAATTATATTCAAAACTTTTTCAAATGATATTTCGTTGATTGGACACATTTTTACTTTTTTTTTTCTTTCCATTCACGAGAAATGTTTTTGCAGACAATATATTTGAAGACCCCAGGCAAAGAACATTCTAAGTCACTTTTTCTTACTTTTGAGTAAATTGAAAATTAGTCTTTGAATCGTCATATGAAAATTGAGAATTGATATTTATTGAACAATAATTTTTTTTGTACTGATCAAATACATTTAAATTCGAGATAAAACTGTTCAATCTCCATTTTTAGCAGATTTCCCTTCAGGGAAATCAGCTATTGAGGTCGTACTCATGACGCGAGTTTTGAAAAATTTCCTCAAATGTCCATCGATCCTACCCAGGAGATGACGAAAATGAGGTCCGTTCAAAATTATATACATATATATATATATATATATATATATATATATATCTATATATATATATATCTATATATATTTGTCTGTTAACGCTCTAGCGGTCGCAATTTTTGTTTAATCGTTACCAAACTTTATATTTAAGCGTTTTACGTAAAAAGAGAGATCAAGTTCGTTAATGGCTGAAATCGGAGCAGTGGGAGGGGGGGTTTAGAGGGGGGGATTTTTGAAAATGCAAAATATCTCTGTTACTATACGTCGGATCGAAAAATATTATAGAATCGATCTTATTGCAAATTAAATTTACTATAAATATTGTTATATACATTTATTCTCTATCTTGAATATTAACTGAGATATTTGCATTTGTATTCTGCATGTGCTATGTTCGTACTTTCCGCCGTGAGCTCTGGCGGCCGTTTTTGTAATTATTCGTCCCTCTCGTGAATAGGATTAGAGGTTACTTACTACTACAGCTGTTATTAGGCAGATTTCTCTATTGTAAAACTTCACGTGGGAAATCTGCTTAGTTTACGCAGCCCCTGCGTGACGGACGTTTTGGTTATATTTATTTTAAAAAAATAAATCAAACATAATGTCATAAAAAACAGTGAAAAAACAGTCTGTCAGTTCAAACATGGAAATAACATTCTATGTTCATGCATAGGTTATTGGGAATTTATAAACATTACATAAGATCACATTTAAAAAAGTCAAAGAATATAAGTAAATATTTATTATTATAAAAGAATAAGTGAATATTTAAGATTATTCAATACAAATTTTCATTACTGTGTGCAATGAATTGGCAGTTTAATGAATTGAAAAAACATCAAATGTCCATGTACGGAGAGAGTTTTAAAGATACTGAAATACGGAAAGTTTTAAAGATTATCTATTCAAATCAAATGTAATATTCTAAATCAGAAAACAATAAAAATCGTTTTCAAACTGCCAAAATTACTGTTACAAGCTAATGTTTCAAATTTGTCAAATATGTTTGTGTTTGCCTCGTTGATCAACTGGAGCTTTTCCAGTGGTATTCAAAGATTTTGTAATCGTATTAATTGTTTGGTTTGTAATTCCATGCAATGATATGAATGCTTTTACAGACAGTGATTTCATTGACTTTCCCATCTGTCAAATTGCTTGCCTTGTATTCGTAAGAGAATTCTTTAAGAGAAGTAGAATCCTCTTCATTCACTCGAGGCCTACGCTGTTCGATCGGTAAAACACTAATAAGTCCGGTTAAATGTTCCATTTGTTTATTGTAGTCCGCCATTAGATTAAATTGTTTCAATAGTTCGTCTCTTTCCTTTTCTTTGATTGTTTCAAAGCATTTAAAGCGCTTACAATTACACGGATCACCAGGCATGTGTGACATGGCACGGATTCTCTTCGTTGCGTCTGATATTCTTCCATATTTCCTCTTTGTAGTAGCCATTGCAGTAATATTTTCGTCGTTATCACTCATTTTGATCACTATCCACTATTAATAATAAGTTAAAATCCAATGAATTGACTTAAACAACCCACAATCACTGACAACAAAGTACGTAAAACGGAGAGGTTATGTTAAACATAGAATGTTATTTCAAAGTAACTTGAACAGCTGATAGTGACATAGAATATTCTTCCACTGCAAATCTGTCAGCTGGTTGAACATAGAATGATATTTATATGATTTTTTCCAGCTTTAATAACAGTGGCACAGAATGTTCTTTCCCCTTGATGAGTAGACTAGGTTGTAGTACTCGGCCTTAGCTACTAGATAGCGCGAAAACCTCATTTCTGAAAAAAATTGACTTAGAATGTTCTTTTCCTGTGGTCTTCATTTACAATCAGATTCTTGAACATAATTTTCCGCCAATATTTTTTTTATTTTTCTGATTTGATGATATATGTAGTTTTCTTTTAGTTTTATTAATTTTTTTTTTTTATTTTTTCAGTATGGCAGGTATATTTTCTGCGAGGACAAAAAAAATAATGTCAATGGTTGCTCTTCCTGAAGAAGAGGTTGAGCCTAGTGATGAAGCATTTGATTCTGACGATTCCTACAATGTGGAGGATGAAATAGAACATTCTGAACATGACTCCGAGTCCGAATTAGATGAGCAAGACATTGAGGATGAGGCAAATGAAAGGGTCGATGGAAATTCAGTGGAAGAGGTTGTCCCTGGTGATGGGTCTTCAATGACTAGCCGCGATGAACCAAACAACTATTATGGGAAAAAAAAACTGTTTCACTTGGTGTTCAACCGAGTCAAAGATTACAAAGACACCAGCCAAAAATATTATGAGAATAAAACTACATGCTTTACGACCAAATGCAAAATCACTTGGTAAAAACACCAATATTGAAGATGTTTGGCCATGAGATGATTGAACAACTAGTAATTCGCTCTAATCAAAAACTAAAATCAATGAGAGAAAAACTGAAAAATCAAAATTCGGCGAACTACAAAGATACCGATGTCATTGAAATTGAAAGTCTAATTGGTCTCATGATGCTTTGCGCCATTTTCAAGTCAGGAAGAGAAGATCTTGCATCATCATTCTCAACGAAACCAATCGGGTGACCTATTTTTCGAGGTGTCATGTCTTTGAAAAGATGTCAAACTCTCTTACTGGCGTTAAGGTTTGACGATACCACAACAAGGAAGGAACGAATGAAAAGTGATCCCGGAGCAGCGATATCATTTTTATTTTCAAGGTTCATACAAAACTGCCAAAGTTCGTTTGAAATTGGGAACCATGCCTGTGTCGACGAAATGTTGGTGAGTTTTCGAGGGAGGTGTCCCTTTCGCGTTTACATGCCAAATAAACCGGCAAAATATGGACTCAAAATAATGTGCTTGACAGATGCACATACTTCCTATTTATATAATGCATATATTTATTTAGGAAAAAATAGTGATGGATTCACACTATCAAATGAGGAAACCAAACTTTCTAAGCCTTCGCAATGTGTTATTCGGTTAACGAAACCAATTGCACACTCCAAGCGAAATGTCACAGCCGACAATTGGTTTTCTTCTTTAGAAATAGTCAACGAATTAAAAAAAAATAATTTAACATATGTTGGTACAATGAGAAGTAACAAGAGAGAAATACCACCGGAATTTCTACCTAACAAGAAAAGAAAATTAGGATCGAGTTTATATGGTTTTTCCAAAGATATAACACTCATGTCTCATGTACCAAAACAAAACAAAGCCGTCAATTTGATTTCCTCTTTGCATAACTCAAAATTTACCGACCAATCCAATAATAAACCGGAAATAATAAGCTTTTACAATTCCACAAAATCAGGAGTGGATAATTAAGACAAAATTATTGCGAACTATTCACCAAATAGAAGGTCGAGACGGTGGCCACTAACAATATTTTATAATATGATAGCGGTTAATCTCGTTAACTCGGGCATTATTTATGCCAGTTATGCTGAGACGCCTGTAATGACACGTTTCGACTTCATAAATTCATTAGCAAACAGTTTGTTAAAAAAACAAGTGCAACGTCGTTTGACCATACCAAACCTTCCAGATAGCCTAAAACAAATAGCACGAGACATTCTTGGAGAACCTGAAGAAACGCGTAGCGCCTCTCAAGAAATTTCTGATAAGCTTCCAAAGAGAAAAACGTGCCGATATTGTCCTTATCAAAAAAGGAGGCAAACTGCATACAAATGTATCAAATGCGAAAATCCTTGTTGCCTAGAGTGCTCAAAAAAAGTGTGCAATTCTTGTGCTCCTGGTGTAAAAAAGTAATGTTTGTTTACGTCATGCGGACTTTAATTGTATGTATTGTTTAATTTTAATTGTATAGTGAACAATCAAATAAAAATTATTTAGTTAATTTATAGTAGTTTTATTAAAAAATGCACCTCTAACATCTTTTTTTTTTATGTACACGTCTCACAGACATGTTACTTGCAATGAACAAAATATGTGTGTTTCCAGTCAAGGAATATACATAAAGCACACTTGCCTACGCAATTTCGGTTCCATTGCTCCTGAATTCCTTGTTATATCGTTCCATGTATTTGTAAGACGTAACACCGTGCTCATTAATGTCCAAATGAGAAGACCAGTGTGATTGGGGTTTGGGGAACGTTTAAAATGCATAATCACAAGTATAATCACCATTTTGTTTAGTATGCGGTAACGGTTTATAACTAATTCAGAAAACTTTTATTTCGAACATGAAGCATTTGCATGGAGAAACAAAGTAGTCCTTCCGAGACTACGTATAGGTCACTCTCTCCTAACCCATGGTTATCTATTTGAAAAGAAAAGAATGCCTAACTCCAATATGTGTAATGCTCCGCTTACAATAAAACACATACTAACAGACTGCAAAAGACGTGACCATCTAAACAGAGAAGACAATTTATTTGGACCAATACATAAGTATTATACACAAAGGGTTATTATAAGATTTGATACAAAATTAAGAGATTTTCGGTACAACCTCAGAAGTAGTCGTCCTTTAGTCATTGCACCTAAAATAATAATGAGTGGCTCAACTTGACATCGGAAGGCTGCCATGATATTTCCTTACAAGTTGTTGAGGATGAACTGAAATAGGAGCAAATTCCTTGTGGATTTGGCTGTTCCTAACAAACCATGGAGCATTTGCCGCTATTCGAAGTACTTTGCTTTGGAAGGACTGTAGTCTCTTTTTGTGTGTATTGCTGATGCCCAGCCAGACTGGGCATGCGAATTCTAATATAGGAAGTATGAGTGTTTTGTAAAGTAGTGTTGCACAATTCAGTTTCAGTGGTGTATTTTTGTTCATTAAAAGGTATAGTTGTATAAGTCGTGTGTGTGTGTGTGTGTGTGTGTGTGTGTGTGTGTGCTTGTTGCAATTTAATGTGGATATGATGCCGCCATGTAAGTCGTGTGTCAAAATGTACTCCGAGGTAGCGGATGCTCTGGTCCTTCGATGTCCAAGGAATTGAGTGATGCCCAATTATCAGTTGAGGAAGATCTTCGTTCTTGAAACGACGAAGAGCAAAAATCTTGGCCTGCGTTTTATCGGGGTTTAACGAGAGCTTCCAGTTCTCTATTTTGAGACCTGGTTGGCTGCTGTTTGGAGGTCGAGTATGGAGGAGCTTAGTCTTTCGTCTTGAGTGAGGAGGAGTGTGTCATCTGCGAATGTAGCTAATAAAGTATTTTCCACCTTCGGGATGTCACTGCAGTGGATGATGTAGAGCAAAGGGCTAAGTATAAATCCTTGCGGTACTCCAGTTCTGATAACCCAGTTCGTGCTGAGAGTGTTGTTTATTTTCACTTGAAATGTTCTTTCTTGTAAGAAGGATGCAATAATACTATAGAGGTATGCTTGAGTGTTTTTACTCCTAAGTTTGTGCTGCAGTCCTTCGTGCCATACCGAGTCGAAGGCATTTGAAACATCGAGGAAGAGCCCCGTTGTATACTGCTTTTGTTCGTACCCTTTTGTAATGACTTTGGATACCCTTTGAAGTTGTTCCGCGGCAGAATGATGAGGCTTGAAGGCAAATCGATGGTGAGGGATGAAGTCCGTAAGATGCCTTCTAAGCCTATTATTAACCAGGCGTTCTAGGAGCTTCCCCGTCGTGTTTAAAACTGATAATTCTTATTCAAATAAATGTTTCAACTCATTAATTAATTAATTTTCACTATATATGTGTGTGTGTTTACGTTTGACGCCTTGGTGCAAACGTATATGTGTGTGTGTGTGTGTGTGTGTGTGTGTGTGTGTGTGTGTGTGTGTGTGTGTGTGTGCGTGCGTGCGTGAATGTCTTTGTTTGTGAACATATGATTGTGAATGTTCACTATATGAGAAAATTTAATCGAAGCATTTTATTTATGTATATATACTAATTTTTATTTCTTTGTTTTTAGTTTTAATTATGCCATTGAGCATATATAATTGTTTTCGTAATTTATTGGTCATTATAGTTTTTAATTATATGATTTCATTATGAGATTTTTTTAATGTTTCGTTTTTTTTTTATTCTTTTGAAATATATATTTGTATTTTATTTGTAGATTCGTGCTTTTTTTGTCTCTTTTGTTTTAGTGTTCTTAGTTTGTCTTTTTCTAATAGTCGTGTTTAATTTTTTTCTGTCACTGTTAAAGTACCTGTTCTATTTTGATGAGCAATATTGCCTCACAGCAAACACTCAACAATAAATAAATGAATGTTTCGAATATTAATAGGGTTATTTGTCTTTTTGAGTTTTCAGAAAAGCTTAGTTTTGAGTATCACTAAATAGTCTCATGTTAAACTTAAATTTCATGAATTGACGAAGCAAATGTTCTTAAAAAGGGGAAATATTCACAAAATATGACGGCATCTCTGTGAGTTTTCGTAGTTCGTGGATGACGGACGTATCGGTATAAACTGTAAAGGGATAAATCGAATTCAAGTTATCTTGAAGCGTTTTGAATTGGAAGGCAACCATTAGCTGACCAACTCCTTCAAGAATAAAAGAAATTCTTAATTTGGGATTTTAATCGTTAATATACGAAATTGCTCAATTATAAACTTTGTTATTATATACGTATAACTCAGGGAAACTATTTAAAGAATATTCTCTTTAAATTAGTAAGTATATACATAAAATGTTAAAATAATTTAAGAATTATGTAAAAGATGAAAAGGAGTATGCTAACCTTCCAAGGTGCAGAACAAAAATAAATAAGTAGATTATAATATCTACGAATTGATCAGGCTTGAATCTAGAATTGATTAGGCAAACCAGAGAAGCAAGGGAAACAGAATTAAATAAAAACATATAGATTAGTTAAAAACTTTATTTGGCTATATTAATATTTAGTAACGTGCCCAGCTTGAAGAGGATCCTACAGATGATACAACGCCTCCTTCATATCCTTCATCTGATGAAGAGGCTGAGCTGGCTTCAGCTGATTCAGCTTGGGAGGAACTTGACTGTGAGGAACTTGAGCTAGATTGGGAGCTAGAAGAGCTAGAGTAGGAAGAGATGATTTGCTGTGCGGAGTATCCAGATTGGGCAAGGGAAACTACTTGGGTAGCTGGAACACCGACTCTGACGACGGAGAGAAGGTCACTAGTGGAAAGGCCAGAATGAAGGACGGTGAGGATGTTGGATGCAGAGAATCCACTGCGGGTAAGAGTTACGATTTGGTTGGCAGCAAGACCAACGTCGGTAAGTGAGATGATTTGCTTGGTCCTGAGTCCAACCTGAGCAAGGGAGAGGATGTCACGTCCAACGAGTCCGTAGTCTACAAGGGTGAGGACATCACTGGTGGAGATTCCAGACCTTGCGAGGACTGAGAGGGTAGAAGAGCTGATTCCAGCTTGCTGGAGGATAGCTTGCTGTGAGGAGGATGAGGAGGACGATGATGAAGATGATGATTTTGATGAGGAGGATTTGGAGGAAGATGATTTGGATGATGAGGAAGATGACTTGGAAGATTTGGATGAGCTTGACCAGGAAGAGATGATTTGCTGTGCAGAGTATCCAGATTGAGCAAGGGATACTACTTGAGAAGCTGGGACTCCTACTCTTACGACAGAGATAAGGTCGTTGGTGGTGAGTCCAGCATCAAGAACAGTAAGGATGTTGGAAGCAGAGAATCCGCTGCGGGTGAGGGTAACAATCTGGGGTACAGCAAGACCAACATTGGTAAGGGAGATGATTTGTCTGGTCTTAAGTCCGACCTGAGCAAGGGAGAGGATGTCACGTCCTACAAGACCGTTGTTGACGAGAGTAAGAACTTCATTGGTGGAGATTCCAGACCTTGAAAGGACAGAGAGGGTGGATGAGGTGATACCGGCTTGCTTCAGAATAGCTTGCTGTGAGGAGGATGATGAAGAAGATGAAGAGGAAGCAGATTGGGAAGAGGAAGCCTTTGAGGAAGCTGCATTAGATGAAGCTGAAGCAGTCTGTGATGAGGAAGATGATGATGATGACCTTGAAGACTTTGAGGCACTAGACCAGGCAGAGATGATTTCCTGTGCAGACAAACCTTGTGTAGCAAGGGAGACAATGCGGGTAGCTGGGACTCCGACCTTAACTACGGAAATAAGGTCTGATGCGGTAAGTCCTGCATCAATGACTGAGAGTACATTGGAGGTGGTGAGTCCACATTTCCTCAAAGTAACAATCTGGGATGAAGCAAGACCAAGGTTGGTCAGGGAAATGATGTCATTGGTCCTAAGTCCAACCTTGACAAGTGAGAGGATGTCTCTTCCTACGAGTCCGTAGTCGACAAGGGTGAGGACGTCAGAAGTGGAGATTCCAGACCTAGCGAGGACAGAGAGAGTAGATGTGGAGATTCCAGCTTGCTGGAGGATGGATTGCTGAGAGGAAGAGATGGAAGATGATTTGGAGGAAGAAGACTTGGATGATGATGACTTCTTAGATGAAGATGCCTTCTTTGAGCTCTTCTTTGATGACCTCTTGGCTGCAGCAGATCTGGCAGATGCTGAGTTTGCTGCTCCGGCATATGCACTCCTTGCTGATGCTGATCCAACGGAACCACCTCCGAGCCATGATCCACTACCTATTGGGTCACGGTTTTATATAAGTAATAGTTATATTTAATTATTAAAAAAGAGCATTGTTACGGTAATCATAACTTACATGGTTAGTGTAGTTGGCGTACGGTTAACGTAATGAATTTCAAACCCTAAAATGTCAGTTTTCTTAACTGATACTATAAATATGTCTGTTTCACGGAATATGACTGGTTTTGGAAGATCTTTGACTGTTGTCTTGTCTACAATTTATTTTGTTTTAACTTTTTATTCAGGTTTGGGTTTTTTCTGAATCTCTATATCGCTAGAATGCCCAAGGAAGCATTTAAATCAGCTGTATGTTATTATTTTAGATAGATGGCAACCGTGAATTACTCAATGTCTATTGAGTGATAAAGTAGTTTTAGAAAAGGATTTACTTAATTTTCGATTTAATTCTTATATTCCGCGATTTTGTCAGAAATCAATGGCAGGCGAAGAAAGGCGAATTCACCGTTTTCGAGAGTTTCTTCAAATAACTTAAGGTTTTTTTTTAAATCCAAATTCGTAGATGAATTAGGAAAAATGCTCACTTGCTACTCCGGATTGTGCTGAATATCCTGCGTTGAGTGCGTTTGATGATGCATCGTAGGATTCATCATTTGAATAGCTCTCTTCTTCTGCCTGTTCTGACTGCTCCGACTGCTCTGACTGAGATGATTCGGACTGTTCCTGAGCAGCTTGTTGGGCGGCAAGCTGTCTGGAAGAGAGTCCTTGGTTCACCTGCAATTAAGGAAATGCTCGTTCAATAATTGGCCAATGCCTGCATATTAAATGCCAAAGGATCTTAATAATATTTGTTATTTAAACATGTTAGCTTTTAGGAGGTGTTGACGTTGCTCTCGTGACGCGATTTTCGAAATTTCCTAAAATATCCATTCATCCTACTACTTTTTCCGCTCCAGTGGTCGCAAGTTTCTTATTACCCTTACCAAACTCGATATATGAACGTTTCATGCTCAACTAAGTGTCAAGTTTGTTACTGGGATAATTCGGACCAATGGAAGAGGGGGTTAAATAGGGAGAAATATTTCTGAAATTATAACTCACATGGGGCGTGCACGGCCTTCCCCCCACCGATTTGATCGAAAATATTTTAGTGTTTAGTACCTAATGAAAAACAAATTTGAAACTCAGAATCTACAAAACGGTCTTTCTACCAGTGCTTTTGTATGGTGCAGAGAGTTGGACCTTATTGGACAACCATGCAAGCAAACTCAAGGCAGCAGAAATGAGATACCTAAGGTGCATTGGGGGAAAAACAAGGCGAGACCGCATCAGAAATGAGCGGATAAGAGAGGACCTTGGGGTGAGACCGATTGGAGAGATAGTTGAGGAGCGCCAACTTAAGTGGTTTGGCCATGTCAACCGAATGGGGGACACAAGAAAGGCCAAATGCTTATATGAAGCACGGCCAGAAGGCAAACGACCCCCTGGTAGACCTAGACTTACGTACCAGGACTACGTAGCTCGATTAGGAGCAGAAAGGGGCAAGACCGCGCCAGAGATGAGGAGACTAGCGGCGGGCAGACCCAGCTGGGCAAAGTGGACTGAGGTGGCCCCTCCACGCTTATCGGCACGATGGAGGTACAAGAAGAAGAAGAAAAAGAAGAAGAAAAACCAATTCAATTAAAGCATTATCTAAAAAAATGTTAAAAACGCAGATATTTGAATAATGATTTTAAACTGTTGTATTTAAATTTACCCGTTTATTTTACAATTAAAAAAGTAATTTTAAATTTTCAGGCATACAAATATTCTTTTAATGATCGAAGAAATATACGTCACAGTGATCCAAGGCCAAGCACAATGAAAATATTGCTATGAAACTACTAAATGAATATTTTTATGGCTAGTGCTGGAAAATGTTAAATATCTTTATTAATTGTAAAATAAAATAATAAATAAAAGGGTATAGCTAAATAAAACCGTTCAAAAATATTGTTCAAATATCTGCGTGATTATTGATAATTATTATATACTTATGTATTCAATTAATAATATATTACTTGTATAATATTAAGTATTTCCTTATAAAATTATATTTTTGAGAGAAAGCATTCGAACTTTCTTTAAATATATGGGATAGGTTGAAAATTAAATGACAATAATTTAGAAAAAACTTTTAAATTACTAATAATAAATAAACACCATAGAAGCAAAAAATGGAAGAAAAAAAACAGAAAAAATAGTCACTGGCGAGATTCGATCTCGACATTTCCAGTTAAAAATAGAAAGCACTGGCAGATGGTCAGGTAAAGTTTAACGCTATTTGTAGACGAACGCGTGAGAAGTGGGGTCTGTTGCTTTAACAGAATTTGTTTTACTACTAACTACAAAAATTAGAGTTCAAATCGGGGAAGGGGGAGGCCGTTCACTCCCTTAGTCAGATCAAAAAAATGTATAGAACTCATCTTAATTAAACTTTTATTTACTATAAATATTTATTTCGGATTTAGTTTCTTTCTTAAATCCCCCACTCCTTTCCATCTCACGTAAACATTCGATTTTTTTTTTTCAATTCGACTCATATTTACGGAGTATTTTGAATTTTCTGTTTTCCTTTCCTTTTAACACCCCCCCCCCTCGAAATCCTCGATTTCAGACGGTAAGGAACCTGATCTTTAGTTTTACATAAAACGTTAGAATTTGTGAACGGTCAATCACAAATTGCAACCACTAGACCGTCGAAAGACAAATGTATAAATATGTAACTTTGAACGGACGTCATTTTCGTTATCTCCCAGGTTGGGTCGATGGATTTTTGATGAAAATTGTCGAAACTTTCGTCATGGGCAGAATCTCAAAATTCGCTACGGGGAAACACCTCTAAAACAAACATTTCTCCCCGTGAGCAATTTCTTTTTGTATTATTAATATTTTTATACCATTAATTTCTCGTTTTGTGTGTATTAACCTTAAAGATATTATTAATCAAATAATTAATATCATACATGTTTTAAGACCAATTTTAAAACGTGCTTTGCTCATATTTAGTCTTTTTTCTTCGTCACCCTATTATAGTTACACGTATATATGTATGTAGTCAAGTGCATATACAAACCAAATGATTCACTATAAACAGTGATTACGTTTGAAGTTCATGCCCCTGAGAATCCATCAAGGAAGCTTTGTCCTCTTGGATATTCCATTAAATTTAAATTAAAATACTAATATTATATAAAAAAAAGTTACATAATATATAGAATTCACTAAGTTACATAAAGAAATTAATAAATTTTACCTGAGAAGCGTAACCGGAAATTGCGCGGAAGGAGTAGGCATTGCCTACAAGTGCAAGGCAGAGAATGACCAAAGAGAAACGCATTCTGATGGTTGAGCTCACCAAGGAGTCTGTGAAGAAATCGTTCCCGATTGCTCCATATATACTAGCCAAGATGACCGCTGTTTGATCAAGTGTCCAACTCTTGTTGATTATTACGGAATTTCCTTGTTCCATGTAAAACTAACATTTATCTATTCTGGCACTTATTATCTAAAATTATTTTACTCTAAGAGAAAATTAAAATTTCGTTTTAAAATTTAGTTGAAATGTAGTTTTATTCTGGAAATAATTGCCTTACAATTATGAGTTTGGCGAGGAAGGATTAGGTAAGTTCAAAGCCACCATTATGGAGGTTGTCTATTGCCCCCAGCAAGTGAAAAGGTTGCGCAAGAAATATAGTTGAGGATGAAATATATTATGGTAAAGTAACTCTAAATTGAGGATATTTGAGAATTGATGGCAATGGTAAGGAAATATATTTGATAGGCCACCAACCACTGACGATGGCAGGAAAGGCGTCCTTAAAGAACACTCTTTGATGCATTTTTAATCTTATTGGCAAAGAAAGATCCTCAACCAACAAGTCGAAAAGTGTTCTTTGGAAGCTATAAGCTTGCTAAACCAAGGAGTCCGATAAGGGTTTAAGTGAACCTTTCTATACCAATAAGCTGATTGGAGTCCTTTAATAAATAGGACTTGAAACGATTTAATGTTATTGGCGACGAAAGATTTTCAGCCAACAAGTCGAGAAGTGGTCTGAGCTAGCGAGAAGCTTGCTTAACCAATAAGTACGACAAGTGTTTTAGTGGACCTTTAACCCGACTAGCGTCCTTAAGGAATAGGACTTGGAACGTTTAAATCTTATTGGCGATAAAAGATTCGTAACCAACAAGTCAAGAAGTGGTCTTAGCAAACGTGAAGCTTGCTAAACCAATAAGTACGACAAGTGTTTTAGTGGACCTTTAACCCGACTAGCGTCCTTAAGGAATAGGACTTGGAACGTTTAAATCTTATTGGCGATAAAAGATTCGTAACCAACAAGTCAAGAAGTGGTCTTAGCAAACGTGAAGCTTGCTAAACCAATAAGTACGACAAGTGTTTTAGTTGACCTTTAAGCCGACTAGCGTCCTTAATGAATAGGACTTGGAACGTTTAAATCTTATTGGCGATAAAAGATTCGTAACCAACAAGTCAAGAAGTGGTCTTAGCAAACGAGAAGCTTGCTAAACCAATAAGTACGACAAGTGTTTTAGTGGACCTTTAAGCCGACTAGCGTCCTTAAGGAATAGGACTTGAAACGTTAAATCTTATTGGCGATGAAAGATTCTTAACCAACAAGTCAAGAAGTGGTCTTAGCAAACGAGAGGCTTGCTAAACCAATAAGTACGACAAGTGTTTTAGTGGACCTTTAAGCCGACTAGCGTCCTTAAGGAATAGGACTTGGAACGTTTAAATCTTATTGGCGATAAAAGATTCGTAACCAACAAGTCAAGAAGTGGTCTTAGCAAACGAGAAGCTTGCTAAACCAATAAGTACGACAAGTGTTTTAGTGGACCTTTAAGCCGACTAGCGTCCTTAATGAATAGGACTTGGAACGTTTAAATCTTATTGGCGATAAAAGATTCGTAACCAACAAGTCAAGAAGTGGTCTTAGCAAACGAGAAGCTTGCTAATACAATAAGTACGACAAGTGTTTTAGTGGACCTTTAAGCCGACTAGCGTCCTTAATGAATAGGACTTGGAACGTTTAAATCTTATTGGCGATAAAAGATTCGTAACCAACAAGTCAAGAAGTGGTCTTAGCAAACGAGAGGCTTGCTAAACCAATAAGTACGACAAGTGTTTTAGTGGACCTTTAAGCCGACTAGCGTCCTTAAGGAATAGGACTTGGAACGTTTAAATCTTATTGGCGATAAAAGATTCGTAACCAGCAAGTCAAGAAGTGGTCTTAGCAAACGATAAGCTTGCTGAACCAATAAGCACGACAAGTGTTTTAGTGGACCTTTAACCCGACTAGCGTCCTTAAGGAATAGGACTTGGAACGTTTAAATCTTATTGGCGATAAAAGATTCGTAACCAACAAGTCAAGAAGTGGTCTTAGCAAACGAGATGCGTGCTAAACCAATAAGTCCGACAAAAGTGTTTTAGTGAACCTTTAACCAAAGGACTAGCGTCCTTAAGGAATAGGACTTTGAACGTTTAATCTTATTGGCGAATCTTTATTGGTCGTTTGAAAGGGTCATAAACCAACTCAAGTCTTTTAGGAAGTTTGGTCTAAGTCGGCAAGACGAGAAACTTGCTAAACCAATAAGTCCTGAAATGTGTGTATTTAGCTAAGCTTTCTATAAACACCAAAATAAAGCTTAGTAGGTGAATGCATAATGAAATAGGGACTTGAAACGTTTTTAATCTTATTAAAAACAAAGTTATCAAGGACAACCAGAGTCTCAATAAAGTCCCAAAAAGTGGGTTTTAACCTTTCAATTCACAATACCAAATAAAAGAAAGCTAAATTTACGCGAAAAGCAGTTCCGCAGCATCTTCCTACATAGAAAAGTTGTATTTTAGCTAATTAAGAATTATAAAAACCGGACTATTGTTTCTATCAAACATGCCTAGTTAAATTGCATTATAAGCTGATAGAAATGTTTGGCCAAAGACTGACCGCTAGGTATGGTTTTTAGATAGTATATACGTAGGAGAGACTCGCAGTTCCCTCATTTGACCAATGATGTTCGTATTATATAACACTTTCCTTATCCAATGGAAAGATTTATATCTTAACCATGTATGATCCCGCCCGGGCAAGGGGTGAAGTATTCTTACAATAATGGCAAATCGCGTCTGGGGCCGATTTAGCGTACCCCAAAAAAAAAAAAAAAGCCCCCCCTAGTTTTTTATAAATTTCCGCTAATAATCCCATTACTTATTATTTAAAGTGAAAAATAAAAGGTATGTCTCAGTGGGGGGGAGCGGGGGGAGGGGGGGGGGGGGGGGGGGGGGGGGGAGGGCACCCAGGGGGGGGGTGCAATTTTTTTCCCTCCCCCTCCCCCCCACCCCCCCACCCCCCCCCCCCTCCAATTTCCCCCCCTTTTGCCCAAAAACAAAAAATTTTGGTTTAATTTTTTTCCCCGTCAGTATTGGTCCATACATTAGTAATTTTTTTGATAATGTTGTTAAGTTAGTGTTATTGGCTACGGTACATGTTAGTAATTTCAGTGAGAAGTGTATGGTAGGTACTATGTGAGTCCCTTAGATAGCAGGTCAGTTCGAGTAATATGGTTTTTATAGTAAGTGCTACCAGTTTACAGGTGTGGGCGTTGGGCACTAGTAGGGTTCCGTCTCTCATCCCAATTAAGCAAGTGCAAGTGCAAGTTTAGTCCCGGTGAATGGTCCATTTTCTTAACCTTCGTTAAAAATAAAAACTTTTACTTCTTCTCTTTCTAGATTAGTCCTTTTTTGAGGATGGTCATTCACATAAGTATAGTATGTGTTCCAGTTCCAACCGAAGTATGGATTATCAAATGTTGGTGGCAAACCACGATTTCCCTGCCAATGAATGTTTGAGTATCATAATGTTTTTTTTGCTTTGGTTTACTTGTGAATATCTTTGGTGTGTACTAGAATTTTCCCGTTCGTCGTGAAGTTTTTTTTTTTTTTGGGTAGCTGATTTGGCGAGTTTTAATGTTCTGAGAGTTTTGTGTAATATGTACTAGATGATTGGATGGTGAACTATAATATGTTTTTTTTAATGAATGTAATGAAGCTAGAAGGGGAGTCAGAGGCAAATTATGATGGTCCGTGTCGCACAGTTCCAGAATATAGTTGTCAGAATCGTAAAGTTTGAGAGGGCTTCAAGCATCAGCTTGTTATATCTCGTATTAAGACTAGTACTCATTTGGCAGCTTTATTTTTGGAGGAAGTTAACTATGCCGAACAATTGTCATGCTGCCCCTACCCTTTTGGTCGGTTTTTTGGATCCAGCGAGTTTTGGTTCTACTGGGTGTAAATAGATAACCCTTACATCGGTCATTTTCAACAGAAAATGCTTAGCCTTTACATTAAAAATATCGTGTTTATTCCGGGCTTTTTGGCTGGGAACTCGTCATTCTAGCAATCGTTTTTCGAAAATTGACCAAACTGAATTGATTGAGAACTTGCCCAACTGCACTGATACGCACACGACATTTTAAGAGTACGGCTCTTTCAATGGAAAATAACGATAAAGGTACCGACTGTCTACCTTTATTATTAGAACTTAGGTATTTATATTGTCCAGGATGAATGGGACGTTATAGTGAACCATGTCCATTAATGTTATATCTCTGACAGTAGAAGGGAATTCCTCTCCTTTTAGGGAAATCTGCTTTTGGTGTTGTACTGATTAAGCTATTTTCGAAAACTATCCTTAAATTGCCATGGATTCTGCCAACGAGACGACTAAAATGAGGTCCGTTCAAATATATATATATATATATATCGGTTAACACTCTTGGGGTTATAAATTTTGTTTGATGATTATAAACCTCGATATTCAATCCTTTACGGTAAAAAAAAAAAGATCAAGTTCTTTAATGGCAGAAATCGGACATGTGAGATGGGGAGGGGGGGGGGTTAGAAGGAAAAATCACCAAATATCTCCGTTCCTATGCGTCGGATCGAAAAATTGCATAAAATCAATCTTATTGGTTATATGAGGTTGTATAAACGTTGGTATATTGGTGTTTCCCTATATCGAATATTAAACAAGATATTTCCATATTTTAGTTTTCGGTCATCAGTAAAATCCCAGTAATACTCATGTCGTAAACTATTAGCTGTTATATCATGAATCACTTCTTTCAAAGTTTATAAAACAAATACGGTTTCATAGATCTATTTATTATACAAGTGACGAAAGTAGATCATTTCACAACTCGAGTGAAACGTTTACCCACACGAGCGAAGCGAGCTAGGGTGGCGGGACGGGCAGGAGTGGAGGTTATAAGGGAGGCATGACATTAAAAATAGCCATATTTCGTTTCCTATTGGTTTTTCGGTAAACCTGAACTAACAAAAGATTTAGAGTAACTTTTATCATATTCATTTTTGTCTTTTAACTAAGTATAAACGAAATATACACAATAAACTAAAGCGGGAGTCAACTATGTATTTCATTGGGCGCTAACGATTAAAACGAACTTAAAAAAAACTCGGTATGTCAATTAGCATTAATTCTTCCATGATTGGAAGCTATATTAAAATTTTTAGGTTAGAACGGGAGTGGGGATTATAAGGGAGGCCTGAAAAAAAAATTCGGGATATTTCATTGTCTATTTGTTTTTCGAGAAACATGCACATAACAAAAGTTGTTTACTTTGTTATTTAGATTAACTTTTGTTTTATACATTTCTCCAGGAACAATGTGTGGAGCAAGTAATTTGTGTAGAAATATTGATATGCTCAACAATTCATTCCAATTTGAACTATGAGGTACCTCACCTGGAAAAATTAATTCAAATCTATGTTAATATTTTGTCCTTAATAACTGAAATCTATGCATAATGCACAGGAGACGGGAAATATGACAATTTGGAGGACAGTGAAGTCTTACATAAAAAAATAATTTTATTATTAACAAATACCAACAATGGATATTAACCCTAAACACTGGGACGGGTAATTGTCAAAATATTGTGCAAAGTAAAGCCTTGCCAAAAAATACCATCACCATTCAGCCTCAAATCAATTCCCGGGCGAAGCCGGGTATCTGAGCTAGTATAAATATATATATATATATATATATATATATATATATATATATATAGATATATATAAAATTGTAACCTCTGTCTGGACATTGATTTTTTTTGCGATATTCCAAGATAACTTTTCGTTTCACATGTCATATACTCCATAATTGCATTTTTTTTCTTTGGTGTCTGTTTGTTACCTTTTCACGCATAAACAGTTGAAACGAATTTTATGAAACTTGGTATGTATACTACAACCCAACTTAGACTTTAGGTTATATTAATATCCTCTGAGACAAACAGGAGTGGGGGTTTATAAGGGAAGCATGAAATTAAAAATAGCGATTATTTAGTTTCCTATTGGTTTTTCGGCAAATATGCACATAACAAAAGTTAATTTATTTTGTTATTTAGGAGTAACTTTTGTAACATAAACTTCCGTCGTTATACCGAGAGTATAAATGAGTTATACGCTAAAAACTATTACGGGAATTAAACGATTTTATTTGATACCAAAGACTCAACCGAACTAAACAAAACTCCGTATGTGAATTAGCACTAACCCCTTCAAGATAATATGCTGTACCTAATTATTTCTAGGGCGAGCAGGAGTGGGGGTTGTAAGGGAGCCGTGAAATTAAATATAGTGATATTTCGTTTCCTATTGGTTTTTCGGCAAGATATGTACATGACAAAAATTGTTTATTTTGTTAATTTGAGTAACTTTTTTTATATTCCCTTGTGTCGTATACCAAGAGTTTAAGCGAGATATACACTAAAAAGTAACCGCAATTGTATTTGGCACCAAACGGATTGAACGGAACTCTACAAAACTCCGGCATCGAAACTGTGGGATTTAGCATTAATTCTTATTAAACGATTATAAAGCTATATTAAATTTTGTTAGGTTCAAACGGGTGGGGGGGCGGGTTATAAGAAGAAGCTTATTAAAATAAAAATTCGCAGCTATCAGTATTATTACATTTTCTCTTTGGTTTTCAGTCACTGTTGGTATCTTTGTGTACCGTTTCAAGAGGAAAGGAAGGTTTAATTCAAACATAGTTTGGCTGGACAGAATACTTTCTATGATTATGAATTTGATATATAAATAACAACGTACATGCTCAGGAGACGGGAAATATAAAAAATATTGAGGACAGCTGAACTCTTAAATAACAAATATTTTTATTTTTAACAAAATCACAGTAACGATAATATACATCGGGGAGAATGTTAAAATATTGTGGAAAGTAAAGGCTTGCCAAAAAAAATACCACCATCATTAAACCTCAAATGAATTCCCGAGCGAAGCCGGGTACCTTAGCTAGTATATATATATATATATATATATTTAGTTACTTATAAATGTTGTTATATAGGTACTTTCTTTAACAAGAATATTTATCGAGATATTTTAGTTTTTAGTTTTCTGCTCTCAGTAAACACCCATTCCTAGTCATGTCATATTAACAATAAGGCGTTATATCATGAACCACTTCTTTCCAAGGTTAAATACCAAATATTGTTTTCATTGAACTTTTTTAGTGGATCTCGGGTCACTGGAAGATGAATAAACACATGTTTATGAAACACCAATATGTAGGTGCTGTAGAGAACGGAAGGGGACTCCTAAGCCCTTGTGCTTGATTGCGGAATGCTGGAAAATCTAAGACTCGGGTACTTTGTACATGGAGATGGTGAGTCAGGAAGAAGGAAGCCAAAGGTAAGATACCTTGGTTTTATAAACCATTCTGAATGAACATATTTGGAATGGAGATCTAAGGCTAGCACAAGAGGACCTCAAGGACCGTAGTGAAATCAGGGGGGATTAAGCAACAAGTAATCTATCTATCTCTGCAGACAACTCCCGAGCCAAGGGATCCTCCTCGAAGGCCGCTGCCATTTTCGACGAGTACCAGTGATAGTTGCTAGGCTGAATTCGATTGCCTTCGAAAGCCATGGAAAACGAACAGAAAAGAGAAGCTTTCGAGATACCCAATGGAGACCCAATAAACAATAATCGTTTGTTGGCAATCTATCCTGGAGACTCCATGGCCATTTGAATGCCGCAATATTAGTAACACAATGGTTCTCCACATTGTGAACACCCATTAAAAGGACGAGGACAATTTTGAAAGCTTCATAGCCATAATAAGCAATACAGTGTAAGGTCCAAGGAGTAAATTTCCTATATGGCTATTTAAACGACTTGGTATACGTGTCTTTCTCGGAGGCCGACATACGCCATGCAGTCTCTCTTTTGGTTCTGGGTTTCTGTACGCTCAATGGGGACTCAATTAAGGGAAGTGTATGGGTCTGTCGCTGGTTCAGGCTGGGGGATCTGGCCGTTTCAACAACAACAATACTACCGTCAAACGCTGGTATACGAGTACTAAACCAAAGAAGGAGCTGAGAGATTCTGACATTGGAGGAGTATTCTTACGGCTAGGATCGGCTACCCTGAAATATCAACGGTGCCCACTAGTTCTCAGGCAACACTAATTGCAAAATGCATCTCAATATACATGGCTTTATCTCCCTTCAGTCTACAGCCAAGATATATATCACACTAATGTGAGAGATTGGCTCATTTTACCTCGTGACGTTCTTTTGGGCTATTTCCTTTGAAGCTTAAGTGTTGGCAGTAGCGAGAGTGGTTCAAGGGTTGTTACTGTGAGGGCAAGCAGAGGTTCTGACTTTGCTTCGTCTCACATGGGTGTCGCTATGGAGTGTGTTAGGGGTACATCCAGTTAGGTGGATTGGAACCAGAAATCGGCTAGGAACCTTTAGGCATTCCGGAATGTACAATTCTTCGAAAAACTAATCGTTTACTGAAAAGTTGCTACATCAGGTTCAGCAGGTGGTGGGCACAGCATGCCTTGGTGCCATTACTGACACCACAAACATAAGTCAAAGATACCAACTAACATGAACTTCACTTACAACTCGCTTCTACAATAATTATCAAAATTTTGAACCTTTCGAAGCAGATCTAAAGGTAGGTAAACATATTTATAGTTTTAGCAGAGTTTAATAATTGAGTTCGTGGCCATATTAATCAGCGTGCATTTGAAATTGTAATGTTTTTGATAAGGTTTTGTGGTGAAAAACTACTATGCTACTTCCCACATTTCGTGTGTTGATCAGTTGCCATAAGATAACAACGCGTAAATCTTGTCTTGCCGATTCGGAGTCTTCCTAGTACGACTTCATCTCTTCTGGTGTGATGTAGCATATTTCCATGATAGATGAAGATATTAATAGTTTTTAGTTTATTGTTCTGGGTTGCGTTCCACATTTATTGGCAGTTTTTATGAATCTTCTTTGAGTGGTTGATAAAGTTGTGTAGATGTGTTTGTTGTTGGGGTGATGGAGTCAAGTTGATGGGTTTCTCTAGCTGCTAAATTTGCTTTTTCATTTCCATCTATTCCCTTGCTTGGAATCCACATAAAAGACGACCCTTTTTAACACTCGTGGCATTTGTATATAATTAAGTATTTTTTGTACTATTGTATTGTTGGTACATATATCTTTAATACATCGAACATTTGAAATTAACATTCCTCTCACGATTCCAAAGGGTAAAACTTTATTCATACACCTTAACACTGATATATTATCATTGAAACATTCATAATTGTAACTGTTGCAGGCAAGGAATAATATTGAGATTAGAGGTGAAATCATAATCAAGCATAAATTAGATAAAATATTTATTTGGCTATATTAATATTTAGTAGAGTCCCCAGCTTGAAGCGGCACTGGCAGATCCAGCGGCTGCTTGATATCCTTCATCTGATGAAGAGGCAGAGCTGGATTCAGCAGATTCAGCTTGGGAGGAACTTGACTGTGAGGAACTTGAGCTAGATTGGGAGCTAGAAGAGCTAGAGTAGGAAGAGATGATTTGCTGTGCGGAGTATCCAGATTGGGCAAGGGAAACTACTTGGGTAGCTGGAACACCGACTCTGACGACGGAGAGAAGATCACTAGTGGAAAGACCAGAATGAAGGACGGTGAGGATGTTGGATGCAGAGAATCCACTGCGGGTCAGAGTTACGATTTGGTTGGCAGCAAGACCAACGTTGGTAAGTGAGATGATCTGTTTGGTCCTGAGTCCAACCTGAGCAAGGGAGAGGATATCACGTCCTACGAGTCCGTAGTCTACAAGGGTGAGGACATCACTGGTGGAGATTCCAGACCTTGCGAGGACTGAGAGGGTAGAAGAGCTGATTCCAGCTTGCTGGAGGATAGCTTGCTGTGAGGAGGATGAGGAGGACGATGATGAAGATGATGATTTTGATGATGAGGATTTGGAAGAAGATGATTTGGATGTTGAGGAAGATGACTTGGAAGATTTGGATGAGCTAGACCAGGAAGAGATGATTTGCTGTGCAGAGTATCCAGATTGAGCAAGGGATACTACTTGAGAAGCTGGGACTCCTACTCTTACGACAGAGATGAGGTCGTTGGTGGTGAGTCCAGCATCAAGAACAGTAAGGATGTTGGAAGCAGAGAATCCGCTGCGGGTGAGGGTAACAATCTGGGGTACAGCAAGACCAACATTGGTAAGGGAGATGATTTGTCTGGTCTTAAGTCCGACCTGAGCAAGGGAGAGGATGTCCTGACCGACGAGACCGTTGTTGACGAGAGTAAGAACTTCATTGGTGGAGATTCCAGACCTTGAAAGGACAGAGAGGGTGGATGAGGTGATACCGGCTTGCTTCAGAATAGCTTGCTGTGAGGAGGATGATGAGGAAGATGAAGAGGAAGCAGATTGGGAAGAGGAAGCCTTGGAGGAAGCTGCATTAGATGAAGCTGAAGCAGCCTGTGATGAGGAAGATGATGATGATGACCTTGAAGACTTTGAGGCGCTAGACCAGGCAGAGATGATTTCCTGTGCAGACAAACCTTGTGTAGCAAGGGAGACAATGCGGGTAGCTGGGACACCGACCTTAACTACGGAAATAAGGTCTGATGCGGTAAGCCCTGCATCAATGACTGACAGTACGTTGGAGGTGGTGAGTCCACATTTCCTCAGAGTTACAATCTGGGATGAAGCAAGACCAAGGTTGGTCAGGGAAATGATGTCATTGGTCCTAAGTCCAACCTTGACAAGTGAGAGGATGTCTCTTCCTACGAGTCCATAGTCGACAAGGGTGAGGACGTCAGAAGTGGAGATTCCAGACCTAGCGAGGACAGAGAGAGTAGATGTGGAGATTCCAGCTTGCTGGAGGATGGATTGCTGAGAGGAAGAGATGGAAGATGATTTGGAGGAAGAAGACTTGGATGATGATGACTTCTTAGATGAAGATGCCTTCTTTGAGCTCTTCTTTGATGACCTCTTGGCTGCAGCAGATCTGGCAGATGCTGAGTTTGCTGCTCCAGCATATGCACTCCTTGCTGATGCTGATCCAATGGAACCACCTCCGAGCCATGATCCACTACCTATTTGACGTAAATTTAAGTGTAATTTATTCAATTAAGAAAAGTGTATATATTTTCCATATATTTTAATTTTTAATGTTAGTTATTAGTCTGTAGGTAGGTTTTAAAGTCTTCTAGAATTATGGACACTCCAAATGTTTGAGCAATGATACCGTGTTTCATCATTCTAAAAAGTTGCCCAAACCTTGATGTGTTTCATTAATAAGCAGTATTCTACACATCATAATAGGTTAGAATGATCTTATTTACAACTCACAGGCTGCAGTTTTTACTTTTAATTTCTGTCATGAAAAGTTTGATTCAAAGAAACTAGTGCGTGATTGAATAATTTTCTCGAGTGGTCTTAATGCTATAAAAATGTTGTGAAAAATTTAGTTGGTTACATAAAGGATATTAGTCTTGCTAAATATGATAACGAGTTTCTACTAGCACGTTCAGTGCGGACTTCAAAAAAGTGGTCTATCCACAAGTGCGACAAGGGGTCAATCGACCCAGTACTTATGCCCCCTTTTATTGAGCTACTACCACTCGAAAAATGAACTAAATTGCTATATTCAAACATTTTTTTACTCTTAGGACATACGTGACTTAGAAATGAATATTTACCTTACATTTTTCATGATTGTATTGTTCCGTAATTAAAAGTTAATTCATATTCACCCATTTTTATGTATAACAAAAATTAAAATCCTTCCTTGATCACCAAACTGTGTGTAGATGTGGGATAATACATGTGCAGATGTGTAGATTAACCAGATAAAGGAAAAAAACAGTTCCCGACAAGGTGAACTTTTTTTCTCCTTTATGTGATAATTTTGGTGATCAACGAAGGATTTTAATTTTTGTTATACATAAAAATAGGTGAATATGAATTAACTTTAAATTAGGACACATTACAATCATATGACTATATGACCCCGTGCCGGACTTGAGTCCAAATACCACTCTCCAGGCCGGCACGGGGTCATAATGCACGGTGCATTTTTCAATGATATATGACTTATTTTTTGGATTTGAAATACATAAACGTACTATTTCTAAATATATTGACTAGTACAAAGCAAAAACCGTCAAAGTATTTTTTGAACATTTATCTTCTTCCCGACCCTTACTGGGAGACAGTTACGTACGGGGTCATTTGACCCCTTGCCGCACTTAACGTGCTAGAATACAATAAGGTACATCATAAAAAGTTTGAAACTAATCCTCAGAATAAGTACAGTTACAGAGACAGATGATCACAGAAAAATTTCAATTTCAGACTGAGGCTTATCCCACCAGTGCCAACTAAACCTAATTAAACATTTATCAATAGTAAGTCCCATATTATCTTATTGGCTCAGGGACTGTATGCGTTATTTTTTGTATTTTAGAACTTGGAGGACCACCTTCGAAATGTAAACACAAGTTCATTATCCCGAAACATTGTCAATCTTTGTAATACTTTTTCTTTCTTTCATCAATCCTTTTTATGACCGAAATCCACACAAAAAATCCCAAACTGTGAATCATAAAACAAGTTTATTTCAATACAAATTTATTTTATTTTGCCTGCAAAGCTTAAAAAGTTGTCAATTATAATGATTTTAGGAAATGGAAAATCCAATTACTTGATAAGGGTAATCTATGACAACTGGAGATAAAACAATTCTCGTCAGAAACACAGAAGTGAAGGTTTTTTGTTTTAGTAACCTTAATGCTTACTTGCTACTCCAGATTGTGCTGAATATCCTGCGTTGAGTGCGTTTGTTGATGCATCGAGGGATTCATCAGCAGAATAGCTCTCTTCTTCTGCCTGTTCTGACTGCTCCGACTGCTCTGACTGAGATGATTCAGACTGTTCCTGAGCAGACTGTTGTTGGGCGGCAAGCTGTCTGGAAGAGAGTCCTTGACTCACCTGCAATTAAGGAGAATGCTCGTTCAATAATTGGCCAATGTCTGATTATTAATGGCAGAGGATCTGTAGATTACAGGCCTCACGTCTGGGAAGGAATGAAACTCAACAAAAGTAGCAAAGCTAAGGCATAGCAGCTCGAAGAGGACTGTATCAGAAACCTTAGCTAAATCTATGACGACGAGGTGCTCCTCGAAGCGTCCTTCTCCCCTCCTTGACGAAAGTATTTGGGAAAACCCAAATTATATATCTTGGAGGTCCTGGTTTGGTCAGGATCTAGTGCAGCTGCCAGGTTTAAAAAGTTTTTTTTTTTTTAATTATTGGCATTTAATTTTTCAAATTAATAGAACCTAATGAAAAACAAATTCAATTAAAGCATTCTCATGCGCTTATCTAAAAAAATGTTAATAACGCAGATATTTGAATAATGATTTTAAACTGTTGTATTTAAATTTACCAGTTTATTTTACAATTAAAAAAAGTAATTTTAAATTTTCAGGCATAAAAATATTCTTTTATTGATCGAAGAAATATACGTCACAGTGATCCAAGGCCAAGGACAATGAAAATATTGCTTTAAAGTATGAAACTACTAAATGAATATTTTTATGGCTAGTGCTAGAAAATGTTAAATATCTTTATTAATTCTAAAATAAAATAATATATAAAAGGGTATAGTTAAATGAAACCGTTTAAGAATATTGTTCAAATATCTGCGTGATTATTGATAATTATTATATACTTACGTATTCAATTAATAATATATGTCTTGTATAAAATTAAATATTTCTTTATACAATTATATTTTTGACAGAAAGCATACGAATTTTCTTTTAATATGTGGATATATCACGCTAAAAAATAAATGCCAATAATTAAAAAAAAATTTTTTTATTTATTCATTAATAATAAATAAACACCCTGGAAGCCAAAAATGAAAAAAAAAATCCAGAAAAAAATAGTGGCTCCCGGCGAGATTCGATCTCGAGATTTCCGGTTAAAAATAGAAAGCATTATCAGATGGTCAGGTAAATTTTAACATTTTTAGACAAACGCGTGAGAAGTTCGTTCTCCGGCTTTAAGAGAATTTGTTTTAGCAGATTTCCCTTAAGGGAAATCAGCTATTGAGGTTGTACTCATGACGAAATTTTCGATATTTTTCTTCAAATGTCCATCGATCCTACCTAGTAGATGACGAAAATGACGTCCGTTCAAAACTGTATATCTATCGATCTATATATATATATATATATATATATATATCTATATATATATATATATATATATATATCTATTTGTCTGTTACCGCTTTAGCGGTCTCAATTTTTGTTTGATCGTTACGAAACTCCATATTTAGTCGTGTTATGTAAAAAGAAAGATCAAGTTCCTTAACGGCTGAAATCGGACCAGTGGGAGGGGGGGGTTTAGAGGGGAGAATTTTCGAAAATTCGAAATATCTCCGTTACTATAAGTCGGTTCGAAAAAGTGTATAGAATAAATCTTGTTTCAAATTAAATGTACTATAAATATTGTTATATACATTTATGCTCTATCTTGAATATTACCCGAGGTATTTGCGTTTTTATTAAATCTGGGCGGCTAACGGACGAGTGACTTTCCCGCCAAAAGCTAGTTCGGCCGTTTCCTTAACTGCTCGGCTCTCGTGAAATTTCTCTATTGTAAAACATCACGTGGGAAATCTGCTTAGTTCACGCAGCCCCTGCATGACGGACTTTTTTCATTTGGTACTAAAAACTAAAAAAATTGTAGTTCAATTCGGGGGGGGGGGTGGAGGTCGTTCACTCCCTTAGTCAGATCAAAAAAAATGTATAGAATTCATCTTAATTAAACTTTTATTTACTATAAATATTTATTTCGAATTTATTCTCTATCTTAAATATTAACCGAGACATCTGGATTGAATAGCTTTCAGCGTTCTGTAAATCCCTCCTCCTCACATAAACATTCAATTTTTTTTTTCAATTCGACTCATATTTACGGAGTGTTTTGAATTTTCTGTTGTCCTTTCCTTTTAACACCCCCCCCCCCCTCGAAATCCTTTATTTCAGCCGTTAAGGAACCTGATCTTTAGTTTTACATAAAACGTTCGAATTTGTGAAAGATCAAACACAAATTGCAACCACTAGACCGTCGAAAGACAAATGTATAAATACGTAACTTCGAACGGACGTCATTTTCGTTATCTCCCACATAGGGTCGATTGATTTTTGATGAAAATATTCGAACTTGCGTCACAATCTCAAAAGCCGATTTCCTTTAAGGGAACTTTGCTGAAAAGCTATGATTTTGAAAATTAAATTTGCTACGGGGAACACCTCCAAAACAAATATTTTTCCCCATGAGCAATTTCTTTTTGTATTATTAATATTTTTATACAATTAACTTCTCGTTTTGTGTGTATTAACAATAAAGACATTATTAATTTTATTAATCAAATAATTAATATCATACATGTTTTAAGACCAATGAACTATGCTCATATTTAGCCTTTTTTCTTCGTACCTTATTATACTTACACGTCTATATGTATGTAGTCAAGTGCATATACAAACCAAATGATTCACTTTAAACAGTGATTACGTTTGAAGTCCATGTCCCTGAGAATCCATTAAGGAATTGTCCTCGTGGATATTCCAATAAATTTGAATTTAAATACTAATATCATACAAAAAAAAGTTACATAATATATAGAATTCAATAAGTTACATAAAGAAATTAATAAATTTTACCTGAGAAGCGTAACCGGAAATTGCGCGGAAGGAGTAGGCATTGCCTACAAGTGCAAGGCAGAGAATGACCAAAGAGAAACGCATTCTGATGGTTGAGCTCACCAAGGAGTCTGTGAAGAAATCGTTCCCGATTGCTCCATATATACTAGCCAAGATGACCGCTGTTTGATCAAGTGTCCAACTCTTGTTGATTATTACGGAATTTCCTTGTTCCATGTAAAACTAACATTTATCTATTCTGGCACTTATTATCTAAAATAATTTTACTCTATGAGAAAATGAAAATTATTTAGTTGAAATGTATTTTTATTCTGGAAAGAATTGCCTTACAATTATGAGTTTGGCGAAGAAGGATTAGGTATGTTCAAAACCGCCATTATGGGGGTTGTCTGTTGTCTACTATATTATGGTAAAGTAACTAAAAATTGAGGATATTTGAGAATTTATGGCAACGGTAAGGAAATATCAAATATATATTTGATAGGCCACAACCCACTGACGGTGACAGAAAACGCGTCCTTAAAGAAGACTCTTTGAGGCATTTTTAATTTTATTGGCAAAGAAAGATCCTCAACCAAGAAGTCGAAAAGTGTTCTTAGCAAGCTATAAGCTTGCTAAACCAATAAGTACGACAAGTGTTTTAGTGGAACTTTAAGCCGACTAGCGTCCTTAAGGAATAGGACTTGGAACGTTTAAATCTTATTAGCGATAAAAGATTCGTAACCAACAAGTCAAGAAGTGGTCTTAGCAAACGAGATGCTTGCTAAACCAATAAGTACGACAAGTGTTTTAGTGGACCTTTAACCCGACTAGCGTCCTTAAGGAATAGGACTTGGAACGTTTAAATCTTATTGGCGATAAAAGATTCGTAACCAGCAAGTCGAGAAGAGCTGTTAGGAAGCGAGAAGCTTGCTAAACCAATTAGTCCGAAAAGGGATTTAGTGAAGCTTTATAAACCAAAGAGCTGTGAAGCATGCATAATGAATAGGACTTGAAACGTTTAATTCTTATTGGCGATGAAAGATTCGTAACCAACAAGTCGAGAAGTGGTCTTAGCATACTAGAAACTTGCTTAACCAGCAAGTCCGAAAAGGGTTTTAGCTAAGCTTTCTAAACCAAACAGCTTAGAAGTGTGCATAATGAATAGGACTTGAAACGTTAAATCTTATTGGCGATGAAAGATTCTTAACCAACAAGGCGAGAAATGCTCTTAGGAAATGAGAAGATTGCTAAACCAATAAGTCCGAAAAGGGATTTAGTGAAGCTTTATAAACCAAAAAGCTGTGAAGCATGCTTAATGAATAGGACTTGGAACGTTTAAATCATATTGGCGATTAAAGATTCGTAACCAACAAGTCGAGAAGAGCTGCTAGGAAGCGAGAAACTTGCTAAACCAATAAGTCCGAAATGGGTATTAGCTAAGCTTTCTAAACCAAAAAGCTTAGTAGTATGCATAATGAATAGGACTTGAAACGTTTTAATCTTATTAAAAACAAGTTCTTGGACAACAAGTGTTCAATAAGTCCAAAAAGGGGTTTTAACCTTTCAATCACAAACCAAATAAAGAAAGCAAATTTACCGAAAAGCATTCCCAGCATCTTCCTACATAGAAAAGTGATTTTAGCTATTTAAGAATTATAACCGACTAGTGTTCTTATCAAACATGCTAGAAACATTATAAGCTGATAGAAATGTTTGCCAACTGACCTAGGTAGGTTTTTAGAGAATACGTAGAGAGACTCCATTCCCATTTGGCCAATGTGTTCGTATTATATAACACTTCCTTAGCCAATGGAAGAATAAATCTTAACCATGTATGATCTCCGGCAAGGGGTCAAGTATTCTTACAATAATGGCATTTCGCGTCTGGGGCGATTTAGCGACAAATCAGTTAAATTCCTATAATCACATTATTATATTTAAGTAAGTATGCTCATTTCTGCAAATGTTTCAGTATTGTCCTACATTATAATGTTTGTTATTGGCTACAGTCATGTAGTAATTCAGTCATAGTGTATGGTAGGTCTATGTGAGTCCTTAGATAGCAGTCAGTAAGTATATGTTTTATAGTAAGTCTACAGTTGCAGTAGGGTTCGTCTTCTCCAGTAAGCAAGTGCGAGTCAGTCGTGAATGGCCAATTCTTAACCTCGTTAAAACTACTTCTTCTCTTCTAATTAGCCTTTTTGAGGATGGTCATTCACTAAGTATATGTGTTTCAGTTCTCCAAGTTTGTTATCAATTGTGGCACACCAAGATTTCTGCCATGAATTGAGTATCATATGCTTTGCTTGTTCTTGAATATCTTGGTGTGTACAGAATTCGTCGTCGTGAGTTTTTTTGGGTAGCTGATTTGGCGAGTTTAATGTCTGTGTTTTGTGTAATATGTAAGAGATGAGTGGATGTGAACTATATATGTTTTTTAATGAATGTAATGAGCTAAGAGAGTCAGAGCAAATTATGATGTCCGTGTCTGTAGTTTCAGGTATATTGTCTATCCCAAGTTTCAGGGCTTCAAGCTCAGCTGTATATATGCTAGTCTCATTTGGCAGCTTTATTTTAGTTAACTGATCCAACAATTGCAGCTGCCCCTACCCCTTGGTCGGTTTTGGATCCAGGAGTTTTGGTTCTACTGGGTTGAAAGAAAGCCTTCTCGGTCATTCAACAGAAAATGCTTAGCTTCTTTAAAAATGTTATTCGGGCTTTTGGCTGGGAACTCGTCATTCTGCATCGTTTTTCGAAATTGCTAAACTGATTGATTGAGAACTGCCCAACTGCGATACGTACACGACATTTTAAGAGTACGGCTCTTACAATGGAAAATAATGATAAAGGTACCGACTGTCTACCTTTATTATTAGACCTTTATTTATTCGGTATTTATATTGTCCAGGATGAATGGGCCGTTATAGTGAACCATGTCCATTAATGTTATATCTCTGACAGTAGAAGGGAATTCCTCTCCCTTAAGGAAAATCAGCTATTGAGGTCGTACCCATGACGGGAGTTTTGAAAAATTTCCTCTAATGTCCATCGATCCTACCCCAGGAGATGACGAAAATGAGGTCCGTTCAAAATTATATATATATATATATATATATATATATATATATATATATATATATATATATATATATATATGTCTGTTAACGCTCTAGCGGTCGCAATTTATGTTTGATCGTTACCAAACTTCATATTTAAGCGTTTTACGTAAAAATAGAGATCAAGTTCGTTAATGGCTGAAATCGGACAAGTGGGAGGGGGGGTTTAGAGAGGGGATTTTTGAAAATTCGAAATATCTCTGTTATTATACGTCGGATCGAAAAATTGTATAGAATCAATCGTATTACAAATTAAATTTACTGTACACTTTGTTCTATACATTTATTCTGTATCTTGAATATTAACCGAGATATTTGCATTTGTATGCATGTGTATGGTTCGGGCAGGAGTTGGCTATGTTCGGGGCCCTCCGCCGAGAGCTAGTGCGGGCTGTCGGTAACTATTTGTCCCTCGTGAATAGGTTTAGAGATTCCCTACTACTACTACTGTTGTTATTAGGCGGATTTCTCTACTGTAAAACTTTAGGTGGGAAATCTGTTTAGTTTACGCAGCCCCTGCGTGACGGACTTTCTTTGGTGTTGTACTCATTACGCGATTTTCGAAAACTATCCTTAAATGGATTCTACCAACGGGACGACTAAAATGAGGGCCTTTCAAATATATATTTATCGGTTAACACTCTTGGGGTTATAAATTTTGTTTGATCATTATAAACCTCGATATTCAATCCTTTACGGTAAAAAAAAATGATCAGGTTCTTTGTTATTATAAATAAATGGCAGAAATCGGACAAGTGGGATGGGGGGGGGGGGTTAGAAGGAAAAATCTCCAAATATCTCCGTTCCTATGCGTCGGATCGAAAAATTTCATAAAATCAATCTTATTGATTATATAAACGTTGGTATATTGGTGTATCCACTATATTGAATATTAAAGAAGATATTTCCATATTTTAGTTTTCGGCCATTAGTAAAATACCAGTAATACTCATGTCGTAAACTATAGCTGTTATATCATGAATCACTTCATTCATAGATTAAAAGACAAATACGGTTTCATAGATCCATTATTTTGGTAGACACATGCAAATACGTCAATCAATTAAGATTTGTTCGTTCTTAACTCAAAAATGTTTGTATGATCTATACCATATTCGATATTGGCCGTTTCAGTCAACACTAATAGCTCATATTTGTCATTGGCTGAAATCAGACCTGGAATAATGGCTGGTAGGGGGTGAGTTAGAAAATTCAAAATATCTTCTTTATTATGTGTCGGATCATGAAATGTTATAGAACCAATCTAGGTTTTGCTCTAAGGTGTTTTTTGTTAATTGAATGTTAAGCGAGTTATTCGTACTTTCTAATCTTCTGCCGTAAGGGAAATCTGCTATTGAGGTTGTACTCATGACGCGAGCTTCGAAAAATTTCCTCAAATGGCCATCGATCCTACCCAGGAGATGTCGAAAATGAGGTCCGTTCAAATATATATATATATATATATATATATATATATATATAAGTATATATATATATATATATATATATATTTATATATATATATATATATATATATCTCTATATATATATATATATATATATATATTTGTCTGTTAACGCTCTAGCGGTCGCAATTTTCGTTTGATCGTTACCAAACTCGGAATTTAATCGTTTTATGTAAAAAGGAAGATCAAGTTCGTTTACGGCTGAAATCGGAACAGTGGGAGGGGGGTTTAGAGAGGGGGATTTTTGAAAATTCACAATATATCCGTTATTATGTGTCGGATCGAAATATTGTATAGAATCAATCATATTGCAAATTAAATTTACTATAAATATTGTTCTATACATTTATTCTGTATCTTGAATATTAACCGCGATATTTGCATTTGTATTCTGTGTGCCGTCGGCAGGAGTCGGCTATGTTCGGGAATTTCCGCCGAGAGCTCTGGCGGCCATTTCCATAACTATTCGTCCCTCTTGAATAGGTTTAGAGATACCTTACTACTACAGGTGTTATTGGGCAGATTTGTCTACTGGAAAACGTCACGTGGGAAATCTGCTTAGTTTACGCAGCCCCTGCGTGACGGACGTTTTTAGAGATAAATAGAGAATACGTGGTGATATGAGATCACAACTTTGCTAAATCAGGACTTGGAAAATCTGCTTAGTTTACGCAGCCCCTGCGTGACGGACTTGTTCTATCCCATTTTGCTCCATATCCTGTTCAGCCATTGATCGGTGCTGATTCTACATTCCTTTTGGTCTCTCTGCTCGAGTTCTAGAAGTAATCTACATTGGCATTACTCTGTCAGATGTGTTGGCCTAGAGGTTTACTTTACATTCATTTGGCGTCTGGTGTATCTGACAAATAACGGCAAAGCAGGAGACACTATCACGTTACGCAAATAAATGTCGGCGTTTATACAAAAAGTCCGTCACGCAGGGGCTGCGTAAACTAAGCAGATTCCCCGCGTGAAGTTATACAATAGAGAAATCTCCATACGAAAGCCGAACAGTTACGGCAAAGGGCCAAACTACTTTTTGGCGGGAATCTCGAAACGTTCGTTATCGGCCCAAATTTAATAAACATCCAAATATCTCGGTTAATATGCAAGATAGAGAATAAATGTATATATAAATATTTATAGCACATTAAATTTGCAATAAGATTGATTCTATACAATTTTTCGTTCCGACGTATAGTAATGGAAATATTTCACATTTTAGAAAAGCCTCCCCCTTAAACCCCCCCTCCCACTGGTTCGATTTCAGCCATTAACGAAATTGATCTTCCTTTTTACATAAAACGACTAAATATCGAGTTTGGTAACGATCAAACAAAAATTGCGACCGCTAGAGCGGTAACAGACAAATATATAGATAGATCTATATATATATATATATATATATATATATATATATATATATATATATATATATATATATATATACAGTTTTGAACTGACCTCATTTTCGTCATCTACTAGGTAGGATCGATGGACATTTGAAGAAAAACTTCGAAAATTCCGTCATGAGCACAACCTCAATAGCTGATTTCCCCTAAGGGAAATCTGCTAAAATTTATAAGCATGATAGTGTTTTTGCAGATTTCCCAAATATCCATCGATTATATCTAGTAGATGACGGAAATGAGGCCTATTCAAAATTATATTAAAATACATGTGTGTGTGTGTGTGTGTGTGTGTGTGTGTGTGTGTGTGTGTGTGTGTGTGTGTGTGTGTGTGTGTGTGTGTGTGTGTGTGTCGTGTGTGTGTGTGTGTGTCGTGTGTGTGTGTGTGTGTGTGTGTGTCGTGTGTGTGTGTGTGTGTGTGTGTGTATGTGTGTGTGGTGTGTGTTCGTCGTGTGTGTGTGTGTGTCGTGTGTGTGTTTGTGTGTGTGTGTGGTGTGTTTGGTGTGTTGTGTGTGTGTGTGTGTGTGTGTGTGTGTGTGTTGTGTGTGTGTGTGTGTGTGTGTGTGTGTGTGTGTGTGTGTGTGATTGTGTGTGTGTGTGTGTGTGTGTGTGTGTGTGTGTGTGTGTGTCTGTGTGTGTGTGTGTGTGTGTGTGTGTGTGTGTGTGTGTGTGTGTGTGTGTGTGTGTGTGTGTGTGTGTGTGTGTGTGTGTGTGTGTCTGTGTGTGTGTGTGTCTGTGTGTGTGTGTGTGTGTGTGTCTGTGTGTGTGTGTGTGTGTGTGTGTGTGTGTGTGTGTGTGTGTGTGTGTGTGTGTGTGTGTGTGTGTGTGTGTGTGTGTGTGTGTGTGTGTGTGTGTGTGTGTGTGTGTGTGTGTGTGTGTGTGTGTGTGTGTGTCTGTGTGTGTGTGTGTGTGTGTGTGTGTGTGTGTGTCTGTGTGTGTGTGTGTGTGTGTGTGTGTGTGTGTGTGTGTGTGTGTGTGTGTGTGTGTGTGTGTGTCTGTGTGTGTGTGTGTGTGTGTGTGTGTGTGTGTGTGTGTGTGTGTGTGTGTGTGTGTGTGTCTGTGTGTGTGTGTGTGTCTGTGTGTGTGTGTGTGTGTGTGTGTGTGTGTGTGTGTGTCTGTGTGTGTGTGTGTGTGTGTGTGTGTGTGTGTGTGTGTGTGTGTGTCTGTGTGTGTGTGTGTGTGTGTGTGTGTGTGTGTGTCTGTGTGTGTGTGTGTGTGTGTGTGTGTGTGTCTGTGTGTGTGTGTGTGTGTGTGTCTGTGTGTGTGTGTGTGTGTGTGTGTGTGTGTGTGTGTGTGTGTGTGTGTGTGTGTGTGTGTGTGTGCATATATATTTGTCTATTACCTCTCTAGTGGTCGCAATTTTGTCTTAAAATTACCAAACTCGATATATAATAATTTTATATACAAAGGAAGATTACGTTTGTTAAAGATACTCTAAATAAAAAAAATAAACAACTTTTCTCATGTGCAACTTTGCCGAAAAACCAATAGGGAACGAAATATCGCTATTTTTAATTTCAGGCCTCCCTTACAACCCCCACTCCTGCTCGTCCCTAGAAATTGGTAGAGCTTATTATCACGGAAGAGTCAGTGCTAATTCACATACAAAGATTTGTTTAATTTGGTTAAGTCTAATGTGCCAAATAAAATTGTTGACTCCCGCTATAGTTTTTAGCGTATAACTCATTTATACTTCGATATACGACGAAAATGTATATAACAAGAGTTACTTTAAATAACATAATAAACAACTTTTGTTGTATAATCTCTGAAACGAACAAGAGGGCGGGTTATAAGGAAGGCCAGAAATTAAAAATAGCGATATTTCGTTTCCTATTGGTTTTTCGGCAAATATGAACATAAAACAAGTGGTTTATTTTGTTATTTAGAGTAACGTTTGATATATACACATTTTTCGTATGCCGAAACATAAACGAGATAAAACCTATAGCGGAAGTGAACAATTTTATTTGAGACAAAAGACCCAACCGAAATAAATAAAACTCGGTATGTGTATTAGCACTAACGCTTTCATTATAACAAGCCATACCAACATTTCTAGGGACGGGCAGGAGTGGGGGTTATAAGGGAGGCCTGAAATAAAAATTCGCGATATTTCATTGTCTATTTGTTTTTCGACAAACATGCACATAATAAAAGTTGTTTACTTTGTTATTTAGATTAACTTTTGTTTTATACATTTCTCCAGGGATAATGTGTGGAGCAAGTAATTTGCCTAGAAATATTGATATGGTCAACAATTCATTCCAATTTGAACAATGAGGTACTTCACCTGGAAAAATTAATTCAAATCTATGTTAATAGTTTGTCCTTAATAACTGAAACCTATGCTTAATGCACAGGAGACAGGAAATATGAATATTTGGAGGATAGTGAAGACTTACATAAAAAATTAATTTTATTATTATCAAATGCCAACAACGGGTATTAACCCTAAACACTGGGACGGGTAAATGACAAAATATTGTGCAAAGTAAAGCCTTGCCAAAAAATTACCATCACCATTCAGCCTCAAATCAATTCCCGGGTGAAGCCGGGTATCTGAGCTAGTATATATATATAAAATTGTAACCTCTGTCTGTACATGGATTTTTTTCGCGAAATTCCACGATAAATTTTCGTTTCACATGTCATAGACACCATAACTGCATTTTGTTTCTTTGGTGTCTGTTTGTTTGTTTGTTACCTTTTCACGCATAAACAGTAACGAATTTTATGAAACTTGCTATGTATATTTCAACTAACCTAACATAAACTTTAGGCTATATTAATATTCTCTGAGACAAACAGGAGTGGGGGTTATAAGGGAAGCCCGAAATTAAAAATAGCGATATTTCGTTTTCTATTGGTTTTTCGGCCAATATGAACATAACAAAAGTTGTGTATTTTGTTATTTAAAGTAACTTTTGTTATATAAACTTTTGCCGTATACGGAAGTATAAATGAGTTATACGCTCAAAACTATAACGGGATTAACGATTTTATTTGGTACCAAAGACTCAACCGAACTAAACAAAGCTCCGTATGTGAATTAGCACTAACTCCTTCATGACAATAAACTGTACCATTATTTCTAGAGAGGAGCAGGAGTGGGGGTTGTAAGGGAGCCCAGAAATTAAAAATAGTGATATTTCGTTTTCTATTGGTTTTTCGGAAAGTATGTACATGACAAAAATTGTTTATTTTGTTATTTAAAGTAACTTTTGTTATATTCACTTTTGTCGTATACCAAGTATAAACGAGATATACACTGAAAACTAAAACGGTACCCGATATATGTATTTGGCACCAACGATTGAACGGAATTTAACAAAACTCGGCATGTGAATTAGCATTAATTCTTATTCTTAAACGATTATAAGCTATATTGAATTTTTTAGGTTCAAACGGGAGGGGGGGGGAGTTATAAGAGAAGCCTAAAATAAAAACTCGCAGTATATTACATTTTCTGTTCGGTTTTCAGTCACTGTTTGTCTTTGTACCGTTTGAAGGGAAAGGAAGTTTAATTCAAACATAGTTTGGCGGACAGAATACTTTCTATGATTATGAATTATATATATAAAAAAAACAAAAAACAACTACATGCACAGGAGACGGGAAATATAAAAATATTGAGGACAGTGAACTTCTATATAATAAATAATTTTATTATTAACAAATCCACAGGAACGACGGGTATACATCGGGAACTGGTCATATATTGTGGCAAGTAAAGGCTTGCCAAAAAAAAATACCACCATCTTAAACCTCAAATGAATTCCCGAGCGAAGCCGGGTACCTTAGCTAGTATATATATATATATATATATATATATATATATATATATATATATATATATATACATAAATACATAGATTTAGTTACCTATAAATGTTGTTATATAGGTACTTTCTTTAACATGAATATTTATCGAGATATTTTAGTTTTTAGTTTTCTGCTATCAGTAAACACCCATTCCTAGTAATGTCATATTAACAATAAGGTGTCATATTATGAACCACTTCATTCCAAGGCAAAATACCAAATGTGGTTACATTAAACTTTTTTAGTGGATCTCGGGTCACTGGAAGATGAATAAACACATTTTTATCATCAAACACAGTGGAACATCAATATGTAGGTTCTGTGGAGAAGGGAAGGGGACTCCTAAGCCCTTGTGCTTGATTGCGGAATGTTGGAAAATCTAAGACTCGGGTACTTCGGGCATGGAGATGGTGAGTCAGGAAGAAGGAAGCCACAAGTAAGATACCTTGGTTTTATAAACCATTCTGAATGATGATATTCGGAATGGAGATCTAAGGCTAGCACAAGAGGACCTCAAGGACCGTAGTGAAATCAGGGAGGATTAAGCAACAAGTAATCTATCTATCTCTGCAGTCAACTCCCGAGCCAAGGGATCCTCCTCGAAGACCGCTGCCACTTTCGACGAATACCAGTGATAGTTGCTAGGCTAAATTCGATTGCCTTCGAAAGCCATGGAAAACGAACAGAAAAGATATGTCTTCGAGGTACCCAATGGAGGCCCAATAAACAATAATCGTTTGTTGTCAATCAATCATGGAGACTCCATGGCCATTTGAATGCCGCAATATTAGTAACGCAGTGGTTCTCTACATTGTGAACACCCATTAAAAGGACGAGGGCAATTTTGAAAGCTTCATAGCTATAATAAGCAATACAATGTAAGGTCCAGGGAGTACATTTCCTATATGGCTACTGAAGACGACTTGGTATACGTGTCTTTCTCGGAGGCCGACATACGCCATGCTCTCTCTCTTTCGCTTTTGGGTTCCTGTACGCTCAATGGGGACTCAATTCGGGGAAGTGTATGGGTCTGTCGCTATTTCCGGCTGGGGATCTGGCCGTTTGAACAACTACAATACTACCGTCAAACGCAAGTCCAAGTAGCGTGGACGCCATTGGTTGTATACTAAACCAAAGAAGGAGCTGAGAGATTTTGACATTAGAGGAGTATTGTTACGGCTAGAAGTATCAACGGAGCCCACTAGTTCTCAGGATACACTAATTTGCAAAGTGCATCTCAAAGTACATGGCTTCAGTCTTTAGCCAAGATATATATCACACTGCTGTGAGAGATTGACTAATGTTACCTCGAGGCATTCGTTTGGGCTATTTCCTTTGAAGCTTAAGTGTTGGCAGTAGCGAGAGTGGTTCAAGGGTTGTTAGATTTGGCTGATGTCCCTCAGTCGTACTGCTTTCAGAGTGACGGAGACGACTGACCATGTTATTCTGACTTTGCTTCGTCTCTCATGGGTGTCGCTATGGAGTGTGTTAGGGGTACATCCAGTTAGGTGGATTGGAACCAGAAATCGGCTAGGAACCTCATATCTTTAGGCATTCCGGAATGAACAATTCTTCGCATAACTAATCGTGTACTGAAAAGTTCCTACATCAGGTTCAGCAGGTGGTGAATGCCTTGGTGCCATACACACACACACACACACACACACACACACACACACACACACACACACTCTTATCCGGTTATTTACTGACACCACTAACATAAGTCCAAGATAACAACTAACATGAACTTCACTTACAATCGCTTCTACAATAATTATCAACATTTTGAACCTTTCGAAGCAGATCTAAAGGTTATTACATATTTATAGTTTTAGCAGAGTTTAATGATTGAGTTCGTGACCATATTAATCAGCGTGCATTTGAAATTGTAATGTTTTTGATAAGGTTTTGTGGTGAAAAACTACTATGCTACTTCCCATATTTCGTGGGTTGATCAGCTGCCATAAGATAACAACGCGTAAATCTTGTCTTGCCGATTCGGAGTCTTCCTTGTACGACTTCATCCCTTCTGGTGTGATGTAGCATATTTCCATGGATAGATGGAGATATTAATAGTTTCTAGTTTATTGTTCTGGCAGTTTTTATGACTCTTCTTTGAGTGGTTGATAAAGTTGTGCAGATGTAATTGTTGTTGGTGTGATGGTGTCAAGTTGATGGGCTTATCTGGCTGCTAAATTTGCATTTTCATTTCCATCTATACCCTTGCTTGGAATGCACATAAAAGACGACCCTTTTTAACTCTCGTGGCATTTGTATATAGTTACATATTTTTTGTACTATTGGATTGTTGGTAGATCTTGGTATTTCTTTAATACATCGAACATTTGAAATTGACATTCCTCTCACGAAAGGGTAAAACTTTATTCATACACCTTAACACTGATATATTATCTTTGAAAAATTCATAAATGTAACTGTTGCAGGCAAAGAATAATATTGAGATATTGAGGTGAAATCAAAATCAAGCATAAATTTGATAAAATATTTATTTGGCTATATTATTATTTAGTAGAGTCCCCAGCTTGAGGCGGAACTGGCAGATCCAGCGGCTGCTTGATATCCTTCATCTGATGAAGAGGCTGAGCTGGATTCAGCAGATTCAGCTGATTCAGCTTGGGAGGAACTTGACTGTGAGGAGCTTGAGCTAGATTGGGAGCTAGAAGAGCTAGAGTAGGAAGAGATGATTTGTTGTGCGGAGTATCCAGATTGGGCAAGAGAAACTACTTGGGTAGCTGGAACACCGACTCTGACGACGGAGAGAAGGTCACTAGTGGAAAGACCAGAATGAAGGACGGTGAGGATGTTGGATGCAGAGAATCCGCTGCGGGTGAGGGTAACAATCTGGGGTACAGCAAGACCAACATTGGTAAGTGAGATGATTTGCTTTGTCCTGAGTCCGACCTGAGCAAGGGAGAGGATGTCACGTCCTACGAGTCCGTAGTCTACAAGGGTGAGGACATCACTGGTGGAGATTCCAGACCTTGCGAGGACTGAGAGGGTAGAAGAGCTGATTCCAGCTTGCTGGAGGATAGCTTGCTGTGAGGAGGATGAGGAGGACGATGATGAAGATGATGATTTTGATGATGAGGATTTGGAGGAAGATGATTTGGATGATGAGGAAGATGACTTGGAAGATTTGGATGAGCTAGACCAGGAAGAGATGATTTGCTGTGCAGAGTATCCAGATTGAGCAAGGGATACTACTTGAGAAGCTGGGACTCCTACTCTTACGACAGAGATAAGGTCGTTGGTGGTGAGTCCAGCATCAAGAACAGTGAGGATGTTGGAAGCAGAGAATCCGCTGCGGGTGAGGGTAACAATCTGGGGTACAGCAAGACCAACATTGGTAAGGGAGATGATTTGTCTGGTCTTAAGTCCAACCTGAGCAAGGGAGAGGATGTCCTGACCGACAAGACCGTTGTTGACGAGAGTAAGAACTTCATTGGTGGAGATTCCAGACCTTGAAAGGACAGAGAGGGTGGATGAGGTGATACCGGCTTGCTTCAGAATAGCTTGCTGTGAGGAGGATGATGAAGAAGATGAAGAGGAAGCAGATTGGGAAGAGGAAGCCTTGGAGGAAGCTGCATTAGATGAAGCTGAAGCAGTCTGTGATGAGGAAGATGATGACCTTGAAGACTTTGAGGCACTAGACCAGGCTGAGATGATTTCCTGTGCAGACAAACCTTGTGTAGCAAGGGAGACAATGCGGGTAGCTGGGACTCCGACCTTAACTACGGAAATAAGGTCTGATGCGGTAAGTCCTGCATCAATGACTGAGAGTACGTTGGAGGTGGTGAGTCCACATTTCCTCAAAGTTACAATCTGGGATGAAGCAAGACCAAGGTTGGTCAAGGAAATGATGTCATTGGTCCTAAGTCCAACCTTGACAAGTGAGAGGATGTCTCTTCCTACGAGTCCATAGTCGACAAGGGTGAGGACGTCAGAAGTGGAGATTCCAGACCTAGCGAGGACAGAGAGAGTAGATGTGGAGATTCCAGCTTGCTGGAGGATGGATTGCTGAGAGGAAGAGATGGAAGATGATTTGGAGGAAGAAGACTTGGAAGATGATGACTTCTTAGATGAAGATGCCTTCTTTGAGCTCTTCTTTGATGACCTCTTGGCTGCTGCAGATCTGGCAGATGCTGAGTTTGCTGCTCCAGCATATGCACTCCTTGCTGATGCAGATCCAACGGAACCACCTCCCAGCCATGATCCACTACCTATTTGACGTAAACTTAAGTGTAATTTATTCAATTAAGTTTATATGTTTTCCCTATATTTTAATTTTTAATGTTAGTTATTAGTCTGTAGGTAAGTTTTAAAGTCAGCTAGAATTATGGCCTCTCCAAACGTTTGAGCATTGATTCCGTGTTTCATCATTCTGAAAAGTTGCCCAAACCATGATGTATTTCATTAATAGGCAGTATTCTACCGATCATAATAGGTTATAATGATCTTATTTACAACTCACAAGCTGCAGTTTATACTTTTAATTTCTGTCATGAAAAGTTTGGTTCAAAGAAACTAGTGCGTGATTGAATAATTTTCTCGAGTGGTCTTAATGCTATACAATTTGTGTAAGAAATTTAGTTGGTTACATAAAGGATATTAGTCTTGCTAAAAAATGATAACGAGTTATTATTATTATTATTTATTAACGTCCACTTTTTGCAACGAGTTTCTACTAGCACTTTCTGTGCGGACTTCAAAAAAGTGGTCTATCCACAAGTGCGACACGGGGTCAATTGACCCCGTACTTATGTCCCCTTTTAATGCGCTACTACCACTCGTAAAATGAACTAAATTGCTATATTCAAACATTTTTTTACTCTTAGGACATCAAAAAATATATGGCAGTCGCAGGCCGTGTTTTCATCAATTTTTTGATACGTGACTTAGAAATGAATATTTACCTTACGTTTTTCATGATTGTATTATTCCGTAATTTAAAGTTAATTCATATTCACCCATGTTTATGTATAACATTAATTAAAATCCTTCGTTGATCACCCAAACTATGACATAAAAGAGAAAAAAAGTTCCAGACAAGGTGAACTTTTTTTCTCCTTTATGTGATAATTTTGGTGATCAACGAAGGATTTTAATTTTTGTTATACAAAAAAATGGGTGAATATGAATTAACTTTAAATTATGAGACATTACAATCATATGACTATATGACCCCGTGCCGGACTTGAGTCCAAATACCACTCCAGGCCGGCACGGGGTCATAAAACCCCGTTCATTTTTCAATGATATATGACTTATTTTTTGGATTTGAAATACATAAACATACTATTTCTAATTATATTGACTAGAAAAAAGCAAAAACCGTCAAAGTATTTTTTGAACATTTATCTTCTTCCCGACCCTTACTGGGAGACAGTTACGTACGGGGTCATTTGACCCCGTGCCGCACTTAACGTGCTAGAATACAATAAGGTACATCATAATCAGTTTGAAACTAATCCTCAGAATAAGTACAGTTACAGAGACAGATGATCACAGAAAAATTTCAATTTCAGACTGAGGCTTATCCCACCAGTGCCAACTAAACCTAATTAAACATTTATCAATAGTAAGTCCCATATTATCTTATTGGCTGAGGGACTGTATGCGTTATTTTTTGTATTTTAGACCTTGGAGGACCATCTTCGAAATGTAAACACAAGTTCATTATCCCGAAACATTGCCAACTTTGTAATACTTTTTCTTTCTTTCATCAATCCTTTTTATGACCGAAATCCACACAAAAAATCCCAAACTGTGAATCATAAAACAAGTTTATTTCAATACAAATTTATTTTATTTTGCCTGCAAAGCTTAAAAAGTTACCAATTATAATGATTTTAGCAAATGCAAACGCCGATTACTTGATAAGGGTCTTAACCATAATCTATGTAACACTCGTTAGAGACAAAGAAGTGATGGTTTTTGTTTTAGTAACCATAATGCTTACTTGCTACTCCAGATTGTGCTGAATATCCTGCGTTGAGTGCGTTTGATGATGCATCGAGGGATTCATCAGCAGAATAGCTCTCTTCTTCTGCCTGTTCTGACTGCTCCGACTGCTCTGACTGAGATGATTCAGACTGTTCCTGAGCAGACTGTTGTTGAGCTTGTTGGGCGGCAAGCTGTCTGGAAGAGAGTCCTTGGTTCACCTGCAATTAAGGAGAATGCTCGTTCAATAATTGGCCAATGTCTGATTATTAATGGCAGAGGATCTGTAGATTACAGGCCTCACGTCTGGGAAGGAAATGCGTTGTAAAAAAAACTCAACAAAAGTAGCAAATCTAAGGCATAGCAGCTCGAAGAGGACAATATCAGAAACTTTAGCTAAATCTAAGAAGACGAAGTGCTCCTCGAAGCGTCCTTCTCCCCTCCTTGACGAAAGTATTTGGGATAACCCAAATTATATATCTTGGAGGTCCAAGTTTGGCCAGGATCTAGTGCAGCTGCCAGGTTTAAAAAGTTTTTTTTTTTAATTATTGGCATTTAATTTTTCAAATTAATATATATATTTTTTTTTTTATAATATATTATTCTTATAATATTTCCTAATATATTTTTGACAGAAAACAGTCGAATTTTCTATAAAATTACGGAACAAGTTAACAATTAAATGCCAATAACTTAAAAAAAAAACCTTTTATTTATTTATTAAAATTAAATGAACGTAATAGAAATTAAAAAAAAAATAGTCGCTCCCAGCGGGATTTGATCTCGAGATCTTGCGGTTAATAAAAAAAAACGTTAAACTGAGCCACCGGACTAATCTGTAATATACATACATCTTCGCAATATCTCAAGACTTTCGGGCAAACCATAACATTTTTGTTAGACTAACACGTGAGAAGTGCGTTTTTTTCGCATTAAAAGAATTTGTTTTTCTTTAAGTACTAAACAATAAAAAATGTTCGTTCAAATCGGAGGAGGGAAGACCGCGCACACCGTTAGTAAGTATTATTGATGGATATTTGAGAAAATATTTCGAATAGTTCCCCTTGGGTAAATCAGCTAAGATGAATACTTAATAAAGAAAGCGTCAGTTTCCAAATTGTATGTATCTTTAGTTGAAATAAATTAAACGGGTTGCAATATACGACTGCAACTATAAAATCAATTTCTGAATTTTTAACATTAAATATTTCGTTATAGAATGTGCTGGCTACGTAATGGCGATCGTTTTTGTTAGAAGAAACCCTGATTTCCACAGAAACGAGTAGCGGAACGAAGAAGTTCAGAGGCTATGCTTTTCTTTTGCAATCTGCATTAGGCTATCCAACAACAATAGAGGCACGGATTTCTGCATAAAATGGATGTGATTATTTGAAGTATTCATAATCGCAATTATATATAAAATAAATTCAGAATATGCAATATTTAGAGAAATTGCTTCTATTTTGATTATTTTAAAAATTCATAATCACAGTTACTATAACACAGAATCAAAATATTATTATTATTTATTAACCTCCACTTTTCGCAACTAAGGGTAATAGGGACGGGTTCTCTACAGGTTTCCACCCTCTCCAAGCCAGGGTATGACTTAAAAAGTTATTTAATGAATTCCGTCACTTAATAATGTCTTTTGCCTAGGTGAGATTCGAACTCGCCACTCTACCGAATCAGAATAAGCAATATACAGAAAATAACTCATATTTTAATTTTTTTAAATCATCATAATGACAATTATATATAAAAGTCCGTCACGCAGGGGCTGCGTAAACTAAGCAGATTTCCCTCGTGAAGTTTAGTAATAGATAAATATACATACGGCTAACACAACACCGTGAATAAATACAAACTGAAATAAGAAATGTTTCATCCAATTTCAATAGCCTGCCGACAGGAAGCGTTAGGTTAGAAATGTAAACAAACGGGTCCCGCCTCACACCGGAAAGAAAAACAATTACTGAAATATATCAGAATATAACACATTAATTTTATTGAGAACTATTTACTATATTTAGTACTGTAATTAATAATGAGTCAGAATAATTGTTATCTCAATCAATAAAATTTTAGTAGTCCAAAACATTAAGATGGGGGGGGGGAGTCACCAGTACATATTTGCATGTATCTCGTATAATAAAGGTCTCTTGAATACAATTTTTGGTATTTAAACTTCCAATAATGTGATTTATTATGTAGCAGAGTATTGTTTACGTAACATGAGTAGAAGTGGCGGTTTGGTGAAAACTGAAAAATGCAAATATCTCGGTTAATATTCAAGATAGAGAATAAATGTATATAACAATATTTATAGTAAATTTAATTTGTAATAAGATTGATTCTGTATAATTTTTCGATCCGACGTATAGTAACGGAGATATTTCGAAAATCCTCCCCTCTAAACCCCCCCTCCCACTGGTCCGATTTCAGCCGTTAACGAACTCGATCTTTCTTTTTACATAAAACGCTTAAATATGAAGTTTGGTAAGGATTAAACAAAAATTGCGACCGCTAGAGCGGTAACAGACAAATATATAGATAGATATATATATATATATATATATATATATATATATATATATATATATATATATACAGTTTTGAACGGACCTCATTTTCGTCATCTACTAAGTAGGATCGATGGACATTTGAAGAAAAATGTCGAAAATTCCGTCATGAGTACAACCTTATTATCTGATTTCCCTTAAGGGAAATCTGCTAAAATAGAATAGGGATATGAAATTAGAGAATCATTAAAGAAGTAACTTATATTTTGATTATTTTAAGTCTTCAAAATAACAATTATATATAAAAAAGTCCGTCACGCAGGGGCTAAGCAGATTTCCCACGTGACGTTTTCCAGTAGATAAATCTTATCTCTAAACCTATTCAAGAGGGACGAATAGTTATGGAAACGGCCGCAAGCTCTAACGGAAATTCCCGAACATAGCCGACTCCTGACGACCCCATACAAAATACAAATGCAAATATCTCGGTTATTATTCAAGGTACAGAATAAATGTATATATCAATATTTATAGTAAATTTAATTTGCAATAAGATTGATTCTATACAATTTTCCGTTCCAACGCATAATAACGGAGATATCTTGAATTTTCAAAAATCCCCCTCTAAACCCCCCCTCCCGCTGGTCCGATTTCAGCCATTAACGAACTTGATCTTTCTTTTTACATAAAACACTTAAATTCCAAGTTTGGTAACGATCAAACAAAAATTGCGACCGCTAGAACCTTAACAGACATATATATATATATATATATATATATATATCTATATATATATATATATATATATATAATTTTGAGCGGACCTCATTTTCGTCAATTCCGAGTTTGGTAACGAACAAACAAAAATTGCGACCGCTAGAGCGTTAACAGACAAATATATCTATCTATCTATCTATCTATCTATCTATCTATATATATATATATATATATATATATATATATATATATATATATATATATATATATATAATTTTTAAATGACCTCATTTTCTTCATCTCGTGGGTAGGCGATGGACATTTGAGGAAATTTTTAAAAACTCGCGTCATGAGTACTACCTTAATAGCTGATTTCCCTTTAGGGAAATCTGCTAATAGAATCGTAGTATGCAATATTTAGAAAAAGAACTTATATTTTAATTATTATAAATATAAATATATATTTTAATATTATATGATATTTTAATGACTGTTATTATAAATATGCAATATACACAGAATCAGAATATGCAATATACAGAAAATTACTTATATTTTAATTTATTTAATTATTCGTAATCACAATTATATTTAAAATAGAATCGGAATATGCTATATTCAAAAAGAATTTACTAAAATGTGTAATGTTTGAAATGTTCTTAATCACAATTATATATAAAAAAAGTCCGACACGCAGGGGCTGCGTAAACTAAGCAGATTTCCCACGTGAAGTTTTACATTAGAGAAATCTTCCTAATAACAACTGTAGTAGGAAGAAACCTCTAAACCTAAAACATTTTTTAGGGCGTAATAACCCAGTAGTTCTAGCCCCAATAAACAGTTAACCTAACTTCAAAACCTATTCACGAGGGACGAATAGTTATGGAAACATAGCCTACTGGTGACCACACGCGGAATACAAATGCAAATATCTCGGTTAATATTCAAGATAGAGAATAAATGTATATAACAATATTTATAGTAAATGTAATTTGCAATAAGATTGATTGTGTACAATTTTTCGGTCCGACGTATAGTAACGGAGATATTTTGAATTTTCGAAAATACTCCCCTCTAAACCCCCCCTCCCACTGGTCCGATTTCAGCCGTTAACGAACTTGATCTTTCTTTTTACATAAAACGATTAAATATCAAGTTTGGTAACGATCAAACAAAAATTGCGACCGCTAGAGCGGTAACAGAAAAATATATAGATAGATATATATATATATATTATATTTTTGAACGGCATCATTTTCGTCATCTCCTGGGTAGGATCGATGGACAGAAGGAAATCTGCATAGAATATTCAGAAAAATTACTTAAATTTTGATTATTTAATTATATATAAAATAAATCAATTCCAACCGCTGGAGCAGATAGCCGAAATCCTCATAATGAAGATATATATATATATATATATATATATATATATATATATATATCTATATATATATCTATATATATATATAGATATATATATATACAGTTTTGAACGGGCATCATTTTCGTCATCTCCTGGGTAGGATCGATGGACATTTGAAGAAAAATTTCGAAAATTCCGTCATGAGTACAACCTCAATAGCTGATTTCCCTTAATCACGATTATATATAAAATACAATTGGGTTATGCAATATATATATAGGAATCATTTATATTTTGTTTATTTGAAGTATTCATAATTACAATTATATATAAAATAGAATCGGAATTGCGTTATTCAGAGTTTGATTATTTTAAATATTTTTAATCACAAATGTATGTAAAATAGAATCGGAATATTCAATATTCAGAGGAATTACTGGTGTTTACCTGAGAAGCGTAGCTGGAACCTCCAGAGAGGACCTGGAAGGAGTAGGCATTGCCTACAAGTGCAAGGCAGAGTAAGGCCAAAGAGAAACGCATAGTGATAGTTTAGCTCACCAAGGAGATAGTGAACAATGCAATACTGATTGCTCCATATATACTAGCCAAGATGACCGCTGTTTGATCAAGTGTTATTCTCTTGTCCATTTTCACAGTATTTTCTTTTCATAATAAAAAATCAACATTTAACTACTCTGACGACCGAAGTCAATAGTTTTATCAGGGAGACAAACTCTGGGTTTTCTTTTTTCTTCTTTTTTCCTCAATACAATATCTGTATTAAGTATATGTATATGATTCTCTCCACTTCTAAAGATGCGGCTTTATATTTCACTTACAGTGAAGTGGGTTATTTACAATTATCATTGTACATTATTTAGAAAATAGTTTTTCATAATACAAATGCAATTAAAATCATTAATAATGATAATGGTCATTATTAAAAATGATGAAAAGAATGATATTCAATAGTAAAACTAAAGAAAAATATAATGGTATTGTTAGGCCGTGCGGTTAGCCTTTGTGTTAATAATAAGAAAGCATTAGACTGAAATAAAATTAATAAAGGAGATAATTTCCTCACCTTGATTATACCGAAGTATTTACTATTTTCTTGGAAAGATGAGGGTGAAATAATACAAGCCACTATTTGAGTTCTCCAAAGAATCAAAATGTATTGAATAAGCTATAGCATATACAAAAACTTTATAGTAATGAACCTTCTGATGGGTTAGAACAAAATGATAATAATTTGAAACAATTGAAATCTGAAAAGAATACTTATCTAGGAACTAGCCTAAAAACTAATGAAATAAACATTAACACTTATTGATAAATCTGTTATAAAAACAAAGAAACTTTAACTTTAAGGGGCTGTAAAATATAGAAAGAAAAATAATGGTTGCCCTTTATTTAGTTTGTAAACTTTAGCGGCAAGCCAATACTTTATATACATTAGATAATGATTGAAATTTCCTTTTATCATGAGTACTCATTCGATTGTCAACGTCGATAATGCTAGCATTATAGTAAAATAAAGAGGTACCTTTGATGAAAATATAATTTCAATGTGGCGGACTTTCCTTCCAGTGTTATTTGTGTTCCACATCAGATTTCTTCTTCTAACTGGTGCAAAATGATAGCGGAGGCCTCTACCTTCGATGCGGAGATTTTTTCGGGGAAAAATCGCTGTGAGAGCCGAAAAACGTGCACCAAAACCAAGTGCCGGACACAGGACCAACATGGCTGCCCAGCCTAAAGCGAGCACTTCATACTGTACGCCAGCGCTGCAGTTTCCGCTCTTGGTCACCGCCTATGGCGACCTCCTGATGTACGGCCGGTTAGTGAACTAAGTAAGCGCGAGAGGACACGACTGAACAGGGATTATATATTCTCATCATATCTTCTTTTCTTCATAATACATTTTCTTAATCCAAATATTTCTTATTTTTGGCGAATCTTTTGTTTACATGTTTTTACTTACTTCTAAATGGATTTTGTGAAGAAATTTACTCGTCCTTTAATAATGCCTAATTTTTTTAAAGAAATTACATTAATGGTTAATCATAATTTATATTGAATTATAAATAATTATTACTAATTAGCGGAAACGATCAGAAGATTCTAGTTAACAACGGGCTAATTATGTCCACACATTTTTTTTCCAATTTATAGTCTAGGGCTTTCAAATATTTTACAATCAAATATGATATGGTCCAGTCATACGGCCATTCTGTTCGTCTGTCACATGTATACCGACTCTTTTCAATAATTCTAAACCTTTGTAATCAGCTTGTAGTCCTGTTAGTATTTTATTTTTACTTTTAGTTTTTATTTATACGTTGGTTTAACTTTAATTTGTATTATATTATTTTAAAATGTTCATAAATGTAACCAATGTTTTAGTGCTAGTCCAAAATAAGTGTACTGATTTTTTTTAAGTGTATTAGTGTGCTTTTAATCTTACATATTGGTATTTTTCTACAATCAATAGTTGATGAGTTGTCCATTATCAATTATATATATATATATATATATATATATATATATATATATATATATATATATTCTTCAAACAAGAGATTTCACTTCTGAATTATCCGACTGCTTAAAAGCTCTCGATATTACAATAGAGAAGACCGTAAATATCAACGTCAGAAACCTGCGACAAGAACTACGCCATAAATCATTTAGCGAGTGGTGTTCATTACCAGCAAAAGGAAAAGGCGTAGAAACGTTTAATGACTGGCAGGCCGGTAATGCGTGGATGTCTGACAAAAAAGGGCTGTCTTCATCAGAATGGACAACAGCAGTGAAAATGAATGTGAACCTAGTGCCAGTTCACTCTGTCCCAGGAAGGAACCTAGGAAACACCCACTGTAGGCATTGCAGTGAGATTGAAACCCTTCCCCATGTCCTAGGGTCCTGCCAATGGGGCGAGCAGATGCGCAATTCACGACATAAGGTCCGGACTCATATTGCTCACCTCTTGAAAAACAAGCACCCTGATTGGGATATATTTGAAGAGATGACTTGTAATTCCTCAGACGGCACTCCAACAAGAGCGGACATAGTAGCCATAAAGAAAAATGAAAAAAAATGCCTCATTCTGGATCCTACTGTTTTGAGATGCACAAAAATCAAGCAGACGAGGTGGACCTAGAGAAAAAATCAATATATGAACCGTTCTGCCCCTATTTCTCAAAAAAATACCAAATACAAGATTGGGCGGTTATGGGACTACTGTTCGGCTCAAGAGGAGTCCTCCACCAAAAACCGGTGAAGACATTAATAGACCATGGGCTGACAAAAGATGATTTGAAGGAGTTATCCACGCTTATACTGAAATCATCTATAAGAATCGTAAATCACCATTTATACAAAAAATAAAGATGAAAAAGTTAAGCTGCACACTCACCTGAGATACCCCCCCCCCTAATCTGCACGCATTCAATTTATTCCAAATTTTCATTTAAAATTTAAACAAAATTAAAAAACAAAACATCATTACCAAGAAATTGGCAGATTAGGAGGCTCACCACCATATATATATATATATATATATATATATATATATATATATATATATATATATATATATATATAGTTTTGAACGGACCTCATTTTCGTCATCTCCAGGGTAGGATCGATGGAAGAAATTTTCCATCGATCCTACCCAGGTGAATTTTTGAAGAAAATTTTCAAAAATCGCGTCATGAGTACGCCTCAATAGCTGATTTCCATTAAGGGAAATCTGCTAACATAACCTCGCCGTATAAAAATACCAGATGGTTTTTAAATGAGTTAGTGAAAAAAGGTTAACCAGAATTGGTAAATAAAAATTAAATCGGCAAGTTAAAAAATTATTATCTAGTGTCTCGTGCTAACTGTGACTGAGTTGTGGCTGTTGAAACTGTACTACAGTGAATAGGGAAACTACTAGATTTGTTACTTGTAAATATGTTATGCCAAGACGTTTTTAATATACAAGTTGAAAAGCGAACAGGACTATTTATCCCCCCCCCCACTCAGTCCACTAAATTGGTGACCCCGGCGCGATCTCTACGCTCCGACGTCATCTATACGCTGCGTGAGTAGTAAATTTTTTTTATCATGTTCAATTCAGATATTATTGACATGTTTACAGTGGACGGGGAAACTTCACACAGGTTAGACCCAGTACAGATGCCACAGCAAGTCAAAGCTACTTCTGCTGCAACAATTAAAGCCCAGCTCCCTGCTTTTTGTAAATACGAATCGGAAATCTTTTTCCTACAATGCGAAGCTGTTTTCGCTCATTATGACATCCGAAATTCAATTAAGCGATTCAGATTCGTTGTCTCACAACTGGGAAGCTGTTCGAGATGTAATAGACTTGGTGAGGTCTCCTCCAACGGAAAACCCTTATGATATTCTCAAAGACAGATTAATTGGTAGCTTCGGTGAATCTCATATCGTCCGTATCAGGATGTTACTCGTACTAGAGGACCAGCGCCTGGGAGACCGTAAGCCATCACATTTTTTGCGTGACTTCAACATTTAGGAGGCACCATGGTTTCTGACGACCTCCTTGAGCCTATCTGGCTGAGAGGGCTGCCCGACCGGATGCAGGCCGCACTAGAGGCCACGGAGCAACAGGACCTGACTAAACTTAGCATTATCTCCGAACGCATCTCGGAAATGTATGAACCGAGAGTCTGTGAGGTAGCAGCTGTTAATACTGATTCCAATGCCTCTGATACCAACGAGAGGTTGCTAGACGTGATAGAAAAGCTGTCTGGAAGAATTGCCGCATTGGAGATGCGAGGAAGTCCGCATGCGGCGACAGGAGCAACGACTACCAGACCTCGTTCCAAAGTAGAAGCAAAGGACGCCACTTGTGCTTTTAACATGAAAGATTCCAAGCTAAGGCAATGAAGTTTCGACAGCCTTGCTATTGGAAGCCCTTTAACTCTAAGAAACCGGAACTGAAAAACTAGAAGTAGCAACGGCAGTGGCGGAACCCGTTGCTACGAATTCTCACTGTCGATTATTTGTAGTCGATCGCCAGTCCTTAATCAGATACCTCGTAGACACCGGAGTGTTACCAACGAAGAAGGGAAATAAGACTCAACCCAGCGACTTCGCCTTATATGCAAATGTCGCCGACTTTAATATAAATCTCCACGGTAAGCGAATACTAAGTAAGTTGAATTTGAACAAAGCTTACTATCAGATCCCAATAGCCGACGAGGACATTGAAAAGACAGGCGTTATCACTCCTTTTGGCCTGACAGAATTTTTTCGAATGTGCTTCGGATTACGTAACGCGGCGCAAACATTCCAGTGCTTCCTAGACAATGTCTTAAGGGGACTCGACTTTGTCTTCCCTTTCGTGGACGATGTCTGCATCGGCTCCAAAGATGAGGAACAACACAAGGCACACCTCGAGGAAGTTTTTAAATGTCTACAGGACCATGGACTCACCATTAATCTAGCTAAGCGTGTATTCGCCGTGGAAGAGATTGAATTCCTAAGGCATCGGGTGAATCAGCATGGTGTCACCGTCTTACCTGATAAATTCGAAGCCATCACTAATTTTCCACGCCCATCGAACGTCAGTGAACCCCGACGATTCTTAGGTATGGTCAATTTTTACTGTCGATGCATTCCCCACGCAGCAGAACTTCAAGGCCTGCTGAACGCATACATGTGTGGATCGAAGAAGAAGGACAAAACTCCGATCACTTGGAATGAGGAGAGTATCAAGGCCTTCGAGGGTTATAGAGATGTTATTCGCAACGCGGCTGTACTTGTTCAGCCTAAGCTCAACGCGGAATTAGGTCTGGCCTGTGATGCTTCCAGCGTTGCTATGGGAGCAGCTCTAAAACAGCGAGACGCAGATACATGGAAACCTCTGGGTTTCTTCTCGCGTAGTTTTACCTCAGCGCAACGCAACTACTCCATCTACGACAGGGAGTTACTTGCAATGCATCGGGCCATAAAACATTTCCGCCCATACATTTCACAATATGGACTGACCATAAACCTCTGCTTTATGCATTTCGACAGAAGCCAGAAACCTCCACCCCAATGCGAATTAGACTACTGAACTACATTAGTCAGTTCACCACAGAGATCCGCCACGTTGATGGTAACGAAAATGAGGTAGCTGATGCACTTTCCAGGGTGGAAAAAATACAAGAGCCTGACGAAATGGACGCAATTGTTGAAGCTCAGGTCAACGACACATCCATACCTGAGCTACTCAAGAATCCCAGTCTACAGCTCAAATGGATTAATCTCCCTAATATCTCCAAGCCAGTCCTGTGCGAGATGTCTTCGTCGAAGGCGCGCCCGTACCTTCCCGAGAGCATTCGTCGCTCCATTTTCGAACGAATTCACGGACTAAGTCATCCCGGCATCCGTGGTTCGCAAAGACTCTTGAAGCAACGATTTTTCTGGCCCAGCCAGAACATCGACGCTCCTGCCTTGCCTGCCAACGGTCTAAAGTGCAAAGGCGTACAGTCTCACCTCCCGGGAAGCAGTTCCCATTGGCATGTCGTTTTGAGACATCATTGGACCCCTTCCCTCTTCGGAAGGCATGAGGTATTGTTTAACCATGGTTTAACCATTGGATTTACCAGATGGCCGGAAGCGCAGCCGATTGAGGATATTTCCGCGTCTACCTGTGCTGCAGCCCTGATTGCTACGTGGATTCCCCGCTTTGGAGTTCCGGTCAGAATAACAACCGACCAAGGTAGACAATTCGAATCTGACCTCTTCTTCCAACTCTCTAAAACTCTTGGTTTCCAGCAGGTCAGAACCACATCATACCACCCGCAAGCCAATGGGTGTGGGGAACGCTGGCACCGCACCTTGAAGACCTCCTTGACCGCTCAACTTGACGTAAATAACTGGACTCTCAGACTGCCATTGGTGCTCCTTGGACTTCGAGCTGCTATCCGCGACGACAACGTCACTAGTGCAGCAGATATGACATACGGACAACCACTTCGTCTGCCTGGTCTTCCTCAGAGATGACACTGTCCATCGCCCTTTGACTCCACCTTACACCGGGCCACATGAAGTGCTCAGCCGAACCGACAAGACCTTCAGAATCCAGCTGCCTAGAGGACCTCGGACGGTGAAAATCGACAGGCTGAAACCGGCGTACCTGCTGCAGGACGACAAGGACTCCAGCTCCAGTCCACCAGACACTACACCACCTACTGCGCCAATTTCTAATGACTCTGCCGCGGAAGAGCACTCTACAGAGGAGCAACGAACCCGCCTGGGCCGAATGATTCGTCCTCCTGTTCGCTTACGCGACTGAGTCATTGGGAGTAGGAGGTGTAGCGACGACTCACGTACTCGTGAGTCGTTCGCTATCAAAAAAGATAACCTCGCCGTATAAAAATACCTGATGATTTTTATAAGTTAGAGAAAAAAGGTTAACCAGAATTGCTAGATTAAAAATTACATTGGCAAGTTAAAAAATTATTATCTAGTGTCTCGTGCTAACTGTGACTATTGAAACTGTACTATAGTCAATAGTGAAACTACTAGATTTGTCCTTGTAAATATTTTATGCCAAGACGTTTTTATTGTTTTTAATATACAAGTTGAAAAGTAAATATATATATATATATATATATATATATATATATATATATATATATATATATATATATTACGCTATGGCTCGTCAAAATACTAGCAGATTTTCCTCAAAGGAAATTAGCTATTGAGTTTGTATTCATGACACTATTTTCAAAAAATATCCTCAAATAAATAGAGATTTATACTGGGTGTCCCAAGTTCCCGTCTCGCCTCCCTTAAGATGTCCAAATGTGTTAATAAAAGGCTGAAACTTTGTGTGCAATAATTATGACACCTGAAGAATCCTTTCAGTCCATATTCAACCTCGTAACTTTCTCCAGAACTTCTCCAGCTACCATAACTTTGGAATTTCCATTGGAATGTCATAGTTTTTATGACGGATTCTAGTAGAGAATCAAATTCTAACATGAGGTCATATCGATGATTTTTTTAATTTTCTTTAAACGTGCACAAATCTTTATTTCAGAAACCACACATTTTATTAAAAAAGGTCGGGTGACCACTGATTGTGCAAGCTGCGACAGATACTGCGTTGGGGAAAGATTTCTGGGTCTTTTTTACATTAGCTCAGCATTTCAAATTAGGTTATAATAACATGATTTTAGAAATACTTCTGAGATGTTAGTTTAATAACTGTTACAATGTTTATTACCTTCCACAGCTGTTTCAGAACGTTAGTTGCATCGTTATTGATAAACATGAATCTAACTCAGCTCTCGAGTGCTTTTTCAAGTGAATCAGAGGTTTTGAAATTTTACCAGGATTTCTGAATTATTCACAGAAAGAGGACCTGCACTAATGGACATTAGATGAAGTTGTATAGTACAGGTGATGTATGCCCCAGATGGAGGTGCAATAAGTTGAGTTGCAGAAATGAAGTCAACGTCTTTAAGGACACATGGTTTGAGAATAGTCGCTTACCCTTGAGCAAATCATTACTATTAATCTATGCGTGGGCAAATGAATATTACAGTATTATTGATAGGTCATATCGCGGCCCTAATCGCGCTCAGGAATGAAATATAAACATTTTACTGTTAACCACTCTATAAATTTCATTGATATGAAAACTGGGGCACATAAATAACGTGTGGAATCATTGTGGTCCTCACTAAAACGTTGAAATAAACGTGAATGTGGAACAAGGAGAACCATGGTAGACTCCTACATATGTGAGTTGGTCTGCCGAAGAAGCCATCAAAACGATGACTTATTTAATGCAATACGTATTATCAAGTATGGGGGTTTATTGGCCACCAAAATAATGTTATTTTTGTTAATTTTATACTTGTATTAAATGTGATTCAGTTTCTCTTAAAACGTTCTTTTATTAATGTTTATAGTAGTTTTTTTTTTGAATACTGTACCTGTTAATATTTTATGGCTACGAGGTTGAATATGTACTGAAAATCTTCATCAGTGACGGGAACTCCTTCCCACTTCTCAATTACTACACCATCAACAAAAAGAAAAATCTTTCCACAACGCAGTATCCATTGTATCTTTCTCATTGTGTGACTAGCCATGTCACCCGACCTGATAGAATGGATTATTTTCTATGGGGGATGGTCACAGGACAGAACAGGGTGAGGAATATTGAAGACATGAAAAATAAAATCAGACAAATGACAATAAATTCAGTTTGAGGAGCAGAAATACAGTGCCAAAAGGGATTCCAGATATTGTCTTTTGAAGTACATAAATGAGGAAGGACGCATTTTTTGGAGTCATTCAAGAATACTTTTCCTTTATTTAATATTGGAACGTGCCGTTTCTGAGTCAAAGATTTTTGCATTTTACTGCAAAAGGATGCGTCAAATGGAAAAATACAATGCCGATACAAACTCGGTTTAGAATTTGATTTTCAACAAAAATCCTTCATAAAAAGTATGGCTTTCCCTGCGAAATTCCAAAGTAATGGTCGCTGGAGAACACCAAGTCTCAGGCTTTCACAAATGGCGATTTATAGGGGTGTGGCACAGGAAGTTAGGACAACCTGTATTTTAGGGGTAGTAACTTTTCTTTGATCATTACTAAACTCGATAGTTAAACGTTTTTTGTAAAATTATGGTAGAGATCAATTTCTTCAGAGACTGAAATGGAACCGGTGGGAGGGGAGTTTAATTTCGAAAATATCTCCGCTACTATCTGTCGGATTAAAAAAAGGTTATGGAATCAATCTTATTGCAAACAGAATGTTTTATAAATATTGCAAATAGACCATTTTTTATTATCTTGATTATTAACCCAGATGTATGTATGTATTCTTTAGTCTTCACTCTTCAGTAAACCCACACTCCTACTAATGTCGTATTAACAATAAGCTGTTAAATTATATATCAATTTACCAAATATTTTCCTCATTAAACTTTTACTAGACAAGATAAATGGAAATACGTTGTGCGATGAAATTAACAAATATGACATACCTTCTTTACTCGGAAATGTTTATTTGGTCTATTCCATAATCGATATTTAACCAAATTCAACACTAATGTTAACATCTGTTAATGGCAGAAATGGGGGTGGTCTACAAGGGGGAATTTTGAAAATTCAAAATTTCTCCCTTCAAAAATTCAAAATATTATATCATAACATTTTATTGGATCAATCTCTTGTTAAACTGTTGCCACTCTACAATTGAACTTGAATACATTTCTTGTAGCTTAAATATATAGCGAGTTATTCGCGCTTTATTGTTTTCAGTTCTCAAAATAACCCCATTTCTACTCATCAAAATTCACTTTGATATAAAAAATATGTGGGAAGAGGAGTTCAATAATATGCCGAACCATCCCTTTAAATTTAAATTAAATATTTTCATTTAGTGCTCAGATGAGTTTCCATTTTAAGTTTCAGTTCCAATAAATTAAATTAAATATTATTTAAATTTTAAGTTTTCTTTTTTCTATTCAGTTAAATGATTTTCGTTGCCGTTTACTGTCACTTGTCGATCTTGACTTCTTGTTTGTTGATTTCTATTGGTGGAGACAATAGTCTTGGGAGCACATGCAAACATCTGTGTTGAACCTGACGTCTTTGTTTGAATTGACGAAGGTCTCACTCAAGATATTTCAATTTTAATTCTTCACGGTTTAAACAGATTTCCCTTAAGGCAAATCAGCTGTTAAGGTTGTACTCATGGCGCGATTTCCGTAATTGTTCTTCAAATGTCCATCGATGCTACCAACCAAAAACGAAAATGAAGTCCATTCAAATTGTGTGTGTGTGTATATATATATGCCCGTTACCGATCTAGCGGTCGCAATTTTTGTCTTATCGTTACCAAACTTGATAATAATCGCTTTATATATAAAGAAAGATCACGTACGTTAACGGCTGAAATCGGACAACCCGGAGGAGGATTTAGAAGGGAAGAATTTCGAAAATTCGAATTACCTCTGTTATTATACTCGGGATCGAAATATTTTACAGAACCAGTCTTATTGTAAATTTAATGTTCTATGAATGTTGTAATATACATATTATCAGAATCATGAATATTAACAGAGATATTTGGAATTTTTAGTTTTCAGTCCTCAGTAAATCCTCCGCTCTTACGTATCTCATATTATGTAATGAAGGACTTTATTTGAAGCAGCCAAATATTGTTCTCATTGGTCTTTTATGTTTTGAGATAAATACAAAAACGTAAAGCACGTGAGAAATTTGCTTATCTAACGCAGCCACTGCCTGAGGGACTTTTTTAATTATGGAAGATTATAAATATATAATATATCTGAATATAATGTATAAATTTTGTTGAAAACTATTTACTATATCAATAATGTAACCAGACTAATTTCTAAATCAATTATTCTAAATTTAAAAACCCAAGATCAAAAGAAGGGGGGAGGGGGGCGCCAGAACCTATTTGCATGTATCTCATCTAGAAAAGATTTGTTGAACACAATATTTAGAATTACAGTTAGAAATAAGACGGTGCATTACATATTGGATTATTCTTATATATTCATATATATATATATATATATATATATATATATATATATATATATATACACACAGGTATATTTGTCTGTTAACGCTCTAGCGGCCACAATCTTCGCCGTCTCCTAGGTAGGATCGATGGACATTTGAGGAAATATTTCGGAATTCGCGACATGAGTACATCCTCAATGGCAGATTTCCCTAGCCATGAACCGAGCAATGACGGAAATGGCCGACCTAATCCGAACTATACCCGACCACAGACTTTAAAAAAATGCAAATGTATCCGTTAATATTCAAGATAGAGAATAAATGTATAAACCAATATTTATAGTCAATTTAATTTGCAATAAGACTGGTTCTTTAAAAATTTTCGATCCGATTCATAATAAGGGAGATATTTTGAATTTTTTATTATTATTATATTGAAATAGTCAAAAATTATTATATTGAAATAGTCAAAGTTTATTATATTGAAATAGTCAAAAATTATTATATTGAAATAGTCAAAGTTTATTATATTGAAATAGTCAAAGTTTATTATATTGAAATAGTCAAAGTTTATTATATTGGAATAGTCAAAGTTTATTATATTGAAATATCCAAAATTATTATATTGAAATAGTCAAAGTTTATTATATTGAAATAGTCAAAGTTTATTATATTGAAATAGTCAAAGTTTATTATATTGAAATAGTCAAAGTTTATTATATTGAAATAGTCAAAGTTTATTATATTGAAATAGTCAAAGTTTATTATATTGAAATACTCAATGTTTATTATATTGAAATAGTCAAAGTTTATTATATTGAAATAGTCAAAGTTTATTATATTGAAATAGTCAAAGTTTATTATATTGAAATAGTCAAAGTTTATTATATTGAAATAGTCAAAGTTTATTATATTGAAATAGTCAAAAATTATTATATTGAAATAGTCAAAGTTTATTATATTGAAATAGACAAAGTTTATTATATTGAAATAGGTCAAACTTTATTATATTGAAATAGTCAAACTTTATTATATTGAAATAGTCAAAGTTTATTATATTGAAATAGTCAAAGTTTATTATATTGAAATAGTCAAAGTTTATTATATTGAAATACTCAATGTTTATTATATTGAAATAGTCAAAGTTTATTATATTGAAATAGTCAAAGTTTATTATATTGAAACGTCCTGGGTTCGGTTGATGGACATTTGATGAAATTTTTCCAAAATCAAGTCATTAGTAAAACCTCAATTGCTGATTTCCCTTAAGGAATATGTTTGTTTGTTATTTAATTTTGTATAATTTTTTACTTTTACTATATTCAAATATGAGAAAACCTCAGACATTTAAGTAATATTTTCCATACTATATAAATAAAGTAAAACATCAAGGTTTACATGGAGGGAAAAATATATTATTCTAACCACCCCTAAACAGAGATCTTGCCAATCACTATTGATGTGGGACAAAAACTAAAATAAAAGATTCATGAAGTTAAAGATTTTGACTTTTAGCAGATTTCCCTTGAGGGAAATCAGCTATTGAGGTCGTACTCATGACGCGATTTTCGAAAATTTTCTTCAAATGTCCATCGATCCTACCCAGGAGATGGCAAAAATGAGGTCCGTTCAAAATTATATATATATATATATATAGCGTCTGTTAACGCTCTAGCGGTCGCAATTTTTGTTTGATCGTTACGAAACTCGAGATTTAACCGTTTTATGTAAAAATACAGATCAAGTTCGTTAATAGCTGAAATCGGACCAGAGGAAGGGGGGGTTTAGAGGGAAGATTTTTGAAAATTCAAAATATCTCCGTTATTATGCTTCGGATCGAAAAATTCTATAGAACCAATCTTATTGCAAATTAAATTTGCTATAAATATTGCTATATACATTTATTCTCTATCTTGAATATTAACCGAGATATTTGCATTTTTATGAAGTCTGTGGTCGGGTATAGTTCGGATTACGTCGGCCATCTTCGGCCATCCTCGGCTCAGGCGGAAGCTTCTTCTAATCTGTCATTTTTAACGTTACCTTACCTTGTTTACTTTGTGAGATTTTTGCAAATACGTTTTGTTCATCCGCCCCCCCCCCCTTCTTTAGTTCTTGGACTACTAAAATTTGAGTTATTAAAATATAAATTATTCTTACAATTCAGAAGCCGTTTCTGTTGGGAATTTATTTTAATTAACTGAAAGATTTCTCATTGTCTAATCACGGTGGTATTGTGTTACCAGTGTGCAGATTTCTCTATTGCAAACGGGGGAAATCTGCTTAGTTTACGCAGCCCCTGCGTGACGGCCTTTTTGTATTGGTGTACCTCAATTTTAAGGATTCTCACATTTTTTTAAAAGTATTATAATTTAATATTCTATACTCTATAAATCTTGCTCTCCTTAATTTTTTCTATCATGAACAGCGGGGGAGGGGAGGAGAAAGAAAGAGAGAGAGAGAGAGAGAGAGAGAGAGAGAGAGAGAGAGAGAGAGAGAGAGAGAGAGAGAGAGAGAGAGAGAGAGAGAGAGAGAGAGAGAGAGAGAGAGAGAGAGAGTGAGAGAGAGAGAGAGAGAGAGAGACAAGGATGGCAAGGAGAGTGAAAATAATTGTCAAATAAATGACAATTTTTAATTATTGTTTCATTGCCTGTAGTTCTGATAACCGAATTTCATCACAATTAAAATTGTAAGATGGCTGAGGGTGTTTATTTTACCCTTCTGAGTTATGGTGTTGGTCTTAATCCCACTTGGTAAACCTAGAGTGGGGAGTTCGATTCTCAACAGAGCAATAGGAATTTATTTATTGGCGAACTCGCTAAACCAAATACTTTGTCCAATAAAAGGGTGGTAACCTGTAGACGTTCCGTCCCAAATAACCTTACCACAAAGTGAACAAGTAACTGTAACAATTCCTAGACCCCCAATACAGAGAAACTGTGCGGGTTTAGTATCTAGATTCTCCGGGGGATTTATGTTGAAGGAGAGATCATATTGTAGACCTGCAACACATGCTTGTACTCACCTAATAATAACGTTACGTTAGAATAATAAACGTTGTGAATTAGAGTTCTTTTGTATTGCAAAATTAAACGAACACAGGCTTTATCAGTTTTTTATCACTGCACAATTTGTTTATCAATGCACGACACACTTGGTTAATTATTCTTAATTACTACTCACAGTATGCACTGATAGCTTCATTGTTCTTCTTATTACACAGTCCAATAACTCACTCACGATCACTGAAGTTCACAAAAACACGGCACTGCACTGCCCTTTACTTAAACACGGCACAACATTGTTCTTCACATGAAACGCACTGCAACTAAAACGCACTGATCGCTAAAACTGCACTGAACGCACCGTTGATCGAAGAGCAGCAGTCGAAGAGAGCTGAGAACAAAGTAACTCGGGGCGGGCTGGGCCCTTTTATAGTTTGTCGGAAAAACATCAAAGGGGGTTGTCCAGAAGGGACTAGACCCATAGCCTAGAACAGTCCCGGCCCCAGTTGACACTTCGGCCTCCAATAGTCCTTCTATCTGTCGGCTCCTTTCATCTCCTTCGTTCTTCTTAAATATGTGATTAACTCTGTTTAATTTTACATGTACGTAGTTTTCAAAACAATCATAATTAGGTGTATTGGGACGAAGAGATGATAACTGACATAACTGGTATCATAACAAACCGGATATTCTCATTATTGATAAGATCAATAAGACTGCTGATATTTTTGACATTGCAGTGCCCAATGATGAGAATATTCGAAACTTCTATGCCGAAAAATTAAGAAAAGAATTGGCTATCGAGCTCAAAGAGGTATACAAACTGAAATCTGCTATGGTTACGCCTATTATAGTAAGTTCAAATGGACTCGTGCCAAAAACCACAATCATATATATATATATATATATATATATATATATATATATATATATATATATATATTTGTCTGTTAACGCTCTAGCGGTCGCAATTTTTGTTTGATCGTTACGAAACTCTATATTTAACCGTTTTATGTAAAAAGACAGATCAAGTTCGTTAATGGCTGAAATCGGACTAGAGAGAGGGGGAGTTTAGAGGGCGGGATTTTCGAAAATTCAAAATATCTCCCTTATTATGAATCGGATCGAAAAATATTAAAGAACCAGTCTTATTGCAAATTAAATTGACTATAAATATTGGTTTATACATTTATTCTCTATCTTGAATATCAACGGATACATTTGCATTTTTATGAAGTCTGTGGTCGGGTATAGTTCGGATTAGGTCGGCCATTTCCGTCATTGCTCGGCTCAGTTGGAAGCTTCTTCTAACCTTACCTGTCGTTTCTAACCTTACCTTACCTTCGTTACTTTGTGAGATTTATGCAAATACGTCCTGTTCATCCACCCCCCACCCTTCTTCAGTTCTTGGACTACTAAAATTTGAGTTATTAAAATATAAATTATTATTATAATTCAGAAGCCGTTTCAGTTGGGAATTTATTTTAATTAACTGAAAGATTTCTCATTACCGTTTGTATTTAATCACGATGGTATTGTGTTACCAGTATGCAGATTTCTCTATTGTAAAACGCCAAATGGGAAATCTGCTTAGTTTACGCAGCCACTGCATGACGGACTTTTTCGCTATTCATACAAAATACTTACCAATTTAAACCTTTTCTGTTCGTTAAGTGAGTGAACTTTATTAAGTTAACTTTATAATTTAATTAGACAGCTAATTATATTTAATTTTCCCATTAACATTTTGCAAAATAAGTAGACACAAAATTTAGTAAATATCAAGCGCATATGCGACAAATGTAGAGAAAGTCAAAACGCGCGTGAAAGTTGCACGAAGTATGTAGGTTTATCTATTACTAATTTTCACAAGGGAAATCTGCTTAGTTTACAAAGCCCCTGCGTGGCTGACTTTTTATAAGTTCAACAATGTTGAAAGTCTCAAATGAGAAGTTTTTTCAATTGATAGGAGTCGATTTTTACACCTCCTCGATCGCCAAAATCATTTCATCATAAATTCTGGGGAATTATTGGGTAACAGGGATTGTTAAATATAGTAGAAATCACTACACATTTTAGCAGATTACCCTCAAGGGAAATCAGCTGTTGAGGTTGAACTTATGACCCGATTTTTGACATATACCCTCGAATATCCATCTATCCTACGCAGCAGGTGTGGAAAATGAGGTCCGTTCAAAATCTATGTATATACATATTAAATCATATCTTTCATATTTTATGGCAAGGGTCTCCAATAAAAAAAAAATTAACATGGCAAACTTTATTGAAGCTGCTATACATATTTTGTACCTTATTTGTCTCTTCAGGGGCCATCCCTTATAAAAAATTATTATTTTGATTAATTTAACACTTCCATTAATAATTCTTTTGCTATATAATGTATTAGTAGGTGCCTACATCTATCTCTCTCTCTCTCTCTCTCTCTCTCTCTCTCTCTCTCTCTCTCTATATATATATATATATATATATATATATATATATATATATATATATATATACAGGGTGTCACCAAACAAAACGGCGAAAATTTTGGTATAGATAGAGGATCGAAAAAACTAAAACAAAAAGTCCTCTGGCATATGCCTCGTTTTCGCTTCGTTTTCAAGAAAAATCGCAAGAGAAAAAAACTAAAAATAGTTGTGCAAAAACTAGTTAAGGCCAATGGAAGAGCGGATTTTATTCCTTGAATGAATTTTAGCAATAAATGTTATTCCAATACAATTACCTATTTAAAGTAGATAACATTATGAACAATAACTGAAGATTAAAACATAAAAAAAGATTAAAAATTTAGAAAATTAATAAAATAATTAAATATTCTTACTTGGTAAACATAAATGTTTCAGTTTTTATATGGGTCTACCTTAGTGAGAAAAAAAAACCCTGAAAATTTTGAAGGTTTTACCTTCTCTAAAATTACATCGTTAATTTCTAAAGCGTCAACGTAAATGTTGTTCGAAGTGCTGGCCTCTCGCTGCATCACATCGCGTACTCACAGATCGCACTGCATCTAAACATTGTTCTGCGGTGAGCTGGTTGCAAACCATTCTGATGCGCTCGATGAGGTCATCTTTTGTGGGGACGGGCTCTCGGTAGACATTTTCTTTCACGTATCCCCACACGAAGAAATCTAGTGGCGTGAGGTCCGGAGACCGGGGAGGCCAAGGCACCGGCCCACCTCGTCCTATCCAGCGACCTGGGTAGTTGATGTCCAACCAGTCTCGTACGGCCCTTCCGTAATGTGCAGGACAACCATCGAGTTGAAACCAGCTCTCAAGCCTTGTTTCCAAAGGGATATCTTCCAGAAGTGCCCGTAAGTCATTCTCCAGGAATAGATGATAACTTTCAGCGTGAAGTCGAGCAGGTAAAAATACGGGACCTATTATGCGATTATAACGAAGACCGACCCACACGTTTACAGAAAACTCATGCTGGTAGTGAAATTCTCTAACAGCGCGGGGATTTTCATGTGCCCAAAGGTGGTAGTTTCTTTGATTGAATATGACAGCACGTTTAAAAGTCGCTTCGTCCGTCCAGATTACTTTCGAATTTAAGTTTACATCGTTTTGCAATTGTTCTTTGTACCAATTACAAAAATTTAATCGGCGGGGATAATCAGCGGGTAATAAATTTTGTACCTTTTGTACATGGTAAGCATGCCTGCGGTCAGCCCTTAATGTGCGCCAAATGGTTGTCTTTGGTATGCTTAGAACTGAAGCAGCTCTCCGGACGCTTGTGCCAGGGTTGGTATTGAAGTGCCTCAGTATCCTCTCCCTCCGCCTCAGGTCGGCTTCCATCGGAGCCTGCATACGGTTTCCACGACGATTACATGAGAAGGACCCAGTCTCTCGAAGCCTTCTGAAAGTGCTGGTAAAAACACCTCTTTGTGGGGTTTCTCGGTCAGGAAACCCTCTGCGATATTCCCGAACTGCCTGACGTGCATTGCCATCGCAGAATCCGTAGACGTAGACTATGTCCGCGTATTCAGCGTTGGTAAATCTAGCCATATTTGTTGACTTCACTGAATAGTACTAGCAACACCACTAATGTGAGAATACGAGGCTGGATTCCCCCCAAAAAGGATTAAAATGATAGTAAACATTTTTTTTGTGATTTTCTAAAAACCGAAGCGAAAACGAGGCCAGAGGACTTTTTTTCTTAGTTTTTCGATCCTCTATCGATCCCAGAAGTTTGGCCGTTTGTTTTGGGGACAACCTGTATATATATATATATATATATATAATTGTAATCTCTGTCTGCACATTGATGTTTTTCGCGAAATTTCACGATAACTTTTCGTTTCACATGTCATAGACACCAAAACTGCATTTTGTTTCTTTCGTGTATGTGTGTTTATTTGTTTGTTACCTTTTCACCCATAAACGGCTGAACCGAATTTAACAAAACTCTGTATGTAAAATAGCATTACTTTTTCCAAGATTATAAGCTATATTAAAACTTTTAGGTTCAAACAGGAGTAGGGGTTATAAGGGAGGCCTGAAATTAAAAATAGCGATATTTCGTTTCACATTGATTTTTCGGCAAATATGTACATAACAAAAGTTGTTACGTTTGTTATTTATAGTAACTTTTGTTTTGTACACTTTTGTCATATACATAAGTATAAATGAGTTATACGCTAAGAACTATAGCGAGAGTCAACAATTTTATTTGGCACAAAAGACTCAACCGAGTTAAACAAACCTCGGTATGTGAATTAGTGGTAACTCCTACATGATAATAAGCTGTACCAACATTTCAAGGGGCGAGCAGGAGTGGGGATTGTATGGGAGGCCTGAAATTAAAAATAGCTATATTTCGTTTCCTATTGGTTTTTCGGTTGATACGCTCATGAAAAAAATTGTTTATTCTGTTATTTAGAGTAACTTTTGTTATATTCACTTTTGCCGTATAACAAATTATAAATGAGATATACACCAAAAACTAAAGCGGGAGCCAACTATTTTATTAGTCACTAACGGTTGAACCGAATTTAACAAAACTCGGCATGTGAATTAGCATTAATTCTTCCATGATTATAAGCTATATTAAAATTTATAGGTTCAAACGAGGGGGTTATATGGGAGGCCGGTAATAAATATTTGCGATATTTCATTTTCTATTTGTTTTTCGGTTATGATGTATCTAAAACAGTTGTCACCATTAAGCTTTGGACCACATCAAGGGAAAGGAATTTTAATTCATCCGTGGTTTGGAAGACAGAATACTTTCTAAGACCATGAATTATACTGTTCATTACGATATAAAAAAACCTACATGCACAGGAGACGGGAAATATAATAATATTGAGAAGAGTGAAGTCTTAAATAACAAATAATTTTATTATTAACAAATCCACACCAACGACGGGTTTAAACCCTAAAAACTGTGAAGGGGAAATGTCAAAATATTGTGGAAAGTAATGCCTTGCCAAAAAAATACCATCTTTATTCAGCTATGATATAGTTGCGAATATTAAATACATGAAGGATTAGCAGAGAGAGTCGCGTATTTGGGAAGTGCGAGGTAGATCAAAGGAGCCGACATAGGGTCGAGCTCCTACTAGACACGTCCAGTCCAGACGTCGAAGAGTCCAGCCAATTCCCCTTTGATGTATGCCGACGACCTATATAAAGAACCGGCCAGCCGCGAGTTAGTCAGTTTTATGCTCAGCTATCTTGATGACCACATCAGTGCTACAGTGCGACTTAGTGCAGTGCGGTAAAGTGTTTTTATAAGAAGAACAGTGTTGTGCCGTGACTCTGTAAGTAACATTATAGTGCCGTGTTTAAGACAGTTCAGTGCCATCTTGTTGTGCAGTTCAGTGATCGTGAGTGAATTATTGGACTGTGTAATCTGAAGAACAGTGACGCTGTCAGTGCATACTGTGAGTAGTAATTAAGAATAATTAACCAAGTGTATTCTGCATTGTTAAATAAATTGTGCAGTGATAAAAACTGTGAAACTTGTGTTTGTTTAATTTTGCAATCCAAAATAACTCTTTTTAACAACGTTTATTACTGGTTCTGTAATAAAACGTAACAATATATTTATTAAATCTAATTATACTCGTATATTGCTACCTACATTTCTGAAGAGCTCGTTTCCCTTCTACATTCGTTGGGACTGTCCTCTCAGAGGAGGTAGTTGATTTTGAGAGGTTCCCGAAGTAGGTTAAATTAGCTGAATACAAATCGATTATTTGCAAGTCAATCTTGAACTCGATTATTTCACGTCATAATTAAAAATCGATTAATTTAAGATAAAATGTTATAGAATATATTATTGAGGTATTTGATTTCTGTTTTTTGTTAACAGCCCTTTTTCTATGTTTTATTACGCGAATATTCTCTTTTATTTAAAATATAAGAGAAATGCAAATAGCAATTTGTAATTAGATTTAATAAATATATCATATATGTAGGCACCTACTAATACAATAGAATTATTAAGGGATGTGTTAAATTAATTTTATTAATAATTATTTAAATATTTTTTAAAAAGGAATAGCCTCTGAAGAGGTGACAAATAAGCCACGAAACATGTAGGGCAGTTTCAATAAAGATAAATACATATATAATATTCGGCCAGAATAAGAAGAATAATGGCCTCCATGGCAAATGATCGGAGGGACGAAGAGTTTTATTTTTAAATTCTAATTATGAATTTTGACGAAGAAGGCTTGAAGAAACTTCTGAACTTGAATAGGAAAGCGAACGACAAAGAAATATATACGTTATATAGGGTTCAAAATGAGAAGTATTATCATATCTTATATTTTATTCCACCATCAGTTTGTTGTCGATCTTCGACAGAAAAGGCTTATCGATAAGAAGACAGGACTCTCCACACTAGGACAACTCTCAAAAACACCTCCCATTTCCATCTCTACTATTTCAGGGAACTGTCCCTATGCACACATTTTAAAGGGATTCTCAGACCGGACGAGACCGTCTCCAATTAGAGGACCAACTAGGAGTGTGGAGGAGCACTACATCAAAACCACAAGTAACCCGACCACTAGCAAGGTCCGAAGACTACCTGTAGAAAAATATCGGTTAGTAAAGGAGGAAATGAAACGCATGCTCGCAGAAGGAATATGTCGACCGTTCAAGAGCCCGTGGTCGAGCCCTCTCCATGTAGCTGCCAAGAAAGACGGAGGATTACGCTTGTGTGGAAACTGGCGTAGACTTAATGCCCAAACTGTCCCGGAATGGTACAACGTCCTGAATTTGATGGATTTCCACACCAGGTTGGATGGAACAAAAATTTCCTAAACATTGGACTTAGTAGAAGGCAATATAGAAAAAAACAGCTATCGCTGCACTGTTTGTTTTATAGAGCACGTACGCATGACCTTTGTACTCAGAAATTCAGCCCAGACCTTCCAATGATTCGTAGACACGGTAGACTTCGTCTTCCCCTATTTGCTTGATTTCTTGGTGGCGTCCGAAGAAAAGCAAGCCCATGATGACCACCGAAAAGTTTTTCAACAAGTACAGACCTCACTAAGTGTGTAAGTAGGCAAACCAGAGGTAGATTTTTAGGGTAAAGAGTAGACGCTTCTGGAATAAAACCGATACCCTCCAAATTTCAGCACATTTTAAACTTTCCTCGTCCAGACACGATTTGTAAACTCCTCAGGTTTCGGGGATGCAAGTTTTTTATTCGATGCATTCCAAACGCAGAACAAATATACGGCTCCTAAAGCCACTTAACAAGCTTCTAAACAATCCCAAGAAACATTGCAAGACCCCTGTGCATATGACAGAGGAGACCGTACGAGCCTTTGAAGAAAGCCGACCCAGCATAGCAGATGCAGGAAAACTTGCACATCCTTCAACCACTGGAGAACTCGCCGCATCCGGGCACCGGAATAGGAGCAGCATTACAGCAGAAAATGGAGGAGTATGCCAACCTTTGGAATTTTTCTCCAAAGCTCTCAGTGAAATATAGAAAAACTATTCCGCTTATGATAGAGAACTTTTGGCTGTGTATGAAGGCATCCGTCATTTCAGACCGCTAAATTTTATGATAATCACTGACCCCAAGCCCCTTGCCAGTGCCTTTCACCAAAAAGTCGAGAACTCCCCACCCCGAAGAATTCGCCAGTTAAGTTATATTAGCTACTTCTCAACTAAAATCGAATATATGTCAGGCAACGAGAACATTGTGGCACATGCTCTATCACGAGTAGAGGAGATCCCGGATAATATGGAAAAACTGGCCCAAGCACACAGACCCAACGCTTTGCGATTTGAAGAAGAATAAGTGCTTGCAGCTCAAACTGACTTCACTACCAGCATTATCGTCTCAGATACACTGTGCGATCAATACCAACTACATCCCTACCCAGTTTCGACAAACTCCACGAACTGAGTCATCCAGGTAACCGGATTTTTCTCTGAAAGAGAGATTTGTCAGGTCGGATATGAACCAACAAGCCTTGTCAACGATCCAAAAAAGTAAGGCATAATCAGTCTCCTTTAGGAATCTACCAACCTTCCGCAAGGTTTCAACTCGTGTATTTAGACATTATCGGCCCATCACTTCCTTCTGATGGAAAAATACACTGCCTTACCATGATAGACCGAGCGACACGCTGGCCTGAAGCTGTACCCCTCGAATAAATCACTGCAGCAGCATTTTATACGCATTGGGTCGCTCGCTTCGGAACACCAGTAAGGCTGACCACAGATCAAGGTCGTCAATTTAAAGCTGAAATTTTTTCAACGCCTTACCATCATTCTTGGGACAGACAAGAAACGCACCAAGGCATACCATCCCCAAGGAAATGTTTGCGAAGAACGCAGGCACAGAAGCCTCAAAGCTGCTTTAATCGCTCATTTAGCATCCGAGAGGTGGACCAAGGCCCTCTGTCCTACTTGGTCAGAAGGAAGACCTGGGAGCCAGCGTTGTGGAAGCACTGTACGGACAACCCTTGAGATTACCGGGCGAAATGTAAGAAGGCAGCAATTCCCAACAAGAACCCTTACTGGCACTACAACAACTCATTGCCACCTCCCTTCTACCCATCGGATTTTCAAGAAGAAAACTGTGTTATACCAGCACTCCGGAAATTCGCTAGCCTACGTGGCCCTGTGATGGATTTTTTATATAATGGTGGTAATTAAGCATTTAATTCAAATCACTTAGAACTGTATTATTGCTTTTATTGAATGTTAAATAATACAAAATTTTCTTATTCAAATAATTTATATTCTGTAAGTACATTTTTTTCTTTTAATAAAACTTAAATATTTTATTGTTAATATATATTTAGTACACTCGTAACTCAGTCCATCTAGAGGAAATGGGTGCGTTTAAAGGATAAAATAAAAATGAAAGATCGGAATAAATATTTAAATCATTCTATATTTATTATTTAAAAATAAAAACAACTTAGTAAGCGAGCTCTGCAGATCCATAGGAAGCACCGTATGATGAAGCACCAGCTGATGAAGCAGCGTCATAAGATTCAGCTTGTTCTGCACTTGATTGGGATGAGGATGATGCTGATGATTGTTGGGAAGAGCTAGATTGGGAGCTAGAAGAGCTAGAGTAGGAAGAGATGATTTGCTGTGCGGAGTATCCAGATTGGGCAAGGGAAACTACTTGGGTAGCTGGAACACCGACTCTGACGACGGAGAGAAGGTCACTTGTGGAAAGACCAGCATCAAGGACAGTGAGGATGTTGGATGCAGAGAATCCACTGCGGGTCAGAGTTATGATTTGGTTAGCAGCAAGACCAACGTTGGTAAGTGAGATGATTTGCTTGGTCTTGAGTCCAACCTGAGCAAGGGAGAGGATGTCACGTCCTACGAGTCCGTAGTCTACAAGGCTGAGGACATCACTGGTGGAGATTCCAGACCTTGCGAGGACTGAGAGGGTAGAAGAGCTGATTCCAGCTTGCTGGAGGATAGCTTGCTGTGAAGAGGATGAGGAGGACGATGATGAAGATGATTTTGATGATAAGGATTTGGAGGAAGATGATTTGGATGATGAGGAAGATGACTTGGAAGACTTGGATGAGCTTGACCAGGAAGAGATGATTTGCTGTGCAGAATAGCCAGATTGAACAAGGGATACTACTTGAGAAGCTGGGACTCCTACTCTTACGACAGAGATAAGGTCGTTGGTGGTGAGTCCAGCATCAAGAACAGTAAGGATGTTGGAAGCAGAGAATCCGCTGCGGGTGAGGGTAACAATCTGGGGTACAGCAAGACCAACATTGGTAAGGGAGATGATTTGTCTGGTCTTAAGTCCAACCTGAGCAAGGGATAGGATGTCCCGTCCTACAAGACCGTTGTTGACGAGAGTAAGAACTTCATTGGTGGAGATTCCAGACCTTGAAAGAACAGAAAGGGTTGATGAGGTGATACCGGCTTGTCTGAGGATCGTCTGCTGTGATGAAGATGAAGATGATTGGGATGAGGATGCCTTAGAAGCAGAGGCGTTGGAGGAAGATGACTTTGAGGCGGATGCCTTTGAGGCAGATGCCTTGGAGCCAGCTACTGCCTTGGAGGATGAAGCTCCGGATGCCTTTGCTGATGATGCTCCTGAAGCCCTAGCTGATGATGATCCTGAAGCCTTGCCAGATGAGGATCCTGAGGCCTTAGCTGATGAAGATCCGGAAGCTTTAGCTGATGAAGATCCACTGGCTTTAGCTGAAGAAGATCCGGAAGCCTTAGATGAAGAGGAAGATGATGATGATGACCTTGAAGACTTTGAGGCGCTAGACCAGGCTGAGATGATTTCCTGTGCAGACAAACCTTGTGTAGCAAGAGAGACAATGCGGGTAGCTGGGACTCCGACCTTAACTACGGAAATAAGGTCTGATGTGGTAAGTCCTGCATCAATGACTGAGAGTACGTTGGAGGTGGTGAGTCCACATTTCCTCAAAGTTACAATCTGGGATGAAGCAAGACCAAGGTTGGTCAGGGAAATGATGTCATTGGTCCTAAGTCCAACCTTGACAAGTGAGAGGATGTCTCTTCCTACGAGTCCATAGTCGACAAGGGTAAGGACGTCAGAAGTGGAGATTCCAGACCTAGCGAGGACAGAGAGAGTAGATGTGGAGATTCCAGCTTGCTGGAGGATGGATTGCTGAGAGGAAGAGATGGAAGATGATTTGGAGGAAGAAGACTTGGAAGATGATGACTTCTTAGATGAAGATGCCTTCTTTGAGCTCTTCTTTGATGACCTCTTGGCTGCTGCAGATCTGGCAGATGCTGAGTTTGCTGCTCCAGCATATGCACTCCTTGCTGATGCAGATCCAACGGAACCACCTCCGAGCCAAGCTCCACTACCTATTCGGCCAAGGTTTTATATAAGTAATAGTTAAATTTAGTTATTAATAAGGTGAATAAATCAGTAACTTAAGTTTGAATAATTTACATAATGTGTGGTGTATGAGTACAGTTAAACTGATTAATTTCTTAGCCTGATCTTCTAGTTTCAGTTTGGTAAGTCTATATTCCCTTCATAGAGAATTATGACTACAGAAAGACCCTGGAAATATTTAAATAGTTACATTTTAGAAAATGGCAGCAGTGAAAGGCATTGTGTACATAGCGATTAGTTAGTTCTGCAATGATATTTATTTTGATCTCGCTCGACATAGTGATGTACTGATTTTGTCTGAAAACGATGCACTGAGGAAAAATCCGAATTCTTTGTTTTGAGAAAAATTTCCAACAGCAACCATACAATACTTAATACTGGGATACGTTCTTTTTATTCCTACTTGTGTGGAAGAACAAAAGAAAAATTCTCACTTGCTACTCCAGATTGTGCTGAATATCCTGCGTTGAGTGCGTTTGATGAAGCATCGAGGGATTCATCAGCAGAATAGCTCTCTTCTTCTGCCTGTTCTGACTGCTCCGACTGCTCTGACTGAGATGATTCGGACTGTTCCTGAGCAGACTGTTGTTGAGCTTGTTGGGCGGCAAGCTGTCTGGAAGAGAGTCCTTGGTTCACCTGCAATTAAGAGAACGACTTATGAATTTGATGAATGTGAGTTTGTCTTGGCCTTTCGACAAATGTTGATTGCTATTAATTGTGGGTTGCTTATATTAATTATTTACTATTGAAAAATATAAAATACTAACTCATAACCACTGGCATAATGGATTTTGGCATGTTAATTTAAGTCTCTATTTTTTTTTTTTTTTTTTCAGAAGAGAAAATTAAAATGAAGTATTTTAGCAAGCGATATTTCAATGGAAGTCAAGTAGTCACTAAGATACATTTTTTATTGTACAATCTTATAAATATAACACATTGATACGATGCTCAAATGCTACACGATGCATATTGGAATCAAATTCCGGTAATCGTAAAGCTAAATAGAATGTAGTGTGATTTGCACTAGAGTTGAAGTCTGCACCATAATACAGCCATTCAGTGCATCAACTTTTTCGAAAAATCTCAAATATCTATTGATCCTACTTAGTAGATGATGAAAATGAGCTCTGTCCCAAATTGTATACATATTTATGCCTGGTACCACAATTTTTGTTTAATCGTAGCCAAATTCTATATATAAGCGTTACATGTAAAACTAAAGATCAAGTTCGTTAAAGGCTGAAATAAGCCAGGGGGGGGTTTATTAGGGAGGAATTTCGAAAATTCATAATATATCCCTTATTATACGTCTCGTCGAAAACTACTATAGAACCAATCTTATAGAAAATTGTATTGTCTATAAACGTTATGTACATATTTTCTATACAATAAATATTAATTAATTAATTATTAATTTTATTTGGGTTTTAAGCCTTCAGTAAACCCCATTCCTACTCATGTATTATAACAATGTGCTATTATATCATGAACCACTTTATTCTAAGTTTAAATACCAAATATTGTTTTAAAGAGACCTTTAATATGCAAAATAAAGTTTTCTTTATTATAGTTCATGCTCCGAATACATTTATTTGATCTATACCACAGTCGATATTTAACAGTTTTAGCCAACACTAAAGATTATATTTGTTATTGTCTCATGCCGGACCTAGTGGTGGTTTAGAGGGGAGAATACAAAAATTCAAAATATTTTCCCAATTATAAATCACATCTTAAAGTGTTGTAATAGTAATATTGTTGAACTATTGATAGTCTAAAATTGTTGTTCTATGAATTTTTTCGTAACTCAAATATTCAGTGAATCATTCGTAATTTCTGTTCAGCCTTCAGCCCGCTACCGCCTCTTCCACCAATATGTTTTAGAAAGAAATGGGTTATATTTGGTGAGATGAGATCAAAAGAGTGTTGTACCAGCTTGTGAGAAATCTTCTTAGTTTACGCAGCCCCCGTTTGTCGGAATTTCTTTAGTATTATTAAAGGTATATAGAAACTTCAGTAGAAATATATAAACCAATATAATAAAAATAGATGTGTAAATTAAATATGTGAATCACTGATAAGACGAATATATTGACTAGTGTAAATTGCATATTAATATTGATTTTGGTTAAAAGTAAATGGTTTATTTTCTTTTGATTACTTTTCTACATTTTGACTTTGGTATGTTTATGCTCTAGATTAAATTTTGGTTTCGTATACTCTTTAGTTTGCTGGTTATCATAATATTACTTGTAATAGACATTACCTGAGATCCATAGAGACCGACCGACCTCCAGGCGAAGGAAGATCCTACCAAAGCAAGGCAGAGAATGACCAAAGAGAATCGCATGTTGTCCTGTTGTCTGACCACAGCTTGAACTGACCGATGTTTCGTAGTCTGCTCATTTATAGCTCCATTGGTTCTCTCACAGTTTGGTCAAGTGTTCATCAACAGGTGGCTACAGCTGTTTACTCTCGCCCACTTGGACAAGTATAAGATGTTTGTTCAGGAGCATAATGCTGTCTTGTTGACGATACGAGCGTCATTGAGGTTGATTTTGCAGAAGAGGTTTACTTTGGCGAAAGACATTTTCTTTTTCGGCGCAATAGCCAGATAGAAATTCTCGTAATAATTATAGATAGATAAAAAACTGCCTTTACTATTCGTAAATTTCATAAAGAACAACTACTAAGCAAACCAAAGGATTTTTATCTTTTCCAATAAGGCAAACAATTTTCTTACTTGATTACTATAGTTCTTCACTGCATATAAGGAAATACTTTTATTTCATTCAAATGTTATCATAGCATTATAGGATTATCGTAATAAGTACAGATATATAAAAAGCAGGCTTTACTAACTATAATAATTATAAATATGATTCGTAAATGTCATAAAGGTCATTTTCTAAGCAAACAGTACCAAAGGATTTTATCTTTTCCAATATGGCATACACTGTTTTGTAGTAATTCAACGTATATAAAGACACATGGGAACAAAAGGAGTTTACTTGGTGAGAAAAAAACATGCAATTCTTCACAAGTTTTTTTGTATCAAAAGGAAAGACAGCAAGTGACTGTTGCTGTCTTTCCCTATGAGCGCATGCAAATAGCTCTGAAGATGGAGACAATGGTCTTCGGAAGCGCTTAGCGCTCAAATAAAAAAAATTGTGAAGAATTGGACGTTTTTTTTCTCTCCAAGTCCAGAATATTCTTCACTTCCAACAGCACTACCGTGGAAAAAGAGATTAAAACCATTATTAATTCTTTTCTTTATTACTTATATTAAATATTTATTTATTATCTTCATTTTTTTATTTGATTGTTCAATTTGTTTTTATTTTTCTATCATTTTCTTTTTATGTTACATTAAATATGTATAAAAAAAAAATATATATATAAAGAAATGAATGAAATGTGTTTATTTTCATTAAATGTTATCATAAAATAATAGGATACGTCAAATAGCTTTGTTTTCAATAAACAATTTACTAATATTATGTCAATTAAATTCTTTACTAGGTAATTGGCCAGAACCACCTCATTCATTATTTAATAAATATAATAAAGATCTTATAAAGTTTATCAAAAGTATAGATATGGATGTAGCAAAAAAAAAACATTAGAATGTAAAGTTGATTGTGAGGAAAGAGAGTTATAATTCAATATATTTATTTACCTTGCATACACTCGCAAATTAAACATCGGTTGAATTTAACTTCAGTTGATTTGTCTGTTTGTCTTTTTTCTCGTTTCATTAATTTATATCACTTGTAATTAATTATCTTACTTATTTTGATATTTTATTTTACTTTTATTATTATTATTTTTTTGATGTTATGGTTGATTAACGTGTATATATTGTAAAATAAAAATGTATTTAAACATAATCATACATGCAATATGCCATGTGGCAAAGGAACACGTATTCAAATAAATAACCCCTCATAGGGTTACAATGGGAGAAGAAAAAAATTTTTTTTTCAAATTATTGAATATCATTTATACTTATATAATACATTACGTTATAAAATTAGGTCAAATTCTAAGAGTACATAGTATAAAATACATCTATTTAAATAAATATATACTATAAATTAGTGCCGTTAACAATCTTAATACAACTTTAAATATATACATTTTTTTTTATTTATTGACAAGCAAATTTATTAATGGATAAGATTGATAAATGATGACTTATGCCAACTTAAAGAGACGATGTTCCTGATCAGAAATTGTTTTTGGCCGATATTTATGTGAAACATTTTGTAATTAGTTTTTTAATAATTGGTCGTTTTAGAAATTATCCATATTGTGTAAAACAACATCCGTCAGCCAAGGAGTTCTTTAATGTATTCTTAAACCAAGAACATTTGTCAATAGATTTTATACATTCGGGCAGAGCGTTATAGGGTTTTAAATGATTCGCTTTTCTGGAAATATTTATATTTGTAGTTGGGAAAATTGAATCATATTCTCGTATCTTGTTTTATGATTAATTTTAATGCTATTTTTGTAAAAAAAAGTTCATGTTTTGTTTCACAAACAATAATGTTTCGTATATACATATATTGAGGGAAAATGGATTATTTTTGGCACCTTAAAATATGGACTACAGGATTCCCTCGGCTTTCAATTGTATATTAACCTTATTGCTCCCTTTTACAATTTAAATATTAAAATATGATATTTGGAGTTACCCCAATGCATAACACCATACGTTAACCGACTATGGAAATATCTATAGTATATTAATAATAGAGGATCCATCGGAAGATATTTTTTAACACATTTTAATAAGAAGCAGAGAGATTTTAGCTTCTTACTCAATTCTTCAATATGATTGAACCAGTCAAGGCATTTGTCCACAGTCAATCCTAATCTGGCGACTAGTAAGATATCACGACTGTTAATTGAAATCAAACGAATGTGAGCAAAGTTTTCTGAAAAATAGAATATTTTTTTCAACACGTTCATTAATAATTTTTATAATGAAGTTAATAATATTTAACTTACTTAATAACAAAGAGTCAATTATATAATTCACACACACCAAATCCTCCTTTTTATTGGTGGGGGGGGGTCCACGGGAGCCCACGCACACTGGAGCGATCCTTCAGTAATGTTGGACATTGGGGGAAAAAATAAAAGTTTTAATTTGGGATTTTGATTGTATTGTTAGTACCACATAAACCCTTTTCAATTGAGCAGATTGATTTTTAGCCATATTATTGCAATGGTTTTTACATAATGCCTGGTTATAATTGCTATGTTAAAAAAAGCCTTGGCTTATTAAATTCGTCGTGAACTCTTATTTCATTTTATAAATTATTGTTGCTTCCAGTACACATTAAGGGTATTATAACAAATCAAAAACTGGCACAAAAGGTTTTTAAAATTCCTCTAATTTTTTTTTTTTTTTTTACATCGAGCTGAAAATAATTTTATTTAATTGAATTCGCAAATCGCATGTATTTGCTTGAAAAAATACCACTTGGCATGCTTTTAGGAGTATATTGTCTTATTTAAAACGTCGTCAGATCTTGCCTAAACTTGCCTATTCATTAAATATTTTACTTTTAGTGTTAACACTTTCGGTACCGAAGACGTATTATACCTCCCGCGGACCTTTCCGAACTACGTACGGTATAAAACGCCTCCTCTACGCAATTGACGCCGCCATTCACGTTGGAAGAAATAGTTAAATACGTGTTTTTCTTTTCTAAATATTTTTAGGACGGCTACCAACAGAGATATCCTGAATAATTTGTTTCTTAATTCTGACCCTTAAATATCACATTTAAGGCCAACACTTAACAACGATAGCGATCGCTTAGAAACAATATCTTCGAAAGTAAAAGAACTTCTAATTGAAAAAATAAAAACATTTGAAATTTAGAAATGTTAGATATTCTTCCAGCTTACAAATTCTCATTATTAAATTAAATACATAGATTTTTTTTTAAATTTTTATTCTATATATATTTTTGTTTACTATTTTAGTATTGCGTTTGTGAACTTCAATTTATTAAAAAAATAAAAATTTATAAAACATATGTTGATATTATGTGTCTACAAATCACAATTCTCTACTTAGTAAGCGATGCATTATCTGTATGTACACATTTAAAATTCATCCTACTGTTATATTGCATCTGGCAAAATTGATTAAAAAATTGCCGATAAGGTAGTTCAATAGAGTATTCGACGTGCTTTAAAATGACACCAGAATCAATATTCTAGGACCAGTAGAAACGGAGATATTAATGAATGTCCGGCTTACCCTATCACTCGCTCCAGTTTGCCACGGTCCAAACAACAGGTCCAGTTATTCATATTTTTAAATATATTTCCTTTTCATGTATTTTATTTAAACATTATTATAAAAAATATTCTATATATTACACTACTGCATATTTCGTCGAAGCAAACCACACACACCGTTATCAAAATTTCTATTCCAATTATTACAGTTAAGATACGCTGGTATGAGCTATTTAGCAGATTTCAGTAGATCATTTTAGTAGATGACGAAAATGGGGTCCGTTCAATATGTATATTGTCTGTTACCGCTCTAATGGTCGCTAATTTTGTCTTATCGTTACCAAACTCGATATATAAGCTTTTTATGTAAAAGTAGAGATCAAGTTCGTTAACAGCTGAATGTATCTCATTTAGAAACGATTTCTTGAACACAAGACTTTAAATAAGACGGTTCATATTATGTAGGCTTATTCATACCGTGCGAAGACAAAGAAGAGGGGTTGAACGCTTAAAATCAAAAAAATTCAAATTTCGCGGTTAATATTTAAGATAGAGAAGGAATGTGCATAAGAACAATAAAAGGAAATTTAATTTTCAATTAACTTTACATGTATTTTTACATAAAACGATTAAATATCAAATTCAGTGATCATCCAAAAATCATTCGGTGGTCGCAAAATTGTGACCTCTAGAGCGTTAACAGACAAATATATATATATATATATATATATGTGTGTGTGTGTGTGAGCTCTCTCTCTCTCTCTCTCTCTCTCTCTCTCTCTCTCTCTCTCTCTCTCTCTCTCTCTCTCTCTCTCTCTCTCTCTCTCTCTCTCTCTCTCTCTCTCTCTCTCTCTCTCTCTCTCTCTCCCCCTCTCCCCCCCCTCCCTCCCTCTCTCTCACTCTCTCTCTCTCGCTCTATCCCTCTCTCCCTCTTTCTCTCTCTCTCCCTCTCTCTCTCTCTCTCTCTCTCTCTCTCTCTCTCTCTCTCTCTCTCTCTCTGTCTCTCTCTCTCTCTCTCTCTCTCTCTCTCTCTCTCTCTCTCTCTCTCTCTCTGGCTCCCTTCTCTCTCTCAGGGTATCTCTCATAACCTCTCCCCTCTTTGGAGGAACTAGTGCTCCCTCTCCTCTCTCTCGTTTAATAATACTCTCCCTCTCCCTCTCCCTCTCCCATGTTCCCCTTCTTGTGTATGTTTTATGTGCATTTATATATTTTGTACTATTGTCTACATTCTAGAACTTTCGCAATTTGATCCCTCTTCCCTAAATAGTCTCTCTCTCTCATCGGTCTCTGTATCATTATTGGACACTTGACCAAACAGATCGAGGTAGTTGCAAACTGAGGTTATATAAGGACAAATCGAAGGCTTTTGGCCTTTCAGGTCTTGCTCTTGACACTCAAAAATCTCTCCTTTTCTCATCTCCTCTCTCTCTTGCTTGGCTTTAGCTTGCTCTCTCATTGCTCTCTCTCTCTCTCTAAGTTTCATCTCTCTCGCTCTCTCTCGAAGGCATTGCGTTCTAGGCAGATTTCCTCCTCTCTCAGGATCTCAATGTGAAAAACGTAAAAGCTCAATGAGACTCTCTCTCTCATCTTAGGCTTCTCATCCCTCTCCTCCATAATCAGATCCCTCTCCCTCTCCCTCTAATATGACACTTGGAGTGGAGGTTACCTGGTAGCCTCTCCCTTTCTCCCTATCGCTGGTCCTCTCGCCTCTCCCTCTCTCTCGCTCTATCCCTAAACTCCCTTTCCCTCTCCCTCTTTACAGATCTCCCTCTCCTCTCCCTCTCCCTCTCCACTAATTTCCCTCTATTCGCTCTATCTCTCTCCCTTTCGAGAGACCGAAAAACGCCTCTCCCTCCCTCTCCCTCTCTGGGTGATCTCTCAGAAAAGTTCTCTAAGAGAGTCAATTCTCTGGATGGTTCTCTCTCTCTCTCTCTCTGCCTCTCCCTCTCTTTCACTCTCTCTCATTGTGCCCAAAAAAAGTATACTCTCCCTCTCCCTCTCCTCTCTCTCACTTGTCCCGGCAGACGGCGGTTATCCCTCTCCCTCTCCTCTCCCAGAGGTGCTCCCTCTCCCTCTCCTCGGATCTCCTAAAGCGATACTCCGAAACGGTTCCCTCTCCCTATCCCTCTCCCTCTGCGGGGGGGGGGAGGTTCTCTCTCTCCTCTGGAGGCTCTCTCCTCTCAAGGAGTGGGATTACTCTCAAAATCTCGACCTCTCTCCGCCTCTCAAAGCAAAACGCTACTCTCTCTCAAAACGGTCTCTCTCTCTCATCTGTGGAAAATTTCCCTTCAGGGATATCTAGCCATAACCCTATTTTTGATTTTTATTGTTTTTACCTTGGTGCATGGGAATGTTTTTTGAAAAATTTAAAAAAAATTCTAGGGAGCCAGAAATTGCGATATATCCATAGTATGTTCACTTCTTCTGTACAGCCTTTTATGCATTAGTGAATAAGTTTATTACTATTACAGTCTACATTTTTTTTAAGAATCTTTCGCAATTCGATAAAAACAGTCTTAGTAAATAGTCCCAAAATGTGTCCAGAAAGGAAATAGGAATCGATCGTTTTGTATCAGTCTCTGATCGACACTTGACGCAGTTCCAGATCCGACTGAGTTGCAAACTGAGGACTTAGGATAATCGGATCAAAATCGAAGGCTTTTGGCCTTTCAGGTCTTGCTTTGACACAAGTCAAAAATGAGGTCCCTTTTCGTCATAGTCCTGTTGGCCTTGCTTGGCTTAGCTTGCTCACAGTCCTTGCTTTGGGACCAACCACAGGTAAGTTTCATCATAAAACTCCGCCACGAAGGCATTGCGTTAACTAGGCAGATTTCCCATATATCAGGATTAATGTGAAATGTTTTAGCAGATTTCCTGAAAGAATCAGCTATTTAGGTCGTTCAAATGAAAGTTTTCATAATAGAACAGTTTTTTTGTTCAAATTGTCCATCGATCTACCCAGGAGATGACGAAAACTAAAAAATGGCTGGATAAGTAGACCTATCGCTGGTGTTCGCAGCATCATTTATAAGACATATTTAAACTCCAAATAGACATACATTAGTTACAGATATTAACATTTCATTACGTTTCCACTAATATCGCTATTCGACAGGAGTCTGGGTGGTTTTCGAAGAGACCGAAAACGCCTTTGGCGTTGGCATATTGGGTGATCAGGGAGCGGGGCAGAAAGTTTTAAGAGAGTCAATTTTGGATGGTTCGTATATGCATCGGAGGAAAAATTGTACGGGAAATTGCCTCTGTGCAAATTATTACTATAAATACGTTATATACACTTTATTCATTGTGCCCAAAAAAATTACCGAGATATTTGAGTTCCTTCGTCACTTGTCGGGCCGGCATAGTTGCGATTATGTCGGCCATCTTTCATTTCTCGGCTCAGGCGGAACGAACAGAGGTCTTCTAACCTGGCGTTTTTTTTACCTTGGACCTTCCTTAATTTGTGAAGATTTACTGCAAATACGGTTAGAGAAATCCGCCCCCCCATTCTTTAGTTCGGGGGGGGGAGGTTCTAAAATTTGAGTTATTAAAATAAAAATTATTCTTACAATTCAGCAAGCCGTTTCAGTGGGTATTACTTTTAATTAACTGAAAGATTTCTCAAAGCAAAACCTAATCCACGAGGAACAAAACGGTACCAGTATGACAAATCTACTATATAGACTTCACAGGGGAACTCCTTAGTTTACGCAGCCCCTGCGTGCGGACTTTTTTTTTTCTAGACTTTAACGCAATTCTCGCCTGGAAAAGGAAATGCTATTTAGACGATTTTTAAAAATAAATTCTAGGGAGTCCCACCCTTTTTGTCCTAATGTATAAACCTGTAGTATTTGTTTGACTTCCGTCCCGATTCTAGACTAAGTGCAAAAAGGTGGACGTTTATTCCAATTTACAGTTTTTTTAAAAAACTTCTACGGTCGCTGATTAAAACACTGTCTTAGATCAAAATGCCCCCCCAAAAATAAAATTGTATTTTATATGTTTTCAGTATGTTTGAATCGAGAATGACGGTAAAATCTCGATCCACAATTTTATGTCAAATCTGGGACATTCTGGATCATCGATCAAACAGCGTTTTTAACATCTTTTGACATTAACTGCATCAGTAAAAGACTAAACATATTTATCTAAACTAGAGGAAATATTTCTGTATGGTTGAGAGAATCATTGGTTTTTACAACATGAAACAATTGCGAAAACACAAGTGTTAGACTTCAAGAATTTGTTATGCCTACAGTCAAAAGTATTATTCAGGAACCCATTTTATTCCTGCCTCTGGGCAAAGGAAGGTTCTAGTGACGACAATTCATTAAATAACGTCCTAAAATCCCACCCCTGGCTAAAAAGGTTTGCTAACCTGTTTAACCCTCCCGATTTGAGTGGACAGAAGTTTCAAAAAGTGGACGTTATAAATAAATAAAATAGACTTCTAGTCGGGATTAGACACTGATTGGTCAATAAAATATTGCCCCTGAAACAGAAATGTTTATTTCTATATCAATTTAGAACCCGATAACAGAAAATTTATAGGAAGTAGACAAGAAACGAGAATGTATTAATGTCAAATTTGCCATGTAATCACCTGTTTTACAAACCTAATTTGAAGCGTTTTACGACATTTTGAGCATTATTTTTTATCATAGAAAACTTCAACGAAAAATGAATAAATCAGCTGTTTAGATTTTGAATTCATTCATTTCATTTATACAACATATTAGTTTGTTTTGCTCGTAGACTTAGTTATTTAGTTATGGCTTATAATATATCAAAGTATCTATACAGGGACCCATATGTTCATCTCTCTTTATTATCTTGAAATAATCTAAGTAAAAACAATCCATACATTAACATTCATCGTGGTCCCATACCACAAGGGTTTGACCTTCAACTTTAAAGAGTGGGACACTTAAGGCAAAATGAAAGTCATTAAATTTTTTGATTAATGTTATATCGTATTAGAACATTTATTGTAGTATGGTGAAAAAATAGCGTTCGTGCTCGGGCAAAAGTGCTTTTGGTTGAAAAGAACAAAATTTTCATGACCGACTTTTCTCGACATATCAATTTAGAACTGATAAAGAATATCTCGGGTAGAAAGCCCACATGGACAAGGAACGAGAATATATTTTTGTACACGAATCAGAAGCTCCAGAAATTAATAAAGCAAAGATTAAAGAAGAGATTTTTGTGGGGCCACAAATCCGCGCTCTATTTAACGACTTGGAGTTCGACCCAACGTATAATAACAAAGATATTTCGAATTTTTGAAATTCCTCCCCTCTAACAACCTCCCCTCCCTTTGCCAAATTTCGACCGCTACAGTTGCAACAGACAAATATATATACAGTTTTTAATGGACCTTATTTTCCTCATCTCCTAGGTAGGATCGATGGACATTTGAAGACAAATTTCAATATGAGTGCGATCTCAATCTGCTAAAACGTGCTAATGTATAATTAACCACGCAATGAAAAAGTACGAAGATAAAAAGAAATGGGAATGACCAACAAATGGAAAATATAAGCTTAATAATTAAGACGCGAAGTATATAAAAAGTTGATCAAATCCAACTATTTTTAAAAAAAATTAGTATTATATTTGCTTAAAATGTGAAAATCAATTATTTATAATACTTTGCACTGGATACAGATTAATGTGAGGAGTTGTTCAACGATTCCAATGTTTTTTTAATAAGCATTAAAAATCAAGTATAAAATCTAAATTGTAGAAACAAAATATTCATGAGTATATAATTTTCTGGTATGTTCAGCAGATAGTGGATGGAGAAAATCTGGACCCAGATTGAAACTGAGATCTAGTGGCAGTGGAGTTGCATAACTCACAAGATGAGTGAGGATAATGATGGAGTATAATATACTTTATTACTTCTCATAATGTATCTGTAATAAAATATGTTTAGGAGAGCAAATAGTGTAACATATTTTATGGTTTTGCCTTATCACCTATGTGTACAGTTTCTATGAATATTGTAGTAACATTTCTCTCCAATATGTTTGATAGTTTTCCCTGTGCTCTTTGGTACCTATCGACATGTAGTCATTTATTAATGCAATGTATTTTATAGTTTACAATACACTCTTTGCTGCCTATCAAAAATTAGTAATTTATCTATGTAATGCAATATAAGGCTTTGCCTTCCGCCTTGGTGTGAGCATTGGTTTGTATTAATGTGACTATTAAATATTATTTATGACTGCTTATCTCCTTCGTGTATCAATCGATATATAATAATTTATTTATGCCAAAAATAAAAATGATATCAATCGTATTGATGGGATTATATGGATAAAACTGAATGGCTGAATTAGTTTATTATGCCCTACATGTTTCGTGCACTCTTTGGCACGTCTTTAGTAGCTAAAATTTTTAAAATATAAAAATATCTGTAACAAAATGGTTTAAAACGTTAAATAATTAAATTTGTCATTGCAATATTGTAATATTGCATCCTATTATAAAATAAGAACAATAAAACTAAACAAATCTGAATATGTTAGTTGGTCCATCCTGCTTGTCGGATGGTCGAATACAATAAACAAAAGTAGGGCATAAAAAACAAATTATAGAAAGTAATTTCTTCGTATCAGCAGGGTCATTAACCTCTAAGTAAAACATTTAATGGTTTTGCATATATTCTTTTTATAATTTTCAGTATCTCTTAACTTAGCCATTATATTCGATAGTTATATACAACTCTTTTGTTTACCTTTTGATATGTAATAATTTATCTATCCAATGCATTTGATGCTGGTTTTGCCAACCTGTTTGAATGTCTATCAATTTTTAAGCGTTTATCTATGGAATATATTCGATAATAATTTGGCCAACTTCCATTGTATAATTATCGATAAGTAACCATTTATCTACGCAATGTACTCGATGATGGTTTTTCCTATCTTCTTTACATACCTGTCGGTGGATAACCATTTATCTATGCAATCAATGTATTTGATGATGGTTTGGCCTATCGATGTGTAACCATTTATCTATGCAATCAATGTATTTGATGATGGTTTGGCCTATCGATGTGTAACCATTTATCTATGCAATCAATGTATTTGATGATGGTTTTTCCTATCTTCTTTGTATACCTATCGATGTGTAACCATTTATCTATGCAATGTATTTGATGATGGTTTTGCCTATCGATGTGCAACCATTTATCTATGCAATGTATTTGATGATGGTTTTGCCTATCGATGTGTAACCAGTTATCTATGCAATGTATTTGATGATGGTTTTGCCTATCGATGTGCAACCATTTATCTATGCAATGTATCTGATGATTGTTTTGCCTAACCTCTTTGCATACCTATCGATATGTAACCATTTATCTATGAAATGTATTTGATAATGGTTTTGCTTATCGATGTGTAATAATTTATCTATGCAATGAACCTGATGATAGTTTTGAATTTCTCAGATATGTTACCACTTATCAATGCATTGTATTTGACAATGTATTTGCCTATCTCTTTGTATGCATATCGCTATGTAATAATTTATATATGAAATATATATTGTCCTTACAGATAATGAAGGCGAGGATGATTCAGGTGAGTTTCCATACAGGAAGAGGGGCAGTGGAGTCGCCTGAATAATCAACTTAGTTACCTTCTGTAGACGAACCTCGATGAGAGCTTCTAGATAACTATTGATTTTTTTTTCTTTTTTACAAATGTCAATGTATTCAATAATAAATACAAATCTTAGTTACATTACTTGTTTTTCTTTCATCCAATTATTTAATCTTTTTAACTTTAAGGCACAAAAAAAAAAATTCTAAAACGTATTTTTTTTTAAAAGCATAGGTTTATCACCTGGTGTATTTTAAGTGTTAAAAATTATCATCGTAAGTCAACATGAAAACTTAAGTTGACCTCATCGCTTAATGCTGATATTCATAAGTTTTGATTTGCCTGCAATATTTTATAACAGTTTGATGGAATCGTTTTAATGTCGGAAGGTAGAAACATTTGTTGTATAATAAGAGCTGTAATGAAACCTTAACATTCTTTTAGTGGTCGAAGTATGGATGAGAAGTAAATTTAGTTAATGTTATTCTGTGACACTGAATGGCTGGTAAGACATATACAAAAAAAAAAACAATCTATACGATCCATATTGTACACCAGAATAAACTGCGTGGAGAAGTATCTTAAAGGTCTGGCTGTTATTACTTTATTTATTACTGGTTGTTATTACTGGCACTTTATTAAAAATAGTAGCAATGCCGGGAATGTTAAAATATGTTGGTGGCCGAACCTCAGCCATTCTAGAAATGTAGTTTCAAGAAGGAAACATACAGAAAATGTCATTGTGGCGTGAGACGATGACAAAGTGAGGGCTGGGCAGTCCGAAGAGAAGCAAGTCATAGGAAAGAAAGCAGATGCTGACTATGCGATGTGTGCAGGTCTAAAGCTGGAGAGATACTGACTCCTGCCCCGAAAACTAGCCGGAAGGGGCATGAAAAGGTAGCGGGGCAGGGTCACAGGAGGGGGAAGGCTTCTGTTCATTGGCTGAAAACTTCAACTAATAAAAAATACTTTCTTCACTTCTACACAAGAAATCATTATGTATCTACAGTATTTCTGAACAAAATAATAAAATAAAAGTCTCCGAAGATCGATGGAAATTTGAGAAAAGTTTGCTCAAGTTTATCATAAAATAATATGGGATTGCGGTTACATGACTAAAACTTGAGCTATCATAACTAACAAAAACAGAAAAGCCCAACATCTTAGCACACTATTTCAGTAAGACTTGCAGTAGAGAAAACTGCACAATGGGATTTTTAAGTCACAAAAATCACACTGACACTGTGAAACTGCACATAAATACCCTACTCCCAGTTTGTGATCCTTTCTTTTAAAAAGAATTGAAGCTAACCTTAACTTTTTTACGAAGAGCTTCACCAGGACCAGAAATATTTTCCTACAATATGATATAAAATCTAACTAACAGAGGGTTGAAAGTTCTTCTTCATCTACTGAAAGATGTTGAAATTGTCAGACAAATGAATTAAATCTATAGTTATATCAGTTCACAAACATGCAAACCATTGAATGTCTACCAGTTATCGACCGACATTCTTAGCCACCTGTATTATTAAAATCGTTGAAATAATTATCAACAGAAGGCTCTAATGGTTTTTAGAGATTAATAAAATTTTGCCTCCGCGATAATGCGCATTTACGCCAAATCACTCGACAATGCACCACATTGCGCTATTGGTGAGCGAAAGGCTTACCAATAGCGCACTTATTATTAAACCTGCGTGGTACACATGGTTTTTTAGACATATTTGGTAAAGTATACGCCTCGGAGGCGTATAGACACAAAAATGCTGGTTTATTACCTATTATCACGTTATTTTGCAGCTTTGTTATATTGTTTTCATTGATGTATTTACTTCTCTTTCAAAAACACATTAACCCTAGAAGCACCAAGCTATATTTTGTCTCGTAAAGCACCAAGAGGGCGGGGCTCGTCGAGCCGTCACTTTCCAAGGCTGTGAATTACAAAATATTATTATCTATTCCATTAAAACAATCAGATAATTTACCACAGAGAGCATACAACTTACTTAGAAGAAAAAAATTAAAAAAAAAAACATTTATTGGGACCCATAGAGGCAGATAATTCTGGCAGCAATAAAGGGAATTACATTTACCATATTTCTAGTTGCTTGGTCACAGCATCAAAATTTTAATGCCATATTTATTAGGCTTATTGGGGATAAACATTTTCCTCGAAAGCCAACAAGCTGTTCGTCGATTGTAAGGTATGGGCTTGGCTCGTAGTTAGACTTGCAGTTCTCAATAAATGTACCCCATATTTCTGAAATAGGTGCAGCTCTGTCCTTTCTTCCCGGGTTTCCCTGTTATCAAATTGGAGGCAGGCACCAATCCATTTAAAGGGGTTCAGAGTCATTGTGGCTCTAAAAATATCTCCTGAAATTTTGGGGTTGAATAATCAGTGATGGGCTACTCGATGGCTCTTCATAGCTCCGGAAAATATTAATAGTCCCAGAAATGCATCTAACTCTACTTTCAGCGTGTCGTTGTAAGTTGGATTTGCTTTTCTTTTGCCTGAAAAAAATGGCGGATTTTCTATTCATTTCTAATACTGTGTTGACCAGAATCTCTATCTATAAAATATTTGAAAAGTTCTACGGGTTCAATAGTCCGTGCCGCATTATTATAAGTCCTAGTTCCTTTGTATACAATGTTTTTAGTCGGTGTCTTCTCTGGAGGTTTAGCTGTCAGATAGTTTATTTTTCTTTTCCAAGTAGTTTTTCAGTTTGTATTATTCTCTTAGAATACTTAACCTGGTCTGAGTGAAGAGAGCACTGCTAGAGGTGCAAGATGGAGTGTACAACATGAAGTGGTGGAGAGCATTTTACGGCGTTGGTACGCCTCTGAGGACTGTGACACGCAGGGTTAAAGTCCACTTTTTGCAACTAAGTCTAATTGGGACGGGTTGTCTACAGGTTGCCACTCTTTCCTATCCAGGGTGGGACTAAGGATTTTATTTAATGAGTTCGTTACTAAATACATTCCTATAAATGTTAGCAAATAACGCTCGATTTGGATAAGGCATATGACTGTGTCTGGAGAAGAATCATTCTCTACCAGTTGATCGAATGGAGTGTCCAAGGAAACATTATCAGATTTTTGGATAACTATTTGTCTGATGAAACTTTCAGAGCGAGGATAGGTGGAGTCCCACAGGGAGGTATGCTGAGCACAACATTATTCAATATAGCTGTGAACTCTTTCATAAAATATATCCCTAAAGATGTATCTTACTGCCTGTATGCTGATGACCTCATAATATACACTACATAATAATCATTTTCATACGCACAGTCACTAATGCAGAATATTTATATGTAAAAACCCGATGAGCAGAAGGGGAAGGAGGGGGGTTACTGAAGAAACTAGAAAGTACAAATACCTCAAACAAATGGATAGAACAATTGTTGAACATGAATAGTTTAACAAGATTGGTTCTAGAACATTTTATCATCCGAATCATAATAAGGGAAATACATTGAATTTTAGAACCCCCTTCCCTCTCTTAACTGACATGATATTTACTGACTGAAATGGTTATATATGGAGTGGTCTATATCACATAAACATTTTCGAATTAAGATCGGAAAATCTCTCATCTTACAACGTATTTGCTTGCATCTAACAAAGGAAAAGCTCAAAGAAAACCATAATCGATATTTAACCCTGGAATGAAATGCACCATGATATAACAGCTTATTGTTCATTTTACATCAGCAGCAGGAGTGGGAGTTGGTTTACTGATGGCTGAAAATTAAAATATAGAAATATCTTGGTTAATATTCAATGTAGAGAAAACATGAACTTTACTACATACACAGAACATTTTATTTGTATTTAATGATTTTGTACAATTACTCGATCCGACACATAATAACGGAGATATTTTAGATTTTAATTATTCCTCCTCTGTCGGGGAAGGTGTACGAGATGACGAAAACTTCAAAAATGTAATTTAACAGCATGTACTTAAATATAACAAATGCATTATTTCAGTTAACACTTATAGAAGTTTAAAATGTAACTTAGAATTTTCTTTGGGATTTTATAAATTAATGTTGTTATTTGAAGAAAACGACCTCACCCTGAAAAGATATATTATATACGAAACATGTAGGACAATTTTGATAAAGCCTGCATTGAAAAATGGAGTTTTTCTTGGTACCCTTGCCTCTAAACTATGATGAATATTTGAATATTGGATCTAGAATATGGACAATTTATTATTTGGAATTTTCTAGTAGCATTAAAATCCCCTTCAGTGATATAAAATGATCACCATAATTTAATTCAGAAATTCATAATAAATAATGATATCTTGGTATTCATTTGATAATTTGATTTAGTGTTGTCTATAGAGGGTTATACAATAGACTTTAGGAAATTGAACTTGGGCATGATTAAATTAATATAAATTAAATTTATTTGGCAGCATTTACACAGGATTAGATTGAGATTTCAGCTGCACTTTCAGCTGCTCCTTCTGCGTATGCACCAGCAGCACCCTGGTATGCAGCCGATGAGGAGGATGATGCACTGGATTGAGCCGATGCACTCCTGGCTTCACTCGACTGCGATGAACTAGATCGTGATTCACTGGACTGGTAGCTTTGGGAAGAGCTGGAGATGATCTGAGAAGCGCTGTATCCTTGGCGGACGCGACTCACGATTTCTGAGGCGGAGAGACCTACTCCACAAACCGAAACGATATCGGAACCTGACAGACCTACCTGAGCAATGGAGAGCAGGTCAGAAGCTGAGTATCCTGTACGGGTGAGAGAAATGAGCTGCGAAGCAGACAGACCAACTCTTGTCAAGGAAATAATATGTGAAGAAGCAAATCCTACATTAGAAAGCGATATAATATCCTTCGTTGACAAGCCTTCGCTTGTTAGAGATATAATGTCATTTTTCCTGAGCCCAATGTTGGCAAGGCTGACGATGTCCGATCCAACTAGTCCGTTATTGACGAGGGAAACCACATCGGAGGTTGATATTCCGGATTTAGAGAGCACTGATAATTGTGATGATGAGATTCCTGCTTTCTGCAATATGACACTCTCTGATGAGCTCTCAGAGGAAGAAGAAGATGATGCTCGGGTTTGAGATTGTGCTGATGATTCCGATCTGGAATCAGCTGAAGATTCTGATCTAGATTCAGCTGAGGCTTGTGCTCTAGCTTCGGCAGCTGCTTGTGCTTTTGCCTGAGCTGCTGCTTGTGCTTTTGCTTGAGCTGCTGCTTTTGCCTTTGCTTGAGAATCAGCTCTGGCTTTAGCTTGAGATTCGGCCTTTGCTTTAGCTTGAGCATTAGCTCTTGCCTTAGCTTGAGATTCAGCCTTGGCTTTAGCTTGAGCTGCTGCCTTTGCCTTTGCTTGAGAATCAGCTCTTCCTTTGGCTTGAGATTCGGCCTTTGCTTTTGCTTGAGCTGCTGCATTGGCTTTGGACTGAGCTGAACACTTTCCTTTTACTTGAGCTGCTGCCTTTGCTTTTGCTTGTGCTGCAGATTTTGCCTTAGCTTGAGCAGCAGCTCTTGCTTTAGCCTGTGATGCTGCTTGTGCTTTGGATTTAGCTGAAGCCTTTGCTTGGGATGCGGCTTTACCATGAGCTATAGCTGCGTGTTTCCCTTTGCACACGGCATTACCTTTGGCATTGGAAGCTGATTTGGCTGAAGCTGCTGCTTTAGCCTTTGCTGATGCTGCGGATTTAGCCTGTGCTGATGCTGCTGATCTAGCCTTTGCTGATGCTGCGGCTTTAGCTGATGCTGCTGATTTGGCTTTTGCTGCTACTGCGGCTTTAGCTTTGGATGCTGCTGCGGCTTTAGCTTTGGATGCTGCTGCGGCTTTGGCTTGGGCTGAAGATGCGGATTTAGCTTTTGCTGTTGCTGCTGCATTAGCTGTTGAAGATGCTGCAGATTTTGCCTTTGCTGCTGCTGAAGATTTTGCCTTTGCTGCTGCTGAAGATTTTGCTTGTGAGCTACTCGAAGCATCGGATTCGGCAGAAGCTGCAGCAGATGCGGATGCTGAAGCAGAAGAAGAAGACCGAGTCAATGAACCGCTAGATGCTTTAGTTGACTGAGAAGTCCTTTGGAAGAAGGAAATAATATCCTGGGCTGAATAACCTTCTTGTACCAGAGTTACTACTCGCTGTGCTGGAGCACGAATCTTGACAATAGATAAAAGATCATTTGTAGATATTCCGGCATTAATAACCGTGAGGAGGTTGCTTGATGTGAAGCCAGACTTTGTCAAGGTGACTATATGTTCAGCTGCTAGACCGACATTTGTGAGTGAAATAATTTCCTGGCTTCTCAGACCGATTTTCGCGAGAGAGAGGATGTCATTTGCAACGAGGCCATTTTGGACAAGAGTTATACAGTCGGAAGAAGAGATTCCAGACCTTGCAAGAACCGAGAGTGTGGAAGAGGTGATGCCTGCTTGCTGGAGGATTGACTGCTGAGATGAGGATATGTATGATGATGCCGAAGATGATGACTTGGAAGATGATGATTTAGACGAAGCAGACTGCTTTGAGCTGCTGGCAGATGACCTCCTGGATGCTGCAGATCGTGCTGCGGCAGAATTGGCAGCACCTGCGTAGCTGCTTCCTCCTGCTACAGATCCGCCACCAATCACTGCTCCTTGGCCTGAAAAATATAAAAACAATCATCAATACTTCACTTTGCGAGAAAAAATGTTAAAATACCGATATGATGAACATTTCACGTACTTGATGCTCCTGCGTATGCAGCATTGATTGCGTTTGCCGATGCGTCGTACGATTCGTTGGAGCTCTCCGACTGTTCGGACTGCTGCGAATGCTCTGATGGTTCAGACTGCGACGATTCAGCTTTCTCTTCGTATTGGGATGACTGTGCTGCCAACTGACTGGCAGACAGTCCTTGGCTTGCCTGAAACAACAGGTACAATTAGAACATACACAATCCTTGAGTCGAGATACTGTTGTGCATTTCAGAAGATTTTAACAGAGATGTTTGATCGTTAACAAAGTCAAATAAGTACTTCGTACAAAACTTACGGTCAAGATCATTAGGAGCTGAAATCGGACCAGTGGAAGGGGGGGGGGGGGTGAGAGGGAGCAATTTCAGAAATTCAATGTAGGTTCAAAAAATTCAATAAAACGAAAATTGTTACACATTTAAGGTCCATAAATATGGTTATATAAATTTATTATGTTTCTCGTTAAGCTATTGATGCTCCGACAAATGTTGTTCTATACATTTCAGCAGATTTCCCTTAAAGAAATTAATCTATTGAGGTCGTACTCATGAAGTGATTTTCGAAAATTGTCTTCAAGTGTCCATCGATCCTACCAAGGAGATGACAAAAAAAGTCAGGGGCTGCGTAAACTAACTAGATTTCTCACGTGAAGGATTACAATAGATAAACATAACAGGTAGCACTATCGTGAATGCTCAGTAAATGTACAATACAAGTTAATAATCTCTACAATGGAATGTGGCTGAATTCTAAACAATCAGGCCAGCCAACCTCGTAGCGCTGCATAGATAGATCAGAAAGAATTAACAATTAATGAAATATTTCTGAATAAAACATATTAATTTTATTGAAAACAATTTACTGAAGCTAGTGCTGTAATTTGTAATGAATCAGAATCAGTTTTATCTCAATCACTCAAATTTTAGTTATCCAGAAACAAAAGAAGGGGGGGTCATCAGAACTTATTTGCGTATATCTCACAAAGTAAAAGTTCAATAAAAACAATATTTGGCATTTAGGCTTCAATTAATATGTTTTATTATATAACAGAGCATTTTTTATGTAACACTAATAGAATTGGGGGTTTACTCAAGGCTAAAAACTGAAAATTCAAATATATCGGTTATTATTCAAGATAGAGAAAACATGTATATAATAATATTTATAGTACGTTTAATTTACAACAAAATTGATTCTATACACTTTTTCGATTCAACTTATAGTAACAGAGATATTTGGAATTTTCAAATTTCTCCCCCTCTAAACCCCCTTCCCCTGGTCCGATTTCAGCCATTAACGAAGTTTTTCTTTCTTTTTACATAAAACGATTCAATATGGAGTTTGGTGACGATCAAACAAAAATTGCGACCGCTAGAGCGTTAACACACACACACACACACACACACACACACATATATATATATATATATATATATATATATATATATATATATATATATAGTTTTGAACGGACCTCATTTTTCTCATCTAGTAGGTAGGATCGATGGACATTTGAAGAAAAATATCGAAAATCGCATCATGAGTACGACCTCAATAGCTGATTTTCCTTAAGGGAAATCTACTAATAAATCTGGTAAATAAAGGAAAAGATCGTAAAAAAAGGTCGTAATGTTAAATTAAAAAAAAAGTCCGTCACGCAGAAGCTGCGTAAACTAAGCAGATTTCCTATGTGAAGTTTAGCAATAGAGAAATCTGCATACTGGTAACACAATACCACCGTGATTAAATACAAACGGTAATGAGAACTCTTTCAGTTAATTTTAATAAACTCCCAACTGAAACGGCTTTTGAATTGTAAGAATAATTTATATTTTAATAACTCAAATTTTAGTAGTCCAAGAACTGAAGAAGGGGTGGGGGGGGCGGATGAACAGAGCGTTTTTTCATAAATCTCACAAAGTAACGAAGGTTAGGTAAGGTTATAAACTACAGGTTAGGTTAGAACCTTCAGACAGAGCCGACTTACGAAAACGATCGAACTAACCTGAACAACACCCGACCTCAGACTTCATAGAAATGCAAATATCTCGGTTAATATTCAAGATAGAGAATACGTGTATATAGGAACATTTAATGTAAATGTAATTTGCAATAAGATTGGTTCTATACAATTGTTCGATCCGATGCATAGTAACGGAGATATTTCGAATTTTCAAAAATCCCCACTCTAACCCCCCCCCCCTCCCTGTATTATGATTTCAGCCACTAACGAACTTGATCTGTCTTTTTACATAAAACGGTTAAATATTGAGTTTCGTAACGATCAAACAAAAATTGCGACCACTAGAGCGTTAACAGACAAATATATATATATATATATATATATATATAATTTTGAACGGACCTCATTTTCGTCATCTCCTGGGTAGGATCGATGGAGATTTAAAGAAATTTATCGAAAATCGCGTCATGAGTACGACCTCAATAGCTGATTTCGCTTAAGGGAAATCTGCTAAAACGTTGTGAGATGAGATCACATTCCGTGTTATATCAGGGCGTAGGAAATCTGATTAGTTTAAGCAGCCTCCGCGTGACGGGTTTTTTAGTGTATATCAAATTGATGTTCTTACCTGTGATCCCCAACCACCAGTTGATATGACACTGTAGGAGTATGCAGAGCCGCAGAGGGCCAGACAGAGGATGATCACTGATGCACGCATGGTCATCAGATGATCTCAGGATGGATTCAAAATCAATTGATTACATGTTTTATACTCCTTCTAGCTCGGGCACTGTTTGCTCAAGTGTGTCTTTGCTTTCTGAGTACACGTCCGACATTGTGGACACTGCAAACTTGTTTGTTTATATACTCTTGCGTATATCTCGACGACGGACGGCAAATCTTCGTTTCTGATTTTAATTATAGAACAAGGTCTGCAAGTGGGTCACATGAAATGTTGTTTTCCGTAATAATTTACGACACAAGATCTATTTACATGAGTTTTAGCCGATTTCCATTAAGTGAAATAAGCTACTAAGATCGAACTCATGACGCGATTTTCGATAAATGTCCACAGACATCGATCCTTGGAGATAAGGAAATTAAGGTCCGTTCAAAACTGTGTATGTGTGTGTGCGTGCGTGCGTCCGTGCGTGTGTGTGTGTGTGTGTGTGTGTGTAAAGGCACAGATGGATCTTAACATTTCAACTGAGCTATCTTCGTTATTTGCAAATGGAAGGTGTTTCGCCCTCCTAGACATTAATAATGTTATAAGCACTCATGGTAAACTTCTAATTTTTGGTTGTCATCCATTAAAGCAATACATAATTTTCATAGACACCAAGAGTACTAACCAACATTTAAAAATATTACAATACAATACAATATTACAAATACAATCAGTCATAAACGAAATGGCAATTAGTCAACAATATCTAATATTCAACAAGCAAAAATCTCTAATCCTAATTCGTGCTATGTCAATATTATATATATATACGGGTATATATACGGTATATATATATATATATATATATAAAATAGAAGTCCTAAATTACATTCACCAAATATAAATAAATAAAAATATGTCATATTTAAGCTTAGAATGAGGATGTTCAGTATATATCAGATTATTGTTTTTGTGCTACAAGTAGGAGAAGGGAAGAAAACTAAAAAATGCGAATATCGGTTGTAGAAAATTAAATTTACAATAATAAAGATTCCATAAATCTCCAGCTTTAAAATATCCAGCCCGGAGAACAACCTGACATATATCACACACATATAAAAGTCCGTCACGCAGGGGCTGCGTAACCTAAGCAGATTTCCGACGTGAAGTTTAACAATAGAGAAATCTGCCTAATAATAACGGCAGTAGTAACGAATCTCTAAGCCAATTCACGAGCGACGAACACGCTTCACGGGAAACGGCCGAAATAGTTTTCGGCGAAAGGTCCCGAATAGGGCCGACTTCTGCCGACCACTCACACAATACAATACAAATAAATATAACAATATTTATAGTAAATTTAATTTGCAATAAGATTGGTTCTATACAATTTTTCGATCCGACGTATAGTAATGGAGATATTTTGAACTTTCGAAAATCCCCCCCTCTAAACCCCCCCTCCCACTGGTCCAATTTCAGCCGTTAACGAACTTGATCTTCCTTTTTACATCAAACAATTAAATACCGAGTTTGGGACGATTAAACAAAAATTGCGACCGCTAGAGTGTTAACAGACAAATATATATATATAGTTTTGAACGGACCTCATTTTTTTCGTCATCTCCTGGGTAGGATTGATGGACATTCGAAAAAATTTTTTGAAAATCGCGCCATGAGTACGACCTGAATAGCTGATTTCCTTCCGGGAAATCTGCTAATATATATATATATATATCTATATATTTGTCTGTTAACGATCTAGCGGTCACAATTTTTGTTTGTTCTTTACCAAACTCGATATTTAAACTTTTAATGCAAAAAGGCAGATCAAGTCGGATCAAAAACTTGTATAGAACCAATCTTATTGAAAATTAAATTTACTATAAATATTGATTTATACATTTATTCTCTATCTTGAATATTAACCGAGATATTTGCATTTTTATTAATTATGGGCCGATAACGGATGACTGAATTGCCCGCCAAAAGCTAGTTCGGCCCTTTGCCGTAACTGTTCGGCTCTCGTATGGAGATTTCTCTACTGTATAACTTCACGTGGGAAATCTGCTTTGTTTACGCAGCCCCTGCGTGACGGACTTTTAGCAGAGTTCCCGTAAGGGAATTCAGCCTATTGAGGTCGTAACTCATGATGCGAGTTTCGAAAAATTTTATTCAAATGTCCATCGATCCTACCCAGGAGATGACGAAAATGAGGTCCGTTTCAAAATTATATATATAAATATATATAAATATATACATATATATATATATATATATATATATATATATATTTGTCTGTTACCGCTCTAGTGGTCGCAATTCCCATGTTTGAACTTTAACCAAACTCGGCATTTAATCGTTTTATGTAAAAAGAAAGATCGAGTTCGTTAAATGACTGAAATCGGACTAGTGGGAGGGGGGGGTTTTAGAGGGAGAGGGAAGGGGGTGAGTTTTGGAAAATTCAAAAAATATCTCCGTTATTTATGCGTCGGATCGAAAATTGTATTAGAATAAATCTTATTGTAAATTAAATTTACTATAAATATTGTTCTATACCATTTATTCTGTAACATGAATATAAACTGAGATATTTGCATATTGTATGCTGCGAATGATCACCAGTAAGTAGGCTATGTTCGGACTCTTCCGCCGAGAGCTCAGTGGCCGTTTTTTCCAAAACTATTCGTCCCTCGTGGGAATAGTATGAGGTTAGGTCAACTGTTTTTTGGGGCTAGAATCTACTGCGTTATTACGCAATATAAATGTTTTTAGGTTAAAGGTTAGTTACTATTACAGTTGTTATTAGGCAGATTTACCTATTGTAAAACTTCACGTGGAAAATCTGCTTAGTTTACGCAGCCCCTGCGTGACGGACTTTTTAATTTTGCTTTTCTTTATTGTCATATTTTTGTTGATCTCAAGAACTTGGATATAATAATTTATTTAAAAAGACAAAATTCTTATTTGTTTATTTAATTTGTACAATATGTAAATCTTTAACAAATAAATATATATTCTATTCTTCATTCTAGGCTACATAAATCTCTCAATCATTGTTTGATCGCAACCAAACAATATATGGGCGTTCCATACAAACCTTAAGGTCACTTTTTAGTTTTCAGGTTTCAATAAACCCCCACTCCGACAGCCATATTAGCAATAAGCTGTTATATCTTGAACCTCTTTGCTTCAACCTTTAAAACCAAATATTATTTCCAATGAACGTACAATATGTGAGATACATGCAAATACTCATGAATTTAGATTTGGCGGACTTGAATCGAAAATATTTATTTCTTCTATACCATGCTCGATATTTAACTGTATTATTTAACACTAAAGATTTATTAGTTAATGGTTGAAATCGGTTGTGAAAAAGGGGGGGGGCTTAGAGGGAGCGGGATTCCAAAATTCTTAATAACTTGGTTATAATGGGTTGGACCGCAAAATGTTGTAGAACCAATCGTGTTAAGCTATTAATTCTCTAAAATCGTTGTTCTATAAATATTTTCATAACTCACTTACTAAGCGAGTTATTTTTTACTTTTGTTTCAGCGGTCAGTAACCCCCCTCCCTGCATCTACTCATCGGTTGTATTAATAATAAGCTGTTATATCATGAACCACTTCATTACAAGGTTTAATATGGGATATTGCTTTCATTGAACTTTTACTTTGTGAGATATATGCAAATACGTAATGTTGATCCCAGCCCCACCCCCTTCTGTTTGTTTTTTTACGAAGAAATAGAGATTAAAATTATTCTGGGGAAAGGTTCAGTAAAGGCTATCACAAGTAGTGTTCATTAAAATGAATGTGTTGTATTGAGATACATTTCATTAATGACTTTTCTTTCCGGTCTAGAATTCAGGTTTGCTGGCTTGTTTGTTTACAATTCAGGTGCTTTCCGTTGTAGAGTTATTAACTGGCAACTGAAAGATTTTTCATTACCTTTTGTATTTATTCACTTAGTATTTACTGTGGTGTTACCAGTATATATATTTATCTTTTGTACACCTTCGCTTGGGAAATCTGCTTAGTTTACGCAGCCCCTGCGTGACGGACTTTATCTGTATTCCTGACAAGTCTTCCATACTGCCTGCAATGATCTTACCTTATATCTGTATATATATTTGTCTGTTGTCGCTCTAGCGGTCGCAATTATTGTTTAGCTGTTACGAAACTCGATATTTATTCGTTTTATGTAAAAAGACAGATCAATTTCATTAATGGCTGAAATCAGGCCAAGGGGAGGGGGGATTTAGAGAAGATTATGAAACATTTCCTATTTCCGTTTGTATTTATTCACTTAATATTCACGGCGGTGTTGTGTTAGCAGTATTCAGATTTATCTATTATTAAACTTCATGAGGGAAATCTTCTTAGTTTACGTAGCTCCTGCCTGACGGACATTTTTACTACCTGGCTGCATATTATCTCTGAGGGGCCAATTGTTCTTTATATATTGTTGTATTCCTATCTCTGCTTCCCCACTCGCAGATAAAGGAGCAGTACATGGTATACCCTGTCTGCATTCCCATGAAAATATTGATTACTTTTAACCTTAGAATGGTATTGAACGTTAAAATTACGTGTGATCTGTTTTGATCTGTTATCAAAGGGCCGTTAACAACCCCACCACCCTCACCCCTCAGCTATGATCCCTCCAGACAGTTCGGACTTGACCTCCGCCAAGTGCAGCTAAGTGAACCTTCCCACTCATCCAATACTATTTTTTGAAATAAAAACGACACGTAATATTTACGTATCAGTACCATTAACCGCAACTTTTTGGCACGTAAAATTTACGTATCACTACTAATAACCGGTTTTTATGTCATAACTTGGCATATTCTCACATTCTCAATTTATTTTCTTCCAATTTATTTTTATATTCTATTGAATTTTCTTTTAATGATTTTAACTTTTATTTTTGAATGTAAAAAAGACAGAGATGTATAAAATGAATATAAATAATAATAATAATATGTTTATAGTTTCGGAAAAGTGGAGTCAAAATATTCAACGGATGAAGAAATCAGAAATTTGTTGAATCTGATAAGTCGGATGGGCAAAATGAAAATTATGAAGTAGATGGATATGGATAGGACAGCGATGATGATCCGGAGTATTCTCCAAGTGATGAGGAGGTTGAGCCTTCGGAAATGATTGCAACACAGAGTGGGCTAGATAGCGATGAGAGTGAGACAATTTTAGAAAAAATCAAGGCAATTGAAGAAAGAGAAGAAACACAGGGACAAAAAAAACCTAAAACCTCTCAACCACACAATATTGACAGATCAGTCACAATAAATGTAGAAGGTGGGGTTGTGCTTGGTAAGAATGAATATGAATGGAGCACACAACCTCCGGAACGTGTTTCGAACAAAGCGCCTGAAAGGAATGTCGTGCACATTATTAGATATTAACGTTGATATAAGTTAATGAAAAGTGTACGTTTTAATAAAATAAAAAAATAGTCCCAAACATTAACAAATTTTGAATAATTTCACCAATTACCAGTTGCACACGTAAAATTTATGTATCAGGACCATTAAGTGGGAAATAATATCACTACTGTTCTAGGGTTGAATCATCACAGATATTTCTGATATATTCCGAATTTTAATCGTGATAGCGAATTTTTCAAGAAGTAGCGACATGGTTTCGTGCGTCTCTTTCAGATGGGTGGAATGTCCATCATAGGTACATGTTCCTATTGTGTAATAGTACTGCCTTCAAACTTGCTTTGGAGGAATCGATAATCAGTCGCCAAGCTTTAATGCTATGTTCTATCCCGAGGCTTGACAAAATGCCTTGGATGTCACACGGTAATGTTGTTGGAAGTGAAGAATATGGTATACTTGGAGAGAAAAATAAAAAACCTCGAATTCTTCACACGTTTTTTATTTGAGCGCTAAGCTCTTTAGTAGACTATTGTCTCCATCATCAGAGCTACTTGTAGGCGTTCATTGGGAAAGACGGAGAGTGACTCACTGCTGTCTTTCCCAATGAGCGCATGCAAGTAGCTGTGAACATGGAGACAATAGTCTCCTAACGCTCTTAGCGCTCAAATAATAAAATGTAAAGAATTGGACGTTCTTTGGCAGATTTCCCTTAAGGGAAATCAGCTATTGAGGTCGTACTCCTTCCGCAAACTGTGATGAGGGAGTTATCCTAAGAATATTCCCCCAACATTCTATAATCTCGATATATGCGGTATCCAAATATCAATCCCACACCCACAATATTAATACTCAATTCTACTCACTCTCTTCCTAACCAACGCTTCAACAAGGTCCTGATTACTCTTTAAGTTTTGTGATAAAGAGCGAAACTCGATATTTATTGGTTTTATAAATAAAGATCAAGTGGGACAACGGCTGTAATCGGACGGGGGGAGGGGAGTTTAGAGGGGAGGATTTTCGAAAATTCGAAATATCTCCGTTACTATAAGTCGGATAGAAAAAAAGTATAGAATCAATCGTATTGAAAATTAAATGCACTTTAAATAATGTTATATACATTTATTCTCTATCTTGAATGTTAATCGAGATATTTGCATTTTTATTAAGTGTGTGGGACATGTGACCGGGTATGTGACCCTTGTGGAGCTTCCTGCGTGCATGCGCTTAACAGTCAAACACCTCGCCGCTGGAACTGTGAAGCTCACAGTTCCATACAAAGATTTTTGTATCTTTTTTCATAAACTGTAGGATGGTTACTGCATTAATCTTAAGGATTATAAATTATACAAGCATAAAGAAAGAATTAAAGAAAAAGGCTGATTATATTAAATGTTATAGATAATATCAAGTGGAAATTGGGTGTGCCGCAGTTCCACAGTGCCTATACGCGAGCAGCCACTGCTTGGACTACTAAAATTTGAGTTATTAAAATATAAATTATTCTGATTCATTATAAATTTCAGTACTAGATATAGCAAATAGTTTACAATAAAGTTATTGTTTTATATTCAGATGTTTATCGGTAATTTATTTTCTTCCCGGTGAAGAATGTCAATCTATCTGTTTAGCTCTGAGTGGTTGGCAGACCTATGTGTTTACAATTCAGAAAGCCTTTCCATTGGAAGCTTATTTAAATTAACTGAAAGATTTCTCATTGCCGTTTTTATTAGCAGATTTCCCTTGAGGGAAATCAGCTATTGAGGTCGTACTCATGACGCGAGTTTCGAAAAATTTCTTCAAATGTCCATCGATTCTACCCCAGGAGATGACGAAAATGAGGTCCGTTCAAAATTATATATATATATATATATATATATATATATATATTTGTCCGTTAATACCGTTACTATATGTCGGATCGAAAAATTATATAGAACCAATCTTATTGAAAATTAGATTTACTATAAATAATGTTATATACATTTATTCTGTATCTTGAATATTAACCGAGATATTTGCATTTTTATGAAATTTGGGCCGATACCGGATTTTTGAATTTCCCGCGAAAAGCTAGTTCGGCCCTTTGCCGTAACCGTTCGGCTCTCCTATGGAGCTTTCTCTATTGTATAACTTCACGTGGGAAAAAACTGCTTAGTTTTACGCAGCCCCCTGCGTGACGACGGACTTTTTGTAAACCTTCACATGGGAAATCTGCTTAGTTTACGCAGCCCCTGCGTGACGGACTTTTTTTAGTGCCAGGTCCCGTACGAGCACCCAAAGGTCGTCATTATTAATCAAATGAAAATCTTCACCAGGCAGATTTAATGTTCTATAAACGTTTTTATCTATGTATTTTCAGTATCATTATTATTAACCGACATATTTCCATTTTATAGTTTTCAGAGCTCATAAACCCCCACTCCTACTCAAGTGATATTAACAAGATGCCTTTATATGATTAAATGCTTTATTCGAGGCTTAAATACCAAATATTGTTTTCATTAAACTTTTTCTGTATGAGATACTTGGAAATGCATCATTTGATGACGTAATCAATTAAGATTTTTCGAGCTTGACACGAAAATGTTTATTTAATCTATACCATACTCAATATATAACCATTTAATTCAACTCAAATCTTCATATTCACTAATTTAGGCTTAAATCGCACTAGAAATAGGGAGATTTAGATGGCGAGTGGGGGGGGGGGATTTCGAACATTTAAAATATCTCCTTTATAATGAACCGGCTCAAAAAATTGTAAATAACCTGTCAACAGCCTAAAGTTGATGTAAAATTGTTATTCCTGGCATTTTTCTTCAATTCTTACATAGAGTTTTGCATCCTTGATTATAGGCCCGCGCTACTCATAGGATTCTTTTAAGATGAGGTTAGTCGTGTGTCATAGTAGAAAAGTCCGCCACGCAGGAGCTGCGTAAACTAAGCAGATTTGTGGTAACACAATACCACCGTGATTAGAAAATGAGAAATCTTTCAGTTAGTTAAAATAAATTCCCAACTGAAACGGCTTCTGATTGTAAGAATAATTTATATTTTAATAACGCAAATTTTAGTAGTCCAAGAACTAATGAAGGGGGGGGGGCGGATGAACAGAACGTATCTGCATAAATCTCACAAAGTAAAGAAGGTAAGGTAAGGTTAGAAACGACAGGTTAGAAGAGGCTTCCACCTGAGCCGAGAAATGACGAAGATGGCCGACGTAATCCGATCTATACCCGACCACAGACTTCATAAAAATGCAAATATCTCGGTTAATATTCAAGATAGGAGAATAAATGTAAATAACAATATTTATAGTAAATTTAATTTGCATAATTATTGGCTTTATACACTTTTTCGATCTGATGCATAATAATGGAGATATTTTGAATTTTCGAAAATCCCCCCCTCCCACTGGTCCGATTTCAGCCATTAACGAACTTGATCTGTCTTTTCACATAAAACGGTTAAATATAGAGTTTCGTAACGATCGAACAAAAATTGCGACCGCTAGAGCGTTAACAGACAAATATACCCGTATATATATATATATATATATATATATATATATATATATATATATATATATATTATATATATATAAAATTGTAACCTCTGTCTATACATTGATTTTTTTCACAAAATTTCAAGATAACTTTTCGTTTCACATGTCATAGGCACCATAACTGCGTTTTGTTTCTTTCGTGTCTGTTTGTTTGTTTATTTGTTTGTTTGTTACCTTTTCATGCATAAACGGCTGAACCGAATTTTATGAAACTTAGTATATAAATTACTACTAGCCGAACTTAGAGAGTCCACAATTTTATTTGGCACAAAAGACTCAACTGAACTAAATAAATCTCGGTATATTTATTAGTGTTGACGCCTTAATTATCATAAGCCATACCAACATTTGTAGGGACGAGCAGGAGTGGGGTTTGTAAGGGAGGCCTGAAATTAACAGTAGTGATATTTCGTTTCCTATTGGTTTTTCGACAAACATGCACATGACAAAAGTTGTTTATTTTGTTATTTACAGTAACTTTTGTTATATTCACCTTTGTCGTATAGAAAAGTATAAACGAGAAATACACTAAAATCTAAAGCGGGAGCCAACAATTTTGTTGGGCACTAACGATTGAACCGAACTTAGCAAAACTCGGTGTGTGAATTAGCATTAATTCTTCCATGATTATAAGCAATATTAAAAATTTTAGGTTCAAAGGGGAGTGGGGATTATAAGAGAGGCTGAAATGATAACTCGCTTTTTTTATTTTCTATTTGTTTTTCGGCAAACGTGAACATAACAAAAGTTGTTTACTTTGTTATTTAGAGTAACTTTTGTGTGCATTCACTTTTGCCGTAAAATGAAGTAAACACGGGATACGTATACGCTAAACGGGAGTCAATAATTATATTAGTACTTATTTAAGGGGTTTTAATAAATGAATATTATAACAAATGATGTTATGTTTTCGTCTTATTTGATTGTTCAAAGTATGATTTGGATTAGTGAGGTTATAAATTTTCGTCACCCCCTCCTCATTTATTTATGTTTCCTAGAAAATAACTTTGTTATTTATTTCCAATAGAAATATAAACTATAAGAGCATTTCCATTATTTAATTTGTATAATGTACCTTGATGTTATTGAAACAAATATGTAATATAATAACAATTAAACGTTAATGGTAATGTCATTATGACAAAAAACAATATCCGTTTAAACTCGATATGATATTTTCAGGGTACCACTATTATTTAATTCCATCCGGTAGATAAATTATAAAATAGTGTTTTGCATCAATAATATAAGTAGAAGAATGTTGAGAAGTCTCATGCGGGAGCGGAAGATGATGGGATCCTTACCAGTTAATTGAGTTTACTTATTTCCCGTCTGGCATTACTGGAAGCGATTTCCAGTGAGATTCAATATTACAAATATAATCTTAGGTGCAAAACTTTGCCTATACTATGTGAGCTCGGATTGGCTTTTGAAAGGAAATATGTTCATTATAGATGATATTTAATTGTAATAAATGCTACCCATGATTATGGTTTGAATTATTGAAAAACGGTGAATCATAAAGAGTAGAGGGATAGATTGAAACATTTTCATTAATCCTTCAAAAATAAAATTTCTATTCTATTATTCCCCAAAAGTTACCCTTCAGGGTTGGCTATTTCGGAAAATCATTACGTCGTGGAGGGAAGTGTAATTGTACACATTGAAGTCTTACTATCAAAATACCATCATTAGTCAGTCAAGAATGATTTCCCGGGCATCGCCGGGTACCTTAGCTAGTATATATATATATATATATATATATATATATATATATATAGAGAGAGAGAGAGAGAGAGAGAGAGAGAGAATTTTGAACGGGCCTCATTTTCGTCATCTCTTGGGTAGGATCGATGGACATTTGAAGAAATTTTTCGAAACTCGCGTCATGAGTAGGACCTCAATAGCTGATTTCCCTAATTTACGCACCACACGCCTGTTGAGCTTTTTAATAACTCGCATTCCTTGATTTCGAAAGAAGATGAAAATGTTAAGTAATATTCAGTCATTTATAAAATTACTAACTATTGTTTTCTGCAGTCCGTTAGGTTAGGGGTGGGAATGGATTTAAACTGTTCAATTGATTAATAAACAAAATGGATAATATTATTGTGTTTTTTTATTGCAATAACAATGTATTTTATTATTATTTTTTTTTACAAATAATTCATAAGATGCAGTGTTTAATTTAAAATTCAGGCGCTAACAGCTACAGCTGCATTTGCATATGCTTGACTGGAAGCAGCAGCCTGAACTTGAACCTGCTCTGATTCGGACTTTGATGATTCAGATTTCTGCGATGCAGCCTGCTGAGATGAAGACTGGGAAGATGCCTGAGCCGAAGCGGATGATGCAGCACCCTGAGCACCGTTGTAGGAGTTGGAAGATGATCCCGAAGATGAGCGGGAGTTGGCTGAGGAGGATGAGCTGGCCTCGCTCTTCTGCGACGAGCTGGATTTGTACGAGTAGGAGTAGGAGATGATCTGAGATGCCGAGTGGCCGGATTGGACTAGGGATATCACCTTGGTCGACGGGAGCCCGCATTGAGATACTGATACGACGTCCGATACGGAAAGCCCGGATTTGACGATGGACAAGATGTCGGAGGCGGAGTAGCCGCTGCTCTTGAGGGAAACCAGTTGTTGGGTGTTGAAACCACTTTCGCAGAGCGATTGTATCTCTTGAGCCTTGTATCCTGACTGAAGGAGAGAAGTGAGTTCGTTAGTCACGACGCCCTGGGAACTGCTGGACAGTTTGACAATAGTCCCAGCTGAAATGCCACTTCTTGCCAGAGTCAGGAGATCGGAGGACGAACATCCCTTGCTGACGAGCGAGACGAGATCGTTGTCCTTGAAGCCGATCTTGGCCAGAGAAATTATGTCAGTGGTTGCGATTCCTTTCTTTGCGAGGGCTACGAACTTGGGAACGGCGAATCCGGTGTGCTTGATGAATATCATGTCGTTGGAGTTGATGCCGCACTCAGCGAGTTGGATGATCTCCTGACCAGAGAAGCCGACCTTCAGGAGAGACTCGATGCTCGTGTGAGATATGCCTGCTTTCTGGAGTACTGTCGAGTACTGGGAGACTGAAATGCCCGCTCTGCTCAGGACGGAACTCTCTTGGGATTGACTAGCTGAAGATTCGGCCTTAGCTGAAGACCAGGACTCTGCAGAACTCGACTGCTTGCTTCCTTGTTCTTGACCACCTTTCTGAAATACGAATTTTAAATAAGTTAAAATTTATTTAAAGCCCAATACACTCAAAATACTCAACACATCAAAAAATACACGTATTCGATTAGCAGTAGACACCTTCAGGACCAGCCCGATAGAAATTATTCTTGTTGATGCTGAGGAACCAGCATTACAAAGCAGAAGGCAGCTGTTAATGGGGCACTACAACATAATCCAAGCGTTCCCTGAGGAATGTTGCAAGGATGAAATTTTGCAAAACCCCTTCATTGCTCTATATGAAAACAAAACCTCAAATATCCGCCCTTTCGCTATCAGATATAATGAAAGTCAAGGTCTATTTGGTATCCAAGGAGAGAAAATATTCCCTCTAAGGATACCTAAAACACCACCTTGGCTTATTAAGTACGTTATAAACCTACCGTCAACGAAGTTTAAATAATCAGACACATTATCTACACTATTCTTCAAAAATCACTACAAATCATTTTTAGCAAAGAAAAACTTCCATTCTGTTTGGTATACTGACGTATCCAAAGGCGATAACAAAGTCGGATCTGCAGCAGCCACAGAAAGAGAAGTTTTTTTTTTTTTTTCCAGAGAAGTTGCCATCCCACTACAGCATACTTGGAGCTGAACTCCACGCAATTTGGTTGGCACTTAAAAACATGACACCTACATCATCACAGCCCAAACACACACTAGTTCAGATTTACTAAGCTCATTATTAACCCTCCGAGACATTTACATCACCCACCCAATAGCACTAAACATAACAGAAGAAATTTATAAACAGCAAACATACCAAAATACAATTACCCTATATTGGCTGCCAGGACACGAGGACTTAGTACAACAGCAGACTACCAGGCTAAACTAATTACTCAACAAATTCAATACACACAAACAAACTTAGACATAGTGAGACATATACGCCACCTCTCTGTAAACTGAGGAGTCGCAAAGATCGAAAAGCGATCCTATGGAAGGGACAAATAGTACTAACCAGCTCCCACACGAAGGACACATGTACCAGTTTCCTGGCCTGTCGTCTTCGTGCTTTGAACACACGACCACTCCAGACACCACCCAGCCCGTAGTCCATTATTGAGTAAGCCACAAGCGACTTACCCCTTAAGGCCGGAATGGTCGCAGGCCCGGAACAGCAAAGCCAACTAAGGACCTACTGTCCCTACGGTTCCCCTACCCAAGGGCTACACAGCGGGGGCTTACTGCTGCCAATTAATGGGTGTATTTTTCTTTACAACTACCTCAATGTGGGTATAAAATGAAAGGGCTTGACTGCTAAAATTGTTTAAAAAATGAATATATAAAAAAAATCCAATACGGCCCCCAAACAAAATGGTGAATTAAATATTATTTCTTCACAACTCCCTCAATATGGGTTTCAAAAGAGAGGGTTAGACTTGTAGAATTCTCTTTGACCAATTTCAAATCTAGTATGGCCACCGGCTGAACATGCCAGATTTTGTATATGTTTCAATATGGTTAATTGGTATGTGCTCTAGCGGTGACAATTATTGTTTTATGTAAAAGGAAAGATGCAGTTCGCCAATGGCTGGAATAGGACAAGGGGCTTCTCTCTAGAGAGGACTGGGATCGCAAATTCAAATTATCTAATTTTAAATCACATAAATGACATAAGGATGATGTAAAAAGTATTTACTTCTGACATGGTTAATATTTCTCCTGGACGTTAAAAGGACCAATGGGAATCTTTGTTATTCTTATTTTTTTTTTTTAATATTGTGAACGTAATATATGTTATTACCTGTCCTTGGTTTCCTCCTCCATTGGATGCAGGTCTAGGTTTGGGTGCCTTACCCTGCAACAAGAATAATTAAACTAAAGATTTGGGCAAATAAGGAAATTAAATAAATTATTTCTTTTAGAAGAAGATAATAATATATGTCACTTAGAGACATTAATATATATATATATATATATATATATATATATATATATATATATATGAGTGTGTGTTATTAGCAGATTTCCCTTAGGAAATCAGCTATTGATGTCGTACTCATGAGGCGTTTTCGAAAAATGTCTTCAAATGTCCATCGATCCTACATGAAATACGAAAATGAGGCCCGTTCAAAATTTTATATATATATATATATATATATATATATATATATATATATATATATATATAGCCTGTTAACGCTCTAGCGGTCGCAATTTTTGTTTGATCTTTACCTAACTCGACATATAATCGTTTTATTTAAAAGGAAAGATTAATTTCGTTAATGGCTGAAATCGGACCAGTGGGAGGGGATGTGTAGAGGTGTGGATTTTCGAAAATTCGAAAAATCTCCGTTACTATAAGTCGCATCGAAAAATTGTATAGAATCAATCTTATTGAAAATTAAATTTATTATAAATATTGTTTATGTATTTATCCTCTATCTTGAATATTAACCGAGATGCTTCCATTTTTCAGTTTTCAGCCCTCAGCAAACCTCCACTTCTATTCATGTTACATAAGGAAAAAATTTCGAAAGCCGCGTCATTTGTACGACATCAATAGCTAATTTCCATAAGCGAAATCGGCTAAAAACTGTAATGTTATATTTTTATTTTCAGGCTTGAGAAGTTTTAATTACCGTTATAACGCAAATAAATAAATAGCCATCACAAATATATTACAACGTTTAAAATACAAATTGGAATCCACAAAGGAAATAGTTAATAATGTGGCGAAAAATTATACAGAGTTAATTCATATTTAAGAAGTGCGACGTAGATGAAAGGAGCCGACCGATGGAAGGACCGCTGGCGCAGGAAGTGTCTCGGCGACGGCCGTCTCGATCTAGGCTAGTCTGGGCCATTGTTTTTTGATCCTGCCGCCAGCCTATAAAAGCCCGGCAGTTAGTTTGTTCGCAGTTCTCTTCAAGTGAATAACACTGCGTTCAGTGCATTTTAGTCGCAGTGCGGTAAAGAGTATGATTTTAAGAAGAGTGTAGTGCCGTGTTAATGTAAACAAAAGTGGAGTGCTGTGTACTTTGTGAAGATCAGTGCAGTGCCGTGCTTTTTATCAGAGCATACTGTGAGTAATAGTTAAGAATAGTTTACCAAGTGTGTAGTGTCAAATAAATTGTCCAGTGATGGAGCTTGTGTGTTTAATTTTTCAATCCAAAAGGACTCTCATAAACAACGTTTACTATTTTTGTAATACACGTAGCAATATGTTTCAAACATTGTACTGTTGGGCATAATCAACACTCAAAGAGATTTTTTCCTCACCTGTCCTTGTTGTCCACCTCCATTAGGGGCTGGCTTTGGTTTTTGTCCCTTATCCTGGAAACATTGAATATTAAATTATTTAGATAAGAATTTCGAAGGCAATAGAACTATCTTCATGAAGGAGGGGTAGTTCAAGCCAAGTGCAAAGTGTATTAATCCATTAACTAGTGAGATTTTATTATTATTTCATGACATAATCGATTTTACAGATGGATTACCTACCGTACCGATTTGAAGATTGTACGTATTTATACTGCAACTGGTTAGCTAGTAAGTTTTTATAGGCCTGCTTGGGAGAATGTTAGTTGTTCTCATTAGCAGATTTCCCTTGAGGGAAATATATATATTACTATATAATTGTCTGTTACCGCTCTAGCGGTCGAAATTATTGATTGCCCGTTACCAAGCTCGATCTTAAGTCGTTTTTATGTAAAAAGAAAGAGCAAGTTCGTTAACAGCTGAAATCGGACAAGGAGGTAAGGGGACGTTTGGAGGGGGAGAATTTTGAAAATTCGAAATATCTCCGTTACTAAAAGTTGAATCGAAACGTGTTAGAATCAATCTTATTACAAATTAGTTTTACTATAAATATTGTTATAAACATTTATTCTCTATCCTGAATATTAACCGAGATATTTGCATTTTTTTCATTTTCAGATTTCAGTAAGCCCCCACTTCTACCCATTTTATATTAACAATACTCTGTTATTTAGTAAACCACATTATTCGAGGCTTAAATCCCAATTTTTGTTTTAAACTGACCATTTTTATACCACATAAAATAAAATATGTTCTGCCGGGGGGGGGGGGGCGTCTTAAGTTCTTGTACTGTTAAAATTTGATTGATTGAGATAAAAATTATTCTGATTCATTATAATTCACAGTACTAGATATAGTAAATAGTTTCAATTAAAATTAATGAGGTATATTCTGATATATTTCAGTAATTGTTTTTCTTTCCGGTGAGAATTTGGCAGACTAGTTTGTTTACATTTCAGACGCTTCCCGTCCTGAAATTATTATAATTTACTGAATAAATTACTTATTACCGTTGTTAATCTTCAGGAGGGCTCTCAGCTTAGTTTCTCAACCCCTGCGTGACGGTCTTTTTTTTATTTTCAATACTGCATTTTATATGTTTAGTATTTAGTATAAATAATTGTGAACATAATTTTTGTATATTACCTGTCCTTTGCTTCCTCCTCCATTGGGTGCGGGTTTAGGTTTGGGTCCTTTGCCCTGTAACAAGTGTTAATAAACTGATGATTTTGAGAAAAAGAGAAAATTTAAAAAAAAAAATCCTTCATAAAAATCAGAGTAAGGTTTACCATGTGAGAGTAAAGCCAACGCTATAAATAACATGGCCTCAGCTTATTGGATAATATGTACTTAGTGTTGAATACACTAGTTCTTAAAAAATAAATCCATTGATTAATGTATTAATTTCTCTACTTTATGTAACATATATACTTATATTAATATAAACTATAAAATATTTTATTTATTTACATTGATAGCGTGAAGTATCAAAATCTCATTTTTTTAAGTACATGTTTTACTTTTTCTTTTATTATTAAATTTTGTATGAGTATGCCCACGGAAAGATTATAATTCAATTTAAGAATAATTCTTCATCCCATGCTATTCGATATTATTGTATTGTTTTCTATATTTATTATTTTCCTAAATTATTTTACTATATGCTTTGCTTTTTTATCTTAGCTTAAGAACTGTTAATTGCTTAAATAAATTAAATAAATATTTAAAAAATGCATGAACTTCCAATTGTAAATGATTGAGAAAATGAATTGTATTTTTTAAATAATTGTTCTGAATCATAGCTGATAAGTTAGGATTATTTCCTCACCTGTCCTTGCTGTTTACCTCCGTTGGGTGCTGGCTTTGGTTTCTGTCCGTTGTCCTGCAAAAATTGAATAAAAATTGTACTAGTAATATATTTTAAATTAAAAAAAGGAGCCAATAAACATATCTCCATGGTGGAGAAATGTATTGTTAAAGTGCAATGATTAAAAGTGGGGGTTTACTGAAGGTTGAAAATTAAAAATATAAGAATCTCAGTTCATATTCAAAACTGAGAAAGCGTCCATAGAAAAGCATTTCTAGAAAATTAACTTTTCAACAAAATTAGTGATATGCAGTTTTTAGATTTTACTCACAGTAACGGAGATATATCGAACTTTTTACTTCCACTCCCTAAACTCCACTCCCTCCACTGATATATAAATTTCAAGAATAATTTTTTGCTGACGCCCTAACGGTCGCATTCTTTTTAATCGTTACCCAACTCAATGCTTACACGTACTATGTAAATCTAAAAATACTACATTTAAGTGCAAAAAATGAAATAAAAAAAAAGCCTTCACAACAATAACTTATTTTAAGAATTTTACAACTCAAATATTTCAGTTGTTCATAGGGCCATCAGAATTATATGTACTTAACCCTTTTACAAAAGGGAACAAAATAGAGTGGAAGCAATGGAAATGTGGATCACTAGAACTAGTTGGACTCAAAAAACATTCAACACGTAAGTTCAAAATGAGGTAAGTGAGAGCAAAAGTCTTATCAAGCCTATGGAAAACTGGAGAGTGACACGTCTTTGGCATATATGGCACTGCGACTTCATTACAAATACATTTGAAGGGGACGAGGAAGGCCTAGAAAATCCTATTTTGAAGACATGAAGCATCTTATGGATTTGGCTGAGTATAGTAATATGAAAAGTGCAGCTCTGAAATGGTTGCAACTACAAGGCGTAGCTCATGGTGAGCTTTATCACGAGTGCCACATTTTAGCCCATTTTCCCAAAAACTATCATTCCGATTCCTTTTGAAGTTTCAGTTGAAATGAGTGAAGTATTAAATGGTTTTCACCAGTCTAAAAATAATTCCCGGCGAATGATCGACAAGCTATTTGCCTAGAAATCAGAAACAATGGCGTCCTTCTTTTTTTTACTGCTTGAATAATGGGTTTTCTTCTTTGGAAATGTCTAAATTGAAGCTGAATTAATGCCTATAACAAATACTTAGGAATTTTAGAAGTTTTCTGAAAAACAAAGTGTACAACTCCTCTTTGTCACTAGATTATTTCAGTCTAATAATAAACAAAACCTATTATATCCTTAAAGAGTGCCTCCCCCCACTTTCGAACTGCAATTATAAAATAAAGTTAATGAATAAATAAATACCTTCTTCTGGGATCCATCACCTTTACAAGGAGCTGCTGGCTTCTGAAAAAAAAATAATATAAATTATAAAAGTGTAATTAGCAAGAGTTTTCCAATGATATAATATCATAAGGCCTATAATTACAGAAGTTGATCACGCAGGGACTGAGTAAAATAAGCGGATTTCCCACGTGCTTGCATGACACACTAGTATTCTCGTCCCACCATATATACTGTCTGAAAACCAGAAAGTACGAGCTAAACACTTAATAATTTCAGATACGAAAAAATGCATAGATCAACAGTTGTAGAGCATTTTGAGTCTTTCTCTACTCAGCCCTGAAGAAGCCATCACATGATGTGCGAAAGCTCGGCAACGATGAAAATTAAGACACGGTCCAACCCGGAAGACGTTTTTGTACATACACTTGACGACCGTGGAAGCCTACGTGAACATATATATAAATATATATATATATATATATATATATATATATATATATATATGTCTGTTACCACTCTAGCAGTCGCAATGTTTGTTTTATCGTTCCTAAACTTGACATATAATCGTTTTATACAAAAAGAAAGACTAAGTTCGTTAATGGCTGAAATCGGACTACGGAGAGGGGGGTTTAGAGGGAGAGAATTTCGAAAATTCCTAATTTCTCCGTTATTATGTGTCGGATCGAAAAATTGTTCATACCAACCTTATTGCAAATGTAACGTTCTATAAATGTTGTTATGTAGATATTTTCACTATCTTGATTATTTACTGAGATATTTGCGTTTTTTAGTTTTCGGTAAAGCTCCACTCCTACTCATCTCATATTTACAATATTCTATTATGTTATGAAGAACTTTATTTGAAGCTTAAATACCAAATATTGTTCTCATTAAACATTTAAGTTTTGAGATAAATGAAAATACGTGGCGCACGTGGGAAAACTGCTTAGTTAACGCAGCCCCTGCGTGACGGACTTTTGTTATTTAGAGTAACATTTTTTTATATTCACTTTCGTCATATAACAAAGTATAAACGAAATATACACTAAAAAATGAAAGTGGGAGCCAACAATTTTATTGGGCACTAACGATTGAACCGAACTTAACAAAACTCGCACTAATTTAAATTCAAATTAAATTAAAATTAATTAATGTAAATTCGCATTAATTCTTCCATGACTATGAGCTATATTAAATCTTTTAGGTACGAATAGGAGTACCTATAAGGGAGGCCTGAATAAAAAAATCGCATTATTTCATTTTCTATTTGTTTTTAGGCAAACGTGCACATATGAAAAGTTGTTTTTTTTTGTTACTAAAAGTAGCTTTTGATTTAAACATAATATTATTGAATTTAATATCCAAATCGCTTGAAACATCATGCAGGACAACGTCTGTCGGGCCCGCTTGAATATATATACATAAAAATTTTGATCTCCTAGGAAGGATCGATCGCTATTTGCGAAACACTTTTCGCGTCAGGAGTAGGAGCTCAACAGCTGATTTCTGGGGTAAAAGGTGATTTAAGAGATATATGGTAATAAAAATGACAAGATAATATAATACTAACGAATTGATTTGTATTATACTATTCAGTCTTTAGTTGGCCTTTTTTCCGGGAGGTCCCATTTCTATATTGTGGTGTTCAGTTTTTAATGAATTAGGGTCCTGAAGATGCGCCCTATATCTTGAAACATGTAGAGCCCAGAAAGGCAAATCAAAAAGATGTTGTTGTGTTTGAAAGGTTCATTTCTTGGCACTAACTGTAGTTTATAATCAACCTTTATCTCCAAAAGTGATGTTACTACGCTCCTAAAATGATATTATATATCAAAATAGTCGGATGAAAAAGTAATCTTTCTTAAGTTCATGTGTGATAGACTATTTCTTTATTTAGAGTTAATAGCAAAAACTACGAACCTTCTTTTGGCCTTCACCACCAGGTCCAGGTTTCTGTTGATTATCCTAAAAAATAAAAATAAACTGAATGCACAATTAAAGAAAAAATAATGAGTATCCAGAAGTAAACCACAACAGTGGTTTTAGCAGATTTCCCATGAGGGTTGTGGAGGATGCACTCTTGACGCGATTTTTGAAACATTTCTTCAAAAGTCCGTAACCGGATACCCAGTTCCTGAATGTAACGATATATACATATATATATATATATATATATATATATATATATATATACACGCACCTATACTTATTCTTCTGTTAATGCACTAGTGGCCGCAATATTTGAATGATCGTTACCACACCCGATATTAAAACGTTTTAAGTAAAACAAAAGATCAAGTTAGTCAATGTTTTTTTCAATCCAACGGTGAGATTTCGAATTTTTTATATTCCCTCCTGTAAACCCATATCCCTCATTCCGATTTCAGCCGTTAACCAACTTGATATTTATTTTTACAATACGTTTAAATATCGAGTTTGGTAAGGATCAAACAAAAATTGCGACCGGTAGAGCGTTAACATACAAATAAATAGATCTATGTTTTATTCGTGGGCAACCTTAATATTATTATATTAATTAGTTATTTTATGTTTATACATGTAAAGCAGATGATTACATTACATTAAAGTTAAATGTTATATAAGGATTTAAATACAGTTTTACAGGTTGAGCGAAATTCTAAACATATTTCAGCGAAGCCTTCCAGAAAAATGGTGCTCCAAATATTTGTATGTTATTTATTCAATTTTAGAACAATATGTTTTAAGAGTAGAGAGTATATAGTATTACCTTCTTCTGACATCCTCCCTTGCCTCCTCCGCATGGTTTTGGTTGGTCTCCCTAAAAAGAAATATAAATATATAGCTGTAATAAATAAAAGAACTCCGTCACGCAGGGGCTGCGTAAACTTAGCAGATTTCCCACGTGAAGTTTTACAATAGAGAAATTTCAGAATAGAGAGTCAAACAGTTACGGGAACGGCCCGAACTAGCTCTTGACGGAAACTCACGACTAGACCCGAAGTTGGCCGATCTCATCTCAGAAGCTGAAAACAGAAAAATGCAAATATCTCGGTTAATATTCAAGATACAGGATAAATGTATATACCATTATTTATAGTAAATTTAATTTGCAATAAGATTGATTCTATATAATTTTTCAATCCGACGTATAGTAACGGAGATATTTCGAATTTTCGAAAATCCTCCCATCTAAACCCCCCCCCCTCCCACATGTCCGATTTCAGCCAATAACGAACTTGATCTTTATTATTGATTGACCCTTAAGGTAAATCTGCTAATATATATGTAACTATTTATAACTCCCAGTAAAGCTGAGTTTTCCTCTAATTTCCTATGATTTCTGTTCTGTAAATATTTCGAGCAGTCGCAATATTGTTTGATCCAAACTTGATATGTATGTTTCAGGTAAAACTAAAAATCAGGCAAACATTGGATTGGGGAAGAAGGTGGAATCTAAAATTCAAAATATATCGTTTAATGTTCGAGATAGAGAAATAAAGTCCGTCACGCAGGGGCAGCGTCAACTATGGGGATTTTCCATTTGAAATTTTAAAATTGATAAATCTGTATACTGGTAGCACATAACAACTCCGAGAATGTTATGTAAATGAATATAAAGAGTAATGAGAAATTTTTTCAGTCAATTTACCTTTTTATAACCCCCACAAAGGAAAGCTTCTTAATTGTAAACAAACAGGTCAGCTAAAATCTCAGAGCTGAATAGATTGATAGAAAAATTCTTCACCGGAAAGAAAATCATATAATTGAAATGTATCTAAATATTTACTATATCTAGTACTGTAATTTATTTTTATCATATATAATGATATTTTTTTTTATCTCAATCACTCATATTTTAGTGATCCAACAACAAAAGAGGCGGGAGGAGATCAACAGATTTTTGCATATTTCTTACAAAGTAAAAGTTCAATGAATACAATATTTGGTACTTAACCTTGGAATAATGTGGTTCCTGATGTAGCAAGTTATTATTAATATTACATGAGTAGAAGTTGGAGTTTACTAAAAGCCATAAAACTATAAAATCCAAATATCTCGGTTAATATTCATGATACAGAAAATATGTATAGAACCAATATTTATAGATCCTTTAATTTGCAATAAGAATGGTTTTGTACTCATTTTTGATGCAGCGTATAGTAACGGAAACATTTCGAATTTTTGAAATTCCGATCTATACCCCCCTCCCCTGGTCTGGGGCGAACTTGATCTGTCTCTTTACATAAAACGATTAAATATTATGTTTGGTAACGATCAAACATTAATTGCGACCGCTAGAGCGTTAACAGGCAAATATACAAATAATTTTGAACGGACCTCATTTTCGTCATCTCCTAGGTAGCATCCATTAACATTTGTGGTGCTTCTTGAAAATCGCGTATTGAGTATAACATCAATACCTTAAGGGAAATCTGCTAAAACTGCAATCTCCTGTATAACTGCTGTGTACAACAGTCAACGGGTTTCAAGATGGTGCCTTCAACAAAATGCACTGGCTTTATTTAAAATAGTGAATAATGTTTTTTATACCTATTATATGTTAATTTATTATTATTATTTATTAATTTCTACTTTTTGCAAGTCAGGCTAATTGGGTTGGGTTATCTACAGGTTACCACCCTTTCCTAGTCAGGGTAGGACTTAGAATATTATTTAATGAATTTCGTCACTAAATAATTTCCTTTGCCCAGGCAAGAATCGAACTCGCCACTCTAGGTTTAACATGTGAGATAAAGTCTGTTAATTTAAAAACTATTATTAGGACATTACCTTCTTTTGACATCCTCCTTTTCCTCCGTCGCAGGGTGGTTTCTGAGACTTATCCTGGAAGTCCAAATAATTGTTTGTTATTCAAGTAATGAAGTGATTTGAAACGTTAGTTCAAATATAAAAGAACTTTGAAGGAATGAGTCAACTAGGCAGAATGCAATAGATAAATAAATTAGCCTATAGCAATAAATTAACAATTTTATTAATTTTGGTTTCAGTAATGCCAATGAAAATCGTGAGTACAACCTCAATAGTTGATTTACCTTAAAAGAAATTTCCATTATTACTTAATTTTAAAAGTCCATTTATACTTATTAATTATAAAATAAAACTTTTACTGGTTCATTACCTTCTTCTGACATCCTTTTCCTCCGTCGCAAGATGGTTTCTTAGGCTTGTCCTGAAAAATCGTAATTATTGTTATTCGATTTTAAGTGGTATCAACCATTTGTACAAAAGTGTTGTGTTTATGACTCTGACAAAAATATTAACTCATTAAATAATATCTTCTAAGACCATTATTATGAGACTAAGCAATTGACAAATTGTACGAAAATGTCCGTCACTGCTGCGGAAACTGAGCAGATTTCGTTATCAGTAAACTGTACAGACTGCATAAATATGACTGAATTGCCATTAAACCACTAAGTTTTATGGATATTGGGTCCAGAATAAGGAGGGATATATATAGAATAATTTATGTTGAGATACAAAGATGTAACAAATTTTTACTGGAAACCATTGCACGAAACTATATATAAATTAAACCCCCACTGCATTGAGATAGCAATTTTGTGTTACACTTATTGTTTTTTTGATTTTTTTTGTTTTTTTTCTCCTCATAGTAACCCCATGAGGAGTTATTTATTTGAATACATGTTCCATTGCTACATGTATGATTATGTTTAAATACATTTTTAAATACATTTTAACCATCTAATCGAATATAATATAAAAAATAATAATAATAATAAAATATAATATTATAATAAATAAGGTAATTACAAATAGAATTAATAAATAAAATGAAAAAAAAAATAAATTAATTAAAGTTAAACTCAACCGATGTTTAATTTGCGAGTTTATGTAAGGTCAATATATTGAATTATGATTCCCATTCCTCACAATCTACTTTACATTCTAATGTACTTTTGCTACATCCATATCTATACTTTTGATAAACTTTATGAGTTATTTATTAAACATAATATGAGCTGGTTCTGACCGATTACCTCTTTATAAAATTATGTTCATTATTATATTTGATATATTTTGATTAAATGCTGAATAGTCATAAAGTATATGTAAAAATGTTTGAGTTGTCTGTGAGTCGCAAGTACATTTATCACTCCCTGGAATTTTAAATCTTCTCAAATTGTTGTGAGTTATATTTGGTATGTATTGATGTAAGTTGTAAGATTTGTTATATGTCGTCCATTCCCTGGTCCATTTATGTATTGTCCCGGTACGTAAAACGTTTTTAATGTATGAGAGTGTTACGAGATAGAATTCAGGGATTAGTATTTTATCTTAAGCTGCTTCATTAGTTAACGTGTCAGCTGTTTCGTTTCCAATATTTCCTAAATTGGTTTTTATTTAATCTATGTGCATGTATAGATTAAAATGTATAATTTCCAAAATATTTTGTCTAATGTTTTCTGTGAGCGGGTCGTGTATAGTATGGTTGCGTATTGAGTAAATTAGAGTCGTGCTGTCTGTGTGTATGGTAGTATATTTGTATAGGTTATATGATGATTATACAATATATTCTGTAGCTTTTAAAACAGCGAATTTCTCAGCTTGATTAATGGAGCATCTAGCATGAAGTTTGTATTCGTATTTTAGAATATGTCCACTTGTAGTCTCAACAATTATGCTGCTCCAGGTGTGTTGTTGTCAGTTTTGCTTCCGTCAGTAAATATGCGGGATGTCATAATGTTTTCATTCCATGGCTCGAACAAATGTGAAGTTACTTTCGCAAATAGTACCGGGTGTACTCTTGTTGCTTGTAGGTACAACACTACATTTAGCACCTAAAGTGGTTTGCTAAATATAAAATAACAGTTGGCAAGCCGACTTACGGCTAAAATAGGTATGTGTGTGGGGGGGGAGGGGGTGGTACGCGATTAAATACAACAGCCTTCGCATGGAATGTCAATCATTTTTTAAATTCGCAATATTAATTTAGTCATTTGTACTTATTTAGAAAATCGAACAGTAGTCGTTAGATAACATATATTATGGAAAGAAAGAATGGATACATAAAAATTTTAATTTTATTATTTACCTTCTGGCATCCACCACTTCCTCCACGGGGCGAAGGCTGAAACATAGAAAGAAAAATAATTCATAACTATCCTCAAATAAAGTAATAAAAATATGATTTACATTATCTAAAATTCGAACTATCTCCATCAGATACAGAATCAGAAAAAAAGAACAGAATTACAAATGTAATATTCTATAAATGTCGTTATGTACGTTTTTCAATAACTTGATTAATCACCGAAATCTGACCAGTGGGAGATAGATATTTCAGGGGGACAAAATCTGCTTAGTTTACGCAGCCCCTGGGTAACGGAGTTATTTATTGCACGTCCAAACTTATCGGAATATTCTCTTTTAGTTTGCGGTGTCTATAAGATGGAGTTGAAATGCCTTAGTCCTGTATAGGCTAGCTATTAGGAACAAAGTCAGTTTCTGCGAATACTTCTCCTGACTTCAGCCATGCAAAAGAGATTTCTTTATCTATCTCCGAATCCGTGAACCGTCTGTAATTATGATCCTGGATATAAGAACAGTATTGTTGTAGGGGATTTTTATTCTCAGAACACTGGAGGAAAATCCAGATTGGGAGAAAATCCAACATATGTGGAGTTTGTAGTGACTTATGTAAAGGAGAATTTAAAACTCCCAGAGAACCCCTTCCTGTGCTTCTTTTACAATTTCTATTTGAAGATTTAAATTCTTGGTGTCCACTATTGTGGTTTTTGGCACGAGCCCATTTTTGCTTAGGAGTAAAGCCGTAACTGTGGCAGATTTCGGCTTGTATATTTCTTTATGCTTAATAGCTAATCCTTGATATTTGCTTATTTTTTTGGAATAGGATTTTCGAATATTCTCATCATTAGATATTGCAATGTCAATAATATCGATACTGTTATTGATTTTTTTAGTAATTATAATATCCAGATGGCTATGATACACAGTGTTATCAGTTATCATCGCTTCATCCCAATACATTTTCACATTAACTTTTTCCAATATTTTTTGAGGACTATAGCGATAATAAGCGACCTTCCTGTCTACCATGCTGAATTTCTCTGCTAGAGCTTGATGTTATATTTTTGCCACGATATTGTGCCTTTGTAAGTACTCAGATCCAGCAAGTATTTCACATCCAGCCGTAATGTGTTGAATGGACTCATACGATTTGTTGCATAACCTGTATGATCTGACGGAAATCACTTGGTCTTGGATAGCTGTAATGAAACCTTCTGAAAGCAGAATAAGCCAAGTCTACCTCCGAGCCATAAAGTAACGGCCATCAAGTTCCTTACTTTGCCATTCTGAATGAAAATAGGATCCATCTTCAACTTCAGGATTGTTACTACATTTCAGGTTCAAGGCGATGAACCCCTCAACAAGTTTAACCAGTTCTTAACCCTAGAATGGTAGTGAAAGTAAAAATTACGTATGATATGGTTTGAACTGTTATCACAGGGCCGTTAACTACCCCACCACCCTCACCCCTCAGCTATGAGCCCTCCAGACAGTTCGGCCTTCACCTCCGCCAAGTGCAGCTAAGTGAACCTTCCCACTCATCCAATACTATTTTTTGAAATAAAAATGACACGTAATATTTACGTATCAATACCATTAACCGCATCTTTTTGGCACGTAAAATTTACGTATCGCTACTAATAACCGGTTTTTATGCCATAACTTAGTTAATATTATTCTCAATTTATTTTCTTCCAATTTATTTTTTATATTATAATATATTTTCTCTTAATGTTTTTAACTTTTATTTTTGAATATAAAAAAGACAAAGATGTATAAAAAGAATATAAATAATCTGTTTATAGTTTCGGAAAAATTGAGAAAAAATATTCATTGGATGAAGAAATCAGAAATTTGTTGAAATAACTCTCCGATGAGTCAGATGGGGAAAATGACAATTATGAAATAGATGGTTATGGATACGACAGCGATGATGATCCGGAGTATTCTCCAAGTGATGAGGAGGTTGAGCCTTCGGAAATGATTGCAACACAGAGTGGGCTAGATAGCGATGAGATTTAGAAAATTTTAGAAAACATCAAGGCAATCGAAGAAAGAGAACAAACACAGAGGAAAAAAAACCTAAAACCTCTCAACCACACAATATTGACAGATCAGTCACAATAAATGTACAAGGTGGGGTTGTGCTTGGTAAGAATGGAGCACACAACCTCCGGAACGTGTTTCGAACAAAGAGCCTGAAAGGAATGCCGTGCACATTATTAGATATTAACGTAGATATAAGTTAAAGATAAGTGTATGTTTTAATAAAATAAAAAAAATAGTCACAAACATTAACAAATTTTGAATAATTTCACCAATTACCAGTTGCACACGTAAAATTTACGTATCAGTACCATTAAGCGGGAAATAATATCACTACCATTCTAGGGTTAAAGATGTGGCTATCACTCTATCTTATGTAAATATCTCAGGTTACCTTCCTGAGACTGACGTGAATTTGGAATTTTGAGGAATAGTAAAGCTATTATTATTATTACAGCATCATTTTTAATTGTTAATTTACAAATGGCACAACAGAAAGTGGTACTTCACAAATATTATATAATTTATATGCAAGATTCATTAAATGTTCGATGTTAATGGTAATACGAAAACAAATTAACTACCTTATTCTTGCAGCCACCTTCTCCACCTCCACATGGTGCGGGTTTCTGTTGGACTTCCTGAAACCATTCATTTAATTAAACTTCATAAGTAAACTAAAACTTAATATATTAAAATTATAATAGTGTTTCATTATAGAAAATAAAGTCTAGAGATTATACAATGATAAGACATGCCGAAGCCGACTATACCAAGACAAAAGAATTCTACATCAATTATTATGTAACAAAAGTCTGTCACGCTGGGACTGCGAAAACTGAGCAGATTTTCCACAATGGCGGATGACTCACTGGTGATCATCTCACCAAAGATTCACTATTTCTAATTAAAAAATAGTCCAAATCCGATCATTAAAAATTGGGGTAACTAATTGCTGTTAACAAGAAGATACGAATAACTTGCTTAATTTTTGAATTACAAAAAAATGTATAGAACGACAATTGCAGAACACCAATGATTTAAAAAGATTGATTCTATATAATTATTCTATCCAATTCATAATAATGGAGATATTTAGAGTTTTCGATTCACCACCCCCCCTCCTTTTCGCAGACCGATTTCAGTGATTAACAAATATGAACAGTAAATAAAAAAGTCCGTCACGCAGGGGCTGCGTAAACTAAGCAGATTTCCCACGAGAAGTTATACAGTAGAGAAATTTCACGAGAGCCGAACAGTTAAGAAAACGGCCGACCTTGCTTTCGGCGGGAAACTCACTCTCATCCGTTGTCCGCCCCGATTTCATAAAAATGCAAATATCTCGGTTAATATTCAACATAGAGAATAAATGTATAAAACAATATTTATAGTAAATTTAATTTTCAATAATATTGATTCTATACAATTTTTCGATCTGACGTATAGTAACGGAAATATTACGAATTTTAGAAAATCATATCCTCCAAACTCCCTCTCCCACTGTTTCGATTTCTGCCATTAACGAACTTAATCTTTCTTTTTACATAAAACGACTAAATATCGAGTTTGGTAACGATCAAACAAAAATTGCGACCGCTAGAGCGGTAACAGACAAATATATATACAGTTTTGAACGGATCTCTTTTCGTCATCTAATAGAAGAAGAAAAATGTCGAAATTTCCGTCATGAGTACAACCTCAATAGCTGATTTCCCTTAAGGGAAATCTGCTAACAGATATCTTTAAGCCAAGATAGCTCAAACTTAATTGATTACGTTGTCTCACTACGTAATTACATGTGCCACATAAGTTCAATGAAGTCAATATTTGGTATTTAAGCTTCGACTAAAGTGGGTCAAGATATAACTGCATGCTCATAATATGACATGAGTAGGAGTGTTGTTTTCATTGATTTTTTACTTTGCAGGAAAATTGCTAATACGTTATGTGATGACGCAATCAAATAAGATTTTTAGCAGATTTCCCTTAAGGGAAATCAGCTATTGAGGTCGTACTCATGATGCGAGTTTCGAAAAATTTCTTCAAATGTCCATCGATCCTACCCAGGAGATGACGAAAATGAGGTCCGTTCAAAATTATATTTATATATCATATATATATATATATATATTATATATATATATATATATATATATATAAAATATATTTGTCTGTTAACGCTCTAGCGGTCGCAATTTTTGTTTGATCGTTACCAAACTCGGAATTTAATCGATTTATGTAAAAAGAGGAAGATCAAGTTCGTTAATGGCTGAAATCGGACCAGTGGGAGGGGGGGTTAATAGGGGGTGGATTTTTTAAAAATTCAAAATATCACCGTTACTATACGTTGGATCGAAAATATTATAGAATCAATCTTATTGCAAATTAAAATTTACTATAAATATTGTTTATATACATTTATTCCCTATCTGGACTATTAACCGAGTTATTTGCATTTTTACAGAACTTTGGCCGATAACGGATTTTTGGAATTTCCCGCGAAAAGATAGTTCCCCGCCCTTTCCGTAACCGTTTGGCTCTGCTATGGAATTTTCTCATTGTATAACTTCTCGTTGGTCAATCTCTATAGTTTACGCAGCCCCTGCTTGACGGACTTTTTACATTATATTTCCCTTACGTGGAATCAGCTTTGAGGTCGTACTTATGATGAGCTGTTATTAGGCAGATTTCTCTATTGTAAAACTTCACGTGGGAAATCTGGTTAGTTTACGCAGCCTCTGCGTGACGGACTTTTTATACCTTACTCGACATTTAACAGTTCCATTCATCAATTAAGATAATATTAGTGAATGGCTGAAATCTGACCTAGAATGGTGTGGGGTTAGGGAGGGGGGGGGGTGCGGCAATTCAAAATATCTCCGCTATTGTGGGTCGGATTTTGGTCGGTCTCATGACGCGACTTTCCGAAAGTATTCTCAAATGTCCATGGTCTGTACATTGCATTGGTGATGACGAAAATGTGGTCCGTTCTAAATGATATATAATAGATTGTAATCGCTCTGGCGGTAGCAATTTTTATTTTATAGTTACCAAACTGGATATATAAGTTTTTCATGCGAAATATAAGATTAAAGTTCGTTAACGGGGCGAGGAGTGTTTAGAGGGGTAGAATTTCGAAAATTCGGAAATTAAATAGTATATATTTTAAAAATTTATTTAAACATAATCGTGCATTTAATATGCCATTTGACAATGTAACATGTATTCAAATAAATAACGTCTCATAGGATTAATATGGGTGGGGAAAAATACCAGCTCGTGGTTCATCTGCTCAGTTCACGCAACAGCTACGTGACGGACATTTAGCAGATTTACGTTAAGGGAAATCAGCTATTGAGGTTGTACTCATGACAAAATTCTTCAAATGTCCATCGATCCTACCTACTGGATGACGAAAATGAGGTCCATTCAAAATTATATATATATATATATATATATGTTTTGAGATGAATGCAAGTGTGTGACGCACGTGGGAATTGTGTGTGGTGTTAGTGAATTGTGTGTGTGTGTGTGTGTGTGTATATATATATATATATGAGAGAGAGAGAGAGAGAAATATCTATATATTTGTCCATTACTGCTCTAGGGGTCGCAATTTTGGCTTATTCGTTACCAAACTCGCCATTTAATCGTATTACGTAAAAAGTAAAGTCAAGTTCGTTAATGGCTAAAATCAAACTAGTGGGAGGGGAGAAATTTCGAGAGCTCTTAATATCTCCGTTATTGTGTGTTGGATGGAAAAATTATATAAAACCAATCTTATTGAAAATTAAATTTACTATAAATATTGTTTTATATATGTTTATTTATTCTCTATCTTGAATATTAACCGTGATATTTGCATTTTTATTAAATGTGGGCCGATAACGAACGTTTCCCGCCAAAAGCTAGTTTTGCCGCAACTGTTCGGCTTCCGTATAGAGATTTCTCTATAGTATAGCTTCACGTGGGAAATCTGCTTTGTTTACACAGCGCGCCCTGCGTGACGGACTTTTTTTTTTCTTCCGACTTGTGCAAGAGAAATGGACAATCATATACATGAGATTAAACAATTCGTTCATAGCGAGAACAGACAGAGAACAGAGTTTGCAGACGACAACATTGGAGCTGTTATGGTGCCCGGATGATGTCATCAGCGAAATTCCAGAACTCGGGAAAACTGCTAGTTTACACACTGGGAATGTTTATTCTAGTCAGGTCGCGGAAGAAATTAAATTAGGTTTCGCGGCCATTAAATACCATTCAATATTACTGATGGAAGTTATTACCTTCTTCTTCTGGCAATCCCCGCACTTCTGAGCAAGTGCTACAGCCACAACAAACAGAAACAGAAACAATATTGCACGATTCATTTTGTTGGTGCAGACTCCCGCCACACTGAATACAGATTTCATCGACTATCCTTTTTATTTGATCTGACATCTTGACATTTGGACATCTGTGTTTATTTCTTTGCAATCTGAGACATCTCTCTATTTGTCTTATGCATATTAATTTATGCATTTGGCCTTACATCTTGTTTGCATTCGTATCCTTGGAATTTTTCCTCTAGCTGCTATTATTGTTACAATCTGGACATTAATTTATATTTTAAGAGATCAAAGCGGTTAATAAAAATCTTCACCTTGAGAAAGCTAAGCTAATTTCTCATGTGCGGGTCGAAATAAAATCATTGCAATTTCTATGCTTTTTTTAAACGATTTGAAACTGAAACTTGAGTTGTTTTGTGATGAATTTGGTGCAAAAGATGATTGCATAAGCAGGAGTGGGGGCAATCAGAAGGATGGAAATTAAAGCCACGCCAGGGGTGCGGCAACTAAGCAGATTTTCCATGTCTTGTATTTTATGTTGTATGACACGCTATTGACATCTTGTAACCATATAATTTCTATTTCTAAAAAAACTAATTGAAGATTAGAATGGGGGGGGGCACGCTTCGTATTTGAGCTATGAGAAATATATAGAAAAATAACTGTTGAGCATCTAAAGTTTAACAGGATTGGTTCTATAACATTTGTGGTCTGCCTCATAATAAGGGATATATTTCGAATTATCAAACCCTACACCCAATAAACAATTCTGTTACTGCTCCCATGTAGCAGTAACAGAAGGGGTTACCATGTGTGTTTCCATCTACCTCGCATAATAATAATGTAACAGCTAATTATTAATATGGCAGTAGTATAAGTGCGTCACGCAGGGGCTTCGTAAACTAAGTAGATTTCCCACGTGAAGTTTTACAATAGAGACATCTGCCTTATAACAACAGTAGTAGTAAGGAATCTCTAAACCTATTCACGAGTTACGAACAGTTACGGAAACGGACGCCCTAGCTCTCGGCAGAAAGTGTCGAATATAGACGACTCCTGCCTAGAAAATTGAATTTTAGATTGGTTCACTTTTTCGATCCGACTAGTTTTCGAATTCTCGAAAATTCCAATAAAACGCTTAACACACCCCCCCCCCCCCCCCACCCCCCCGCCCCCAGCCCCCCCCACAACCCCCCAACCCACCCCACCCCCCACCACCCCCCCCCCCCCCCCCACACCCCCACCCCCCCACCCCCCCCCCCCCCCACCCCCCCCCCCCCCCCCCCCCCCCCCCCACCCACACCCCCCCCCACCCCCCCCACCCCCCCCCCCCCCCCCCCCCCCCCCCCCCCCCCACCCCCCCCCCCCACCACCCCCACCCCTACCCCCACCCCCACCCCACCACACCCCCCCACCCCCCCCACACCCCCCCCACCCCCCCCCCCCCCCACCCCCCCCCCCACCCCCCCCACACCCCACCCCCCACCCGCCCCCCCCCCCCCCCCCCCACCCCCCCCCCCCCCCACCCCCCCCCCCCCCCACCCCCCCCCCCCCCCACCCCCCCCCCCCCCCACCCCCCCCCCCCCCCACCCCCCCCCCCCCCCACCCCCCCCCCCCCCCACCCCCCCCCCCCCCCACCCACTCAGCCAATTTCACGTGGGCTCGTATGACTCACTACTGATCTCTTCCCACAACATAATTTCTATTTCTAAGTGAAAAACCGGGGAGTAGACATAGGGGTAACTGGAGGCTGAAAAGAAGAAAGTACGAATAACTCGTTACATACCTATGTATGTATGTATATGTCGTATAATGATTCAGATTTTTTGAGTTTTCAAAATTTCCGCCTCTAAACCTCTAGTCCTGGTGTGGGCAACCTTTGACATGTTGCGGGCCAAACTTTAATGTCCTAATAAGTTCGCGGGCCGCTTTTAAAAGTAGCCCATTTTATAGTAGTGTTCATATTTTTAACGATAGATATCAGACATGAAATTATACGACAGTGTAATTATAATACAATTCATTAAAATAACAAAATTAAATGAAAAAATAGGTACAAAATTATAATTAAATCGTAAAATTTGGAATTATTACAAACAAAGAAAGTGAAATAGCGACATAGAAATCAATGAGACACACGAGCTTGAATTTGGGAAACTAATCCATTGATGTTTGGATTCATTCCACTGATACAAAGACGGAATTTTTTTTCCAAATTATAGTCAGCCTTGGACAATGATTTGATTTATTCACTTTCATCATAAAAAAAAAAAAAATTATAAGTACTGCCAAAACGCACAAATCTCTCCTCATCTTCCTCATTTGGCGTAAGTAGTAATATTTTTGTTTGATTGGGTTTTTAGCAGATTTCCCTTAAGGGAAATCAGCTATTGAGGTTGTACTCATGACGGAATTTTCGAAATTATTCTTCAAATGTCCATCGATCCTACCTAGTAGATGACGAAAATGAGGTCCGTTCAAAACTGTATATATATATATATATATATATATATATATATATATTTGTGTTGTTACCGCTCTAGCGGTCGTAATTTTTGTAGTATCTATCGTTACCAAACTGGATATTTAGTCGTTTTATGTAAAAATAAAGATCAAGTTCGTTAACGGCTGAAATTGGACCAGTGGGAGGGGGGGGGGGTTTAGAGGGGAGGATTTTCGAAAATTCGAAATATTTCCGTTACTATACGTCGGATCGAAAAATTGTATATAATCAATCTTATTGCAAATTAAATTTACAATAAATATTGTTATATACATTTATTCTCTATCTTGAATATTAACCGAGATATTTGCATTTTTATGAAATCTGGGCGGATAACGGATGAGAGTTTCCTGAAGGAAATCAGCTATTGAGGTTGTACTCATGACGGAATTTTCGATTTCTTCAAATGTCCATCGATCCTACCTAGTAGATGACGAAAAATGAGGTCCGTTCAAAACTGTATATATATATATATATATATATATATTATATATATATATATATATATATATAAATATATATATATATATATATTTGTCTGTTACCGCTCTAGCGGTCGTAATTTTTGTTTGATCGTTACCAAACTCGATATTTAGTCGTTTTATGTAAAAAGAAAGATCAAGTTCGTTAATGGCTGAAATTGGACCAGTGGAAGGGAAGGGGGGGGGGGGTTAGAGGGGAGGATTTTCGAAAATTCGAAATATTTCCGTTACTATATGTCGGATCGAAAAATTGTATATAATCAATCTTATTGCAAATTAAATTTACAATAAATATTGTTATATACATTTATTCTCTATCTTGAATATTAACCGAGATATTTGCATTTTTATGAAATCTGGGCGGATAACGGATGAGAGTTTCCTGCCAAGAGCTAGGTCGGCCGTTTTCTTAACTGTTCGGCTCTCGTGAAAAACTTCACGTGGGAAATCTGCTTAGTTTACGCAGCCCCTGCGTGACGGACTTTTTTTTGCCATCTCCTAGGTAAGATTGATTGGTGGAAAGAAAGTAGTTTTTGTTGGTGGCCCTTGGCATGAAACTGTGAAGAATAATTTATTTCGCATTTAAGCCGAACAGTATCGAAATTGTTGTATACACGTCCTCTAGTATTACAGCTGTAGAAATTATAAAGCTCTAGCTCGTCTGAATTGCTCCATTCACGTTTACAACACTATATGAGATCAAATTTGCATTGAGAATTTAATTGCGAGGTTAGTATAGTGAAGGGCATATTTTGTTGTATTTATTAACGCCCTCTTTGTGAGGAGTATATAGTTATAAGTGTAGAGAGTACAAATAGTAAGCATTGCATTAATCATTCCATGTACATGCTTCTCTGCCAACCATTATTTACTTAATTATTAATCATCTTTTGTAATCACTAAACTAATAATGACGGAAGTATATAGTTAGCATTTCATGGGGTTTCATGTTCTTGCATACTTTTGTAGGCTGGATCTGCTGCTCCTTTCACTATCTTTGATCATTCAGCTAGCTAAGCCTTAGGACAACATGCCAACTATCCTGAAGGGAAATCAGCTATGGAGATTGTACACAATTTTCGAAATATTTCTTCAAATGCTTATCTATCCCCTATCTAGGTGATAACGAAAAACGTCCGTCGCGCAGGGGCCCCCCTCATTACTATAACTAAGCAGTTTTGCAATAGATACATCTACATACACATAAATGACACCACCGTGAATTTTGACATTGTGAATAAATGCAATCAGTAATGAGAAATCTTTCAGTCAGTTTTAATAACCTCCCAACGGAAATCGTCTGAATTGTAAACAAACAGGTCTGTATCACTGCTGAATAGATAAATAGAAATATTCTTCATCGAAAAGAAAAACAATTACTAAAATATATCTCAAAATAATGTAATGATTTTATTGAAAACTATATACCAAATCTGATACTGTAATTTGTAACGAATCAGAATAATTTTTACCTAAATCACTAAATTTCAGTAGTCCAAGAGCAAAAAAAGGGGGAGGGGGTCATCAGAACGTATTCGCATAAATCTCACAAATAAGAAGTTGAATGAAAACAATATTCAGTATTTAACCTTGAAATGACGTGGTTCATGACATAACAGTTTATTATTAATATGACATGAGTAGGAGTGCATTCTCAGGACAGCCACAGAGGTTTGCGGTATGCAGAAAGTCAGGCCAGGCACAAAGATGACTAAGTGGTGGAGTGAAGAAGTGCCATCAAAAGGAAGAAGGAAGCCTTGAAATAATATAAAAGAAGTAAGCTCCAAAGGGATTGGGATGCTTATGTGCAACTGAGGAATGAGGCAAAAAGGGTTGTCAAGGATGCAAAGCAGAAGTCCTGGGAAGAGTTCGGGCTAGAAATAGAAAACCAATATAGGGAAAATATAAAGAAGTTCTGGTACATAACCAAAGCTCTGAGAGGGAAAAGGTCCAAACCAATTAGGAATGTAAAGAATGGAAATGGCAATATTGTGACGGATGATAGGGAGATCCTGAAAGTCTGGAGGGATCACTTCCAGGATAAATTCAGTATGGTGGAGCATCAACCTAATAACTTGCAGAATCTTAGAGGGAGAGGAAGACAAGATGATGACTACCCTGAAGATATAGATGATGCAATAGAGGAGGATGAAGTGGAGGAAGCTATTGAGAAGCTAAGATTGGGTAAAGATGCTGGACATGACAGAATATCCCCGGAATTCATCAAATATAGTGGACAGGAATTAAGGAAGTGCCTACAAGCCCTATTCCAAAAGATATGGGACGAAAAGAGAATCCCAAATGATTGGGAGAATAATATAATCATCCCAATCTACAAGAAGGGCAGTCAAGCTGAGTGCGAAAACTACAGGCCTATATGCTTGTCCTCTGTGGTGTATAAGCTATACACCAGAATCCTTGAGCAGAGACTAAGGAAAATAGTTGAGGGGGATCTTGAGGAAGAACAGGCTGCTTTTAGACCGGGCAGGCAGACCCAGGACCATATATTCGGCCGAATGCTCTGGTTAGCAAGCGTGTTCCACATAACCTCATTAGTGCCATTAAGTCAGCGTACCAAGTCCCAAAAGGAGTTGTGAGACTCAATGGAAAGGAGTCTTCTCCATTTAGCTTCTACAAGGGAGTCAAACAAGGGGACAGCCTTAGCCCATTGTTGTTCATTATAGTGATGGACGAAATATGGAAAATCTGCAAAAGAAGGACACCCCGAGCACTGGTGGGCTACTGGAATATGACGCCCGTTCTAGCCCAAGCAATGTTATATGCCGACGATGTAGTGATTGTGGCGGACTCGCAGGAAAGGCTGCAAACTAGTGTTACGGAGTGGTATGAGGAGCTAAAGAGAAAAGGAATGGACATAAATGTCAAGAAAAGTAAGGTTATGTGTGTAGGAAGAGAAGAGGAAGACGTTAATGTCACCTGTAATGGCGTACTTGAGATGGTTGACACCTATAAGTATCTTGGCACACTCATATGCAGGGATGGTAGGATAGATCAGGAGGTCTTGAATAGGGTGAGTCAAGCCAATGGGATTTTTGTAGATCAACCAAACTCAGAATCTACAAAGCGGTCTTTCTACCAGTGCTTTTGTATGGTGCAGAGAGTTGGACCTTATTGGACAACCACGCAAGCAAACTCAAGGCAGCAGAAATGAGATACCTAAGGTGCATTGTGGGAAAAACAAGGCGAGACCGCATCAGAAATGAGCGGATAAGAGAGGACCTTGGGGTGAGACCGATTGGAGAGATAGTTGAGGAGCGCCAACTTAAATGGTTTGGCCATGTCAACCGAATGGGGGACACAAGAAAGGCCAAATGGTTATATGAAGCACGGCCAGAAGGCAAACGACCCCGTGGTAGACCTAGACTTACCTACCAGGACTACGTAGCTCGATTAGGAGCAGAAAGGGGCAAGACCGCGCCAGAGATGAGGAGACTAGCGGCGGACAGACCCAGCTGGGCAAAGTGGACTGAGGTGGCCCCTCCACGCTTATCGGCACGATGGAGGTAGAAGAAGATAGAAGAGTAGGAGTGGGGGTCTGCTGAAGGCTGAAAACTGAAAAATGCAAATATTACGGTTAATATTGAAGATAGGGAATAACTGCATATATGAATATTTATAGTAAATTTAATTTGCAAAAGATTTCCTATATATAATTATTCAATTCGACGTATAGTGACGAAGATATTTTGAATTTTAAAAATTCTCCCCCTCTAACCCCCCCTCCCCCGTTCCGATTTCAGCCGTTAACGAAATTGATCTTTAGTTTTGCATGAAGTGCTTATATATCGAGTTTACAATTTTGAACGGGCCTCATTTTCGTCATCTCCTAAGTAGGCTCGATGGACATGTGAAGAACAATTACGAAAACCGCGTCATGAGTACGACCTCAGTAGCTGATTTCCCTCAAGGGAAATCTGCTAAAAAATGAGGTCCTTTCAGAACAATATATATTGTTCTAAGTTAGCAATGTGTTATTTAACCGTTACGAAACTCCAAATATGTAAGGTTTTATGTAGAACTAAAGATCAAGTTCGTTAATGGCTGAAATCCGACCAGCGGGTGAGTGGGGGGGGATTCCGAAAACTCAAAATATCTTCGTTACCTCAATCATATATTCTATAACATTTTATCTTAAATTGACCGATTTTAAAATATGACGCGAAATAATCGAGTTTAAGATTGACTTATAAATAATCGATTTTTAGTCAGCTGACTTAACCTACCTCGGGAACCTCTCAGTGTCAACTACCTCCTCTGTGAGGACAGTCGCAACGTAATGTAAAGAGTAAACGAGCACTTCAGAAATGTAAGAAGCAATTTATAATTAGATTCAATAAATATATCATAGATGTTGGCACCTACTAATATAATATATAGCAAACAAATTACTAAGAGATGTGATAAATTAATATTATTAATATTTTTTTATATTTTTGTAAAGCCCCTGAAGAGGTGGCAAATAAGGCACGAAACATGTGGGGAAGGTTCAATAAAGTTTGCACCGGAAAATAAATGTTTTTATTGGAGACCCTTGCCATGACATTTGAAGAATATATTATTATACCTAGTGTACATACGTTGGATAACTTCGTGAACAATATCTTTATCCCCACTGTGGCAAGAAGAGGGTGTTGATAGCCCCACCTGATAAGCATTAGGAGCTTAAACGATGATAAAATGGAACTCTTTCTGAAAAAAAAAGTATCTCAAAGGGGAGAGTGATGAAAATTACTAATGCCTTTCAATAGAAAACGTAGCTGATAATATAATGTACAAGACACAACAGCTCATGTAACTCCATAGAACATTGATAGAAAAAGTAACCCAATCTTGGGATTGAAAGAGAAGAAAATTACGTCAAAAGATGCAGTAACCGGCAAATCGTGATGGCCGATGGCACTTAGCTTGGAGATTAATAATTTAATTGCATTACTGCAATCTAATACTATGCGCTAATATTACCAATAGCCTTCAGCATAATCTTAACTCAATTTCCCTCTTCTTTCCTTACTAACCGTGGTTTATCTGAATACTACCCTTCAAAATTTATTTTTAGATACGATCTCTCTAACAATCATTTCTATAGTCCATCGTGTCACCGGCCTTACGTTTTTTCTTTAATTAAATTAAATTATTTATTAACACGTTGACTGCCAACTACGAGATAACTCGTATATTCCGTTCTTTGCTAGGACGCCCCGACTTAATGAGCTTATCTAGTACTGTGTTTACTTGCCATTGTCAGCCGATAGAAACTACGCTTAAACTCGTAGCATATCAGTGCTCAACTATGGATAGATTACTAATAGATGGCGTCCTGGGAAAGAGACAAAAAAATCTAACATGAAAAACAACAAAAAATTGTTGGCGACATGAACAGAAATTTTATTAATAAATAAACAGAAAATATAATTATAAAAAAATTTATATTCAAAAATCAAGAAGTATTAACTGCCAAGCCAAGTGCACATTTTAGCCGGAATTCTGAGATGGTCGTGGGGAGCCCCCCCCCCCCCCCCCCCCCCCCCCCCCCCCGGACAGTCAACGTTTGTTAACACTTTGACTGCCAACTTTACGAGATAGACTCGTATATTCGTTCTTTGCTAGGACGGGCGTGGGGAGTCCGACTACGAGTTCATGCTCGTACTGTGTTTACTGTGCCATTTGTCGCGTAGCTACGCTTAAAACTCGTAGCATATCATTGCTAATAATGGGATAAGATTGCTTCTGGGAAGAGAACAAAAAATCTAAAATGAAAAACAACAAAAAAAGTTGCGACATGAACAGAAATTTTATTAAAAAATAAACAGAAAATATAATTATAAAAAATTTATTTTCAAAATCAGAAGTATTAAATTAAATCAATTGGTCTTTTTTAGACCGGGAATTCTGAGAAAGGTCGTAGCAGATCAGAACGGGTTACCGCTCCAACTATTTGTTGCCAACTCAATGCTAATTGGGACGAGTTATCTTTACAGGTTATCAGGCCCTTTTACCAGCCAAGTCGATGGCCACTCAGGATATTTAGGAGATTTTTCCTTAAGGGAAATCAGCTATTTGAGGTGTATGTACTACATGAACGGAATTTTCGACCATTTTTTTCTTCAAATGTCGATCGATCCATACCTCAGTAGATGACGAAAATGATGTGCACAATCACCATGAATATCGAAAAAAGTTTCCGTCACCGCAGGAGGCACTGCGTAAACTAAGCAGAATTTCCCACGTGAAGTTTTACATATAGACAAATTTCACGGGAGAGCCTAAACAGCTTAAGGAAACGGCCCCGACCTAGCTTTTGGAGCCGCCGAAACTCACATCTCATCCGTTCATACCAGCCCAGATATAGAATAAAAATGCAAATATCATCGGTTAGTTAATATTCAAGATATGAGAATCAAATGTATATAACCAATATTTTATAGTAATTTGCAATTCATGATTGATTCTATAAGCAATTTTTCGAATCCGATGTATAGCTAAACGGAGATATTTCGAAATTTTCGAAAATCCCTACCCCAGTCTAAACCCCCCACTCAGCCACGTGGCTCGATTTTCAGCAGCCGTTAACGAAACTGTGGTCTTTCTTTTTACATAAAACTACTACATTTTCGAAGTTTGGTACACGATCCAAACCAAAAATCACGACCACTAGAGCTTTGGTAACAGATACAAATATATTATATTATATGATATATATATATTAATATAAATATATATATATATATATATACCTAGTTTCTTGAGCGGACCTCATTTTCGTCATCTACTAGTTAGGATCGTAATAAGGACATTTGCAAGAAAAATTTCGAAAATTCCTGTCATGAGTACAACCTCAATAGCTTGATTTCCCTTTAAGGGAAATCTGCTAAAAACAATCAACATTGGCCTTTGAAATTTTGATTTGCTCATTCGAGCTTTTTTTTTGGCTCTCCGGTGAAGATCGGGCACTCCTTCCAGTCGCCATGGATTTGGCGCTTTAGTTTCACAGGATCATACATAAAAAAGTCCGTCACGCCGGGGCTTCGTAAACTAAGCAGATTTCCCTCGTTAAGTTTAGTTATAGATAACTATACATACTGCTAACACAACACCGTGACTAAATACAAACGGAAATAAGAAATGTTTCATCCAATTTCAATAGCCTGCCGACAGGAAGCGTTAGGTTAGAAATGTAAACAAACGGGTCCCGCCTCACACCGGAAAGAAAAACAATTACTGAAATATATCAGAATATAACACATTAATCTTATTGAGAAATATTTACTATATCTAGTACTGTAATTAATAATGAGTCAGAATAATTGTTATCTTAATCAATAAAATTTTAGTAGTCCAAAACTTTAAGATGGGGGGGGGGGAGTCACCAGGACATATTTGCATGTATCTAGTATAATAAAGTTGTATTGAAAACAATTTTTGGTATTTAAACATAGAATAATGTGTTTTATTATTTATCAGAGTATTGTTTACGTAACATGAGTAAAGTGGCGGTTTGGAAAAAAAAAAAATATCTCGGCTAATATTCAAGATAGAGAATAAATGTATAAAACAATATTTATAGTAAACTTAATTTGTTGTAAGATTGATTCTGTATAACGTTTCGATCCGACGAATAGTAACCCAGATATTTCGAATTTTCGTAATCCCTCGCCTCTCAAACCCCCCTCCCCGTGGTCTGGTTTCAGCCGGTAACGCCCTTGATCTTTGTTTTTACATAAAACGCTTAAATATGAAGTTTGGTAAGGATTAAACAATAATTGCGACCGCTAGAGCGGTAACAGACAAATATATAGATATATATATATATATATATATATATATATATACATATATATATATATATATATATATAATTTTGGACGGGCCTCATTTTCGTCATTTCCTGGGTAGGATCAATGGACATTTGAAGAAAAATGTCGAAAATTGCGTCATGAGTAAGACCTCTATAGCTGATTTCCCTTAAGGGAAATCTGCTAAAACCATGATTCGTCACATGTTATTATCCTTTGTGTGGAAGGGCGGCCCGGGCGTGAATCATCTTGAACGTCTTCTCGGCCATCTTGAAAACGCTTAAACCACTCAAAAACACGTGCACGCGATAAACATTCATTGCCATACACTTCTTTCAATAAATTATAAGTTTCAGTAGCGGTTTTTCCAAGTCTCACATGAAATTTCACAACAATTCGTTGCTCTACTGTTACACTTAACATTTTCCCGGTGAAACAAAAAAACAACTCTAATGCGAACGAAGGCTACGGCTGTACTGATTTGTTTACAGAAGCGAGAGGCACTATATTCGAAAGATTCACAATAACAGCTGTTAGTTGCTGGCGTTTGACGCATGCGCACTTCTTCTGTAGCAGCGTCAGTCTCGTTATTTAATAGCCACTCCCCCGGGACTACTAAAATTTGAGAGATTGAGATAAAAATTATTCTGATTCATTATAAATTACAGTACTAGATATATCAAATAGTTTTCAATAAAATTAATATGTTATACTCAGATATATTTCAGTAATGGTTTTTCTTTCCGGTGAAGAATATTTCTATTCAGCTCTATATAGGTCATTAAAATTGACTGAAAGATTTCTCATTACCGTATTTATTCCCTTAATAGTAAGTTGGTAATAAGTGTTACCAGTATGTAGATTTATCAATTGTAAAACTTCACGTGGGAAATCTGCTTAGTCTACGCAGATCCTACGTAAGTCACGTAACGTGACGGACTTTTACTGTTGCCTGATCCCTTAGCGAAGCTATTGCACTTAAACCCTAAACACATGTTACAAGAATCTTCAGGTGCAAGAATCACACCTTATCACTGCTACTATCTTTCCTGCTGCTCCCTCCCGGCTATAACGTTTAGTTCCGCCTATTGTTACTTCAAGGCAAAGATATTAAAATCAAATAGTTCGACAATAAGGTTTACCTCTGCCTTTATTAGCTCTGTTCTATAGAATATTTTGTGTCATTTTGATAGCTTTATCTTAGAAATCTCATGTGGAAAAGAACAAAAAGCTTGTTAGAAATCGACGATTCGGAGATATTTTACTGTGCACACATTTATAGCCAATCTAGTTTTTATTCATATTGTTACTATTTAAAAGAAATTATTTAGTGACGAAATTCATTAAATAACGTCCTAAAATCCCACCATGGCTAGAAAAGGGTGATAACCTGTAGATAACCCGTCCCGATTAGCCTGAGTTGCAAAAAGTGGACGTTAATAAATAATAATAATAATAATAATATTTAAAAGAAATAACCAATGCACGACTGCACAAACAAACAACAAAGCTTCTTAAACTTTAGAATGTCACATATTTGCAACACATGACTTCATTGTACAACAATTATATATATATATATATATATATATCAAAATATTTGCTGCACTTCATTTCAAATTGTTGTGTACTATATCTCTGTTCCAAAACATCTGATCAAAAATGGTACAGAACATGATTATAGACTACATCATGATGAATTAAAGTTCGTCACGCAGTTTCTACGTGCCGAACTAGGCTTCCATCTTATTCTCGGCTCTTCTTGCCCTTTCCTGTCAGTCCCTCTCGTGGCTGGATACGCTAGCAGCGAAGCCCCCAGTCCAGGGCAAGGATGACTGGACGGCGGGTGACGTCATCTACAGGCACGGGCTAGCTTCACTTTTCGCGGACTCCATTCTTCCGCGAACAGTAACTTTTGAATGTAGCTCGTCTCTATTAGCTCCAGAGGCATTTTACGGTTTTGAAAAAAATAAGTTTGCTATTTTCATCATTATCGCCCTATATTTCTTCAGAGCTAAAGTTGTTTGATATTTATCAACGCCCACTTTATGCTGCTAAAATTAATTGGAACGTGGTATTTCCTGCTTAACACTTCTTTCTAGCCAGGAGGGGGCTAAGGATTTTATTTAATGAGTTCTTCAATGAATAAATTCCTATTTATTTGATTTATGAATTTATGAATAAATTTCCTATTTGAGATGAAGACAGACGCGTTTACCTGCATGGCTAACCTGAGCTCCTCACGGATTTGATTGTAAAGAATTAGACTTCAAATATGTATTTATATTAATACCGCGCTAAGATTTTAAAGAAATTCTTCATATATTTAGAAGGAAATCACTTCTTTTCAAATGTGAGTTCTTTTTAAGGCACCAAAATTGGAATTGTTGTCTATCTATCTGTTTGTCCAAAATGATTACAAGGAGCTCTTCAAATTTCAGAATTAGAGAACATACTGCATGGAGTACTGGTTTTACAATCAAGAGTGAGATTTGTTGAGGTTGATATCAAAATTCTCATACTAATAGTAGTTCACTATCATATTCCTCCAAAAGATTTAATTTATTTTCTTATTTACAACTCCTGTTTTGCCTGAGTAACGTTTTTACGTGTCAGTGTTAACACAGCCTATGAGTGACTCGTAGGCTTCTCTTGGGAACATGTCCCTGTGGTAAAGTGACGTAGTCTGTGAGAATCCTTCATCACTAGTGATTCAGAACTTCATGGCAAAGAGTTTGCATACCTCGCTGGCGCCTTGGGCTAGCCTCAAGATGAGATAACCTCCTAGCATTGGATGAGGTAATGAGCTGTCATGCTATCTGATGTCATAGTAAACGACCTTACAGGGACAACCTCTCCACTGCCTTGGCTTAATTATTACTTATGGTATTCGATAAATGGCCATCAAATTACATTTCGGAGTAAGTTCGGATTGATTGATTGTAAATTGCATATATGATAAGCGGGTACCTGTTTTACCATCATCGTTTGCCATTGTAGTGTTAGTTTTTAGGGAAATCAGCTGTTGAGGTCGTACTCATGAAGCGATTTTCGAAAAAATTCTTCAAATGTCCATCGATCCTACCCAGGAGATGACGAAAATGAGGTCCTTTCAAATATATATATTTAATCTAGCGGTCGCTTTTGTTTGATCGTTACCAAACTCGATATTTAATAGTTTTATGTAAAATGAAAGATTAGGTTCGGTAATGACTGAAATCGAACCAGTGGGAGGGGGGGGGGTAGAGGGGGATTTTCAAAAATTCGAAATATCTCTGTTACTATTCGTTGGATTGATAACTTGTATAGAGACAATCTTGTTGCAAATTAAATATATTATAAATATTGTTGTATACATTTATTCTCTATCTTGAATATTAACCGAAATATTTGCATTTTTCACTTTTCAGCCTCAGCAAACCCCCACTTCTACTCATGTGACATAAACAATACTCTATTAATTCAAATAAAGGGTTAGAACCACCAATATAAATGATACTATTGTCATACCTCTCGGTGGAGACCGGGAACAGATCTGGACTAAACGTAAACAACTAATACGGTGAACAGAGCAGAACACCCACTGACTGACGGACAACCAACTCAGTACAACTATTAACAGGCTTGAAGATAATGCCATCGCATCGAAAGCGCTTGCCAGCGGTACTCAACCAGCAGCCAGTGACGACGGTCTCCACCGAGAGGTATGACAATTATTCGAAAAATCAAACCCTTCTTAAGTTCATGGACTACTAAAATTTGAATTATTCTCGAAGCTAAAATACCATAAATCATTGTTTATTCAAGAGACCATTATTATACGAGATAAAATGCAAATATGTTATACGTGACCCCTTCCCCCTTCTTAAGTTTTCATGGACTACTAAAAATTCTGATTTTATAGAGATAAAAATTATTCTCATCCATTATAAATTACAGTACTAGATATTAGTAGATAGTTTTCAATAAGATTAATCAGGTTATATATCCAGATATTTTTCAGTAATTGTTATTTCTTTCCGGTATAGATAAGTTGGCAGACCTGCTTTTAGCAGATTTCCCTTAAGGGAAATCAGCTATTGAGGTCGTACTCATGACGCGAGTTTCGAAAAATTTCTTCAAATGTCCATCGATCCTACCCAGGAGATGACGAAAATGAGGTCCGTTCAAAATTTTATATATATATATATATATATATATATATATATATATATATATATATATATATATATATCTATCTATATATATATATATATATATATATATATATATATATATATATATTTGTCTGTTAACGCTCTAGCGGTCGCAATTTTTGTTTGATCGTTACCAAACTCAGAATTTAATCGTTTTATGTAAAAGGGAAGATCAAGTTCGTAATGGCTGAAATCGAACCAATGGGAGGGGGGGGTTTAGAGAGGGGATTTTCGGAAAATTCGAAATATCTCCGTTATTATGCGTCGGATCGAAAAATTGTATAGAATCAATCTTATTGCAAATTAAATTTACTATAAATATTATTCTATACATTTATTCCCTATCTTGAATATTAACCGAGATATTTGCATTTTTATTAAATTTGGGCCGATACCGGATTTTTGAATTTTTATTGCTTCTTTTGAAGGTTTTTACTACCGTTAGTATTTATTTATTTAATATTGACGGTGGTGTTGTGTTAGCACTATCTTGATTTGTCTATTATTGAACATCAAGAGGGAAATCTGCTTAGTTTACGCAGCCCCTGCGTGACAGACTTTTTTTTTTTTTAATTTTATTCCTTTTCATGGTGCATATTTCAAATTTGCAGTCTTAATAGTTACCAGGCATTAGATAGTCCATTGCTCAGATAGCATAATTGCAAAACAAGAAACAGCCACTCATACAGTTAGTATTGAAATACCTTCATATAAAGCATTGTACCATCAAAATGCTGTTTTTCTGCAATGGACGTCAAGACAAAATTAAATGCAGGACTTCTGAGAAGAAGCTTCTATGAAGGACGGACAAAAATGGTTAGAACACCGTTCTTCTAAAGATTAAAGATATACAGATAGGTACTATCAAAGCATAATATGAGCTGGAATGTTATGGATAGCGAGCTTTTATATAGCTCACTGTCGTGTTAAAAGGTCAAGAATGTTTGGTTAAACAAAGTGTAATTTTCATTATGTATTCAAACATTTAATATTCATTGAAATGTCTCAATTTAAAAAGTCCGTCACGCAGGCGCTGCCTAAAGTAAGCAGATTTCCCACGTGAAGTTTTACAATAGAGAAATCTGCCTCTTATTTAAAAAAAAAAAAAAAAAAAAAAAAAAACAAAAAAAAAAAAAAAAACAACAAATAGATGCTACGTAATACTTTCCAGATGTTCCATACACTGGAATGACTAGAGGTGACCACCTCTCGCGTTAAGTAAGTAGAAATGGAAATTTAACTTTTACATGAGACGTTTAGTGACTCAGTCGCTCAAGTGAAAACCTTCAACACAAAATGAAAAACTGGAAAAAATTGTGGAAGCACGATTGTTAACTATTTGATAATTATGACTGTGAAATACATCTACTAGGTGAGCCTTGTAAATGCTTCCATGACCAGTGACTATCAGTAATAAAGGCATCAGGAAGAAGTATTCAATACTGCTAGAGGTCAAAATAGGAAAGGGGTCATCACTCAGTAGCCTTCATTAGATAGTATGGAATGAAAACTACAGCTCAATGTAGCTTTTGAGGTCGTACTCATGACGCGACTTTCAAAAAAGTGCTTAAAGGCCCATCATCCTACCTAGTAGAGGACTAAAATGAAGTCCGTTCAAAATAGAATAGAATATATAGACCTATAGATAAAAGTAAAAAGAAAGATTAAGTTCGTTATTGGAATAAGTCCGACCAGTGGGAGGGGGGGGGGGTTAGAGGGCAGAAATTATGAAAATTCTTAATAACACCGTTATTGTACAGAACCGATCTCATTGCAAATGTTATGTTCCATAAATGTTGATATGTGCATATTTTCAATATCTTGATTATTATCCGAAATATTTGCATTTTTTAGTTTTCGGCCTACAGTAAAGCCCCACTCCCTAAACATGCCATATTAAAAATAAGCTGTTACATCATGATGCACTTTATTTGAAGCATAAATACCAAATATTGTTCTCATTGAACTTTAATTTTTTGAGATAAATGCAAATACGTGGTAGGTACATGTGGGAAATCTGCTTAGTTTACGCAGCCCCTGCGTGACGGACTTTTTTATCGTTCCCGTCTGACGAAGGCTAGTGAGGACATAGTCAAAGGAACAAACCAGACTTTGATAAGAGATATTAATATTACTAGCTATATTTTATGATCTAAGGAATTCCGCCCCTCCTCTTAGTCATACTTAATTAAACATTGATAATAGAAGAGAAGATTTTGGTGCAATATAAAATAAAATTCTTGGCGAATTCCATAAATGGGGTTTCGAGGTTGTCTATCTGCACTGACCGCAAAATAAGTGATAACAAGAGATCGTTTGGTCACCAGCTTATTTTTTCATCATTCATATTCAATTACTATAGTTTATTTTTAGAATTCATCATTGCCGTGGGCCAGGGCCCAACAATCTATTATATAGTAAATAAACTCTTAACGATTGTCGGAAAAACTGTTTCAAATTGACAGAAAAATATTTTTTTCAGTGTTCAGGTCATTCTAGCTAAAAATAGATCCGGCCTCCGGTTATCACATCATACTTTCCTGGCATTACAACAGAATACCTCAAAAGAATTTTATCAATTTCTTTTGGTGTATCGTGTAAACGGTATATTTTGATAGGAAACTAGATTTATTTGAACTAATGTAAGAGCATTAATTCGTCAATGTTCGACCAATAGCAATTCAAAAGACGATAACGACTATACATAAAGTGAAATTTCAGTATTATGAAAAGTCCGTCACGCAGGGGCTGCGTAAACTAAGCAGATATCCCACGAGAAGTTTTACAATAGAGAAATCTGCCTAATAACAACTGTAGTAGTAAGAAACCTCTAAACCTAAAACATTATTTAGGGCGTAATAACCCAGTAGTTTCTAGCCCCAAAAACAGTTAACCTAACCTCTAAACCTATTCAAGAGGGACGAATAGTTATGGAAACGGCCGCCAGAGCTCTCGGCGGAAAGTCCGAACATAGCCTACTGGTGACCACACGCAGAATACAAATGCAAATATCTCTGTTAATATTCAAGATAGAGAATAAATGTATATAACAATATTTATAGTAAATTTAATTTTCATTAAGATTGATTCTGTACAATTGTTCGGTCCGACGTATAGTAACGGAGATATTACGAAGTTTCGAAAATCCTCCCCTCTAAACCCCCCCTCCCACTGGTCCGATTTCAGCCGTTAACGAACTTGAACTTTCTTTTTACATAAAACGACTAAATATCGAGTTTGGTAACGATCAAACAAAAATTGCGACCGCTAGAGCGTTAACAGACAAATATATATATATATATATATATATATCTATATATATATATATATATATATATATATATATATATATATATATATAAACTAGCTCAGATACCTGGCTTCGCCCAGGAATTCATTTGAGGCTGAATGGTGATGGTATTTTTTAGCAGGCTTTACATTGCACAATATTTTGACATTTACCCGTCCCAGTGTTTAGGATTGATACCCATCTTTGCCGTGGATTTGCTAATAATAGAATTATTTGTTCGATAAGGCTTCACAGTCTTCGATATTTTTATATTTCCCGTCTCTTATACATGTAAATATGGTGAATTTTTATTTCAGGCCTCCTTTTTAACCCCCCTCCCGTTTAAACCTAAAAATTTTAATATAACTTATAATCATGGAAGAATTAATGCTAATTGACATACCGGGTTAGTTTTAACGTATAACTCATTTATACTTAGGTATACGACAAAAGTGTATATAGCAAAAGTTACTCCAAATAATAAAATAAACAACTTTTATTATTTTTATATTTGCGGAAAAACCAATAGGAAACGAAATATCGCTATTTTTAATTTCAGGCTTCCCTTATAACCCCCACTCCTGCCTGTCCTTAGACATGTTGGTATGGCTTATTATAATGAAGGCCTTACTGCTAATACACATACCGAGTTTTATTTAGTTCAGTTGAGTCTTTTTTGGCAAATAATATTGTTGACTCCCGCTATAATTTTTAGTGTATAACGCATTTAAACATCGGTATACGACGAAAGTGTATATAACAAAAGTTACTCTAAATAACAAAATAAACAACTTTTGTTATGTACATATGTACCGAAAAACCAATAGAAAACGAAATATCGCTATTTTTAATTTCAGGCTTCCCTTATAACCCCCACTCCTGTTCGTCTCAGAGAAAATTAATATAGCCTAAAGTCTAAGTTGGGTTAGTAGTAGTATACATACCAAGTTTCATAAAATTCGGTTCAGCCGTTTATGCGTGAAAAGGTAACAAACAAACAAACAAACAAACAAACATACACGAAAGAAAAAAAATGCAGATATGGTGTCTATGACATGTGAAACGAAAAGTTATCGTGAAATTTCGCGAAAAAAATCAATGTACAGACAGAGGTTACAATTTTATATATATATATATATATTGATATATATATATATATATATATATATATATATATATATATATATACAGTTTTGAACGGACATCATTTTCGTCATCTCCTGGGTAGGATCGATGGACATTTGAAAAAAAATTCGAAAATTCCGTCATGAGTACAACCTCAATAGCTGATTTCCCTTAAGGGAAATCTGCTAAAAATATACAGAATTAAAATAATCACAACATTATTTTATAGCAATTAGTGAATACATTAGCTTTTTACATTTACTACATTTTTCTCGGAACATATATAAATTCTCTTTATAAATTTATTTTAATACAACTAATATGGTCAATCGCTTCTGAACGTGCCATTTTTATGATTAATTTCATTTTTCTTAATACGATCAGACAAAAAAGTGTCTGTAAAAAGTCCGTCACGCAGGGGCTGCGTAAACTAAGCAGATTTCCCACGTGAAGTTTTACTATAGAGAAATCTGCCTAATAACAACTGTAGTAGTAAGAAACCTCTAAACCTAAAACATTATTTAGGGCGTAACAACCCAGTAGTTTCTAGCCCCAAAAAACAGTTGACCTAACCTCTAAACCTATTCACGAGGGGCGAAGTTATAGAAACGGCCGCCAGAGCTCTCGCCGGAAAGTTCGAACATAGCCTACTGGTGACCAGTATCACGCAGAATACAAATGCAAATATCTCGGTTAATATTCAAGATACAGAATAAATGAATAGAACAATATTTATAGTAAATTTAATTTGCAATAAGATTTATTCTATACAACTTTTCGATCCGACGCATAATAACGGAGATATTTTGAATTTTCAAAAATCCCCCCTCTAAACCCCCCCTCCCACTGGTCCGATTTCAGCCATTAACGAACTTGATCTTCCTTTTTACATAAAACGATTAAATTCCGAGTTTGGTAAAGATCAAACAAGAATTGCGACCGCTAGAGCGTTAACAGACAAATATATATATATATATATATATATATATATATATATATATATATATATATATATAATTTTGAACGGACCTCATTTTCGTCATCTCCTGGGTAGGATCGATGGACATTTGAAGAAATTTTTCGAAACTCGCATCATGAGTACGACCTCAATAGCTGATTTCCCTTAGGGGAAAACTGCTAAAAGGAGCACAAATCGACTGTAAGGACTTTGGAGGAATTTCAGGGGAAAATTCTAGTCACACGAGTTCGGTGAATGTGAAAATACGAGGAAAATACGTTTTTCCTCGGGGGATAGTTCATTCACGAAAACAGGAGGAAGGAGGAAAAGATGAAGAAGATATCGCGCTGTGTGATGCAAAATGTTCAAGATAATGTACAATGCCCGCTAAAACTGGCCCCTGGACACCACTGTCATTGTAGATAATTCTCTTTCCTACATCCTTCCTTCCTTCGTGTAGGACGCTGTTCTTATCGAGATGGCTAAAAAAATGAGAACACGTCACATTTCGTCTCTGTTTACCAGGAAACTATGACAAGTACAGCCCAGTAATATCACTTTCGTAACAGTTGCTATTTTTAACTATTCTGGAATACGCTAAGGGGATACCCTTCTACTAAATATGACGTTATAATCAAATTGTTTTATTGTATAACTTTAATGGCGCGAGTGTTGGGAGTTGTTCAGGAATTGATTGCAGAGTAAACTTAATACCCAACATAAGAAAATATGACATTTTGTGTGTGTGACTGTGTTTATGCACTGTAATTCCCAAGAAGTCTAAAGAATTTCTTATTCAGCATATATGTATTGGAAACAATTTCATTGAAGTATAAAGTATGTGTGGAAGTAGCATTGCAAGTCCTAATGTATGTATCGTGTGCATTTAAACATTTATAAATTCTAAAAAAAACTTTTAGATTGCCTCGAATCAAGCATTGTTCGATGCGTACTAACTTCCTCTAGATTTTTACCGAGCATATTATTTATTGTTTAACAATTTAATAGTCTGGTCAGTTGAATTATTACGATTATTCGAACGGGCATCGACCCTCCCTAGGAGGTGACGTAAATGAGGTCCGTACAAAATTATGTACGGAATACAGATACAGTCTGTTTACGCCTAAGTGTGTGCACCTTGCGTTTGATCATTGTTAGCAGATTTCCCTTAAGGGAAATCAGCTGTTGAGGTCGTACTCATTACGCGATTTTCGAAACATTTCTTCAAATGTCCATCAATCCTACCCAGGAGATGACGAAAATGAGGTCCATTCAAAATTATATACATATATATATGTCTGTTAATGCTCTAGTGGTCGCAATATTTGTTTGATCGCTACCAAACTCGACATTTAATCGTTTTATGTAAAAAGAAAGATCAAGTTCGTTAATGGCTGAAATCGGATAAGTGGGAGGGGGGGGTTTAGAGGGGGGATTTTTGAAAGTTCGAAATATCTCCTTTATTATTCGTCGGATCGAAAATTTACATGGAATAAATCATATTGCAAATTACATTTACTATAAATATTGTTCTATTCATTTATTCTGTATCTTGAATATTAACCGAGGTATTTGCATTTGTATTGTGAGTGTGGTCGTCTATGTTCGGGACTTTCCGCCGAGGGTTGTTGCGGCCGTTTCCATAACTGTTCGTCCCTCGTGAATAGGTTGAGATTCCTTACTACTACTGTTATTGTTAGGCAGATTTCTCTATTATAAAACTTCCCGAGGGAAATCTGCTTAGTTTACGCAGCCCCTGCGTGACAGACTTTTTTTATTTTGATTTAACTTATTTGTACTAGAATAGACACTTTCTACTTTTAACAACAAACCTTATATTAACATCATGTTTTCTCTTACATCTATCAACCTACCACACATATAATCTCTCCAAACATCTGATCTACTAAATATCTGATCTACAACAATCGTTTACAAACTAGAATTTAAACATTTCTTTTGTAAAACTGAAGATCAAGTTCGTTCATTTTCAGCGGGGGTGGGAGGTGGTTGAGAGGGACGAATTCAAAAATTCAAAATATCTCGTTACTCTGAGTTGGACCGAAAAATTTTTTTTTTCTTTTAGTTGAGACTCCAATTTCTGCTTATCCGATATTTTACTTTAGGTATCCGGCATGACATGTAAAGCTTACATTTCAATTATTGCTAACATAGAATTCTTTTTAATATTATTACAGTTTAAATTTCGAGTTCTTTGGTAACGATCAAGGCAGTCGAACTACTAGTACATAACCGACAAATTATATATAGTTGAAACGACCCCATTTTCTTTATTTGCTGGTTACGGTGGACGGACATTATTCGAAAATTGCGTTTAAAGTACAATCTCGTTACGGGAAATTTGATATAAGACCATCACTAAGAGTTGAGCGAATTAATTTATTAAAACTTGTCTTAGAGATCAAATTTAACTTAAATAATTAATATGAGAGGTAATTTAAAACAAAGGTAAAAAAGTTATGTTTTTGTGTGTATACAGAGGCAAATAGTCTTATTCCTCTGCCTGTTAAATAATAATCTGTTCATTTTTCACATACCACAGATTTCTTCTCTGTATTGCCATCCACTTATTGTGCCTGGGAAGTAAAATGTGGGAACTGCACCATATTTATTTATTTTTGTTTAGAACGCCAATGACGGTTAGAATTATAAAGGGTTGCTCTTCGAACTATTAAGATTAGACGTTTCAACCATTAAGTAGTCCCTTCATTTTATCATAAACAACAATGTCCCTAGGTGACTAGACACTGTTAGCAGATTTCCCTTAGGGGAAATCAGCTATTGAGGTTGTACTCATGACGCGAGTTTCGAAAAATTTCTTCAAATGTCCATCGATCCTACCCAGGAGATGACGAAAATGAGGTCCGTTCAAAATTTTATATATATATCCTTATATAATATATATATATATATATATATATATATATATATATCTATATATATTTGTCTGTTAACGCTCTAGCGGTCGCAATTTTTGTTTGATCGTTACCAAACTCGGAATTTAATCGTTTTATGTAAAAAGGAAGATCAAGTTCGTTAATGGCTGAAATCGGTCCAGTGGGAGGGGGGGGTTTAGAGGGGGGATTTTCGGAAAATTCAAAATATCTAATTTACTATAAATATTGTTCTATACATTTATTCCCTATCTTGAATATTAACCGAGATATTTGCATTTTTATTAAATTTGGGCCGGTAACGGATTTTTGAGTTTCTCGCCAAAACCTAGTTTGGCCCTTTGCCGTAACTGTTGGGCTCTTGTATGGAGATTTCTCTATTGTATTACTTCACGTGGGAAATCTGCTTAGTTTACGCAGCCCCTGCGTGACGGACTTTTTTGTTATATCGGTGTAAAATAATAACGAATATGAAGTTATGTTTTGATTAAAGATGTGCAGACTTCACAATGAAAGTGAAAATGAAGAGGTTTCAGAGAGTGTAAAAACAAATAGCTCCATTGAAATCTAAAGGCCGACAGTTTTCGATTATTATTATTATTATTTATTAACGTCCACTTTTTGCAACTTAGGCTAATCGGGACGGGTTATCTACAGGTTACCGCCCTTTTCTAGCCAGGGTGGGATTTTAGGATGTTATTTAATGAATTTCGTCACTAAAGAATTTCCTATTGCCGAAGTGAGAATCGAACTCGCTACTCTAGGTTTACCATGTGAGATAAAGGTCAACGCTTTAACTCGCACGGCTAACCTGAGCCCCCTGACAGTTTTCGATATTACAATATAGAGAAAAAGTCTTTTTAGATCAAGAAATATATTCTAAACCAAATTTGCGTTTTCGATAGGAGCAATTTAACTAAAATATTGACGAAATATACTGTTACGTTTATAACAAAAATAGTAATAAACTTTGTTTATTACAGTTCTTTTAGATTGCTAAATTAAACGCACAAGCTTCAGAGTTTTTATCACTGCAAAATTTATTTGACAATGCACTACACACTTGGCAAATTATTCTTAGCTATTATGCGCACTTTACGAAAATCGCGTCATGAGTACGACCTCATTAGCTGATTTCCCTTAAGGGTCACAAGGAGAAAGATTCCAAGTTACACTTTCCTTCAATAATTTTCCAAACTAGTTCTATTTTAGGCTTCCTTCCTTAGGAAAAGGAAGTACTTGCTTCTGTCGCTGTTTACATATGACTAATGAGTAGAGTCGAAATGAATATAATTTAACGTAACTAGAAAAGTGATAACGTCACAGGACTCGTCAGCATCGCTGGAGGAAAGTGCATTATCGTATAAAAGTGTAGCTCTTATCAGAAACCCCTCAGTCAGATTTCTGGTAGCTTCGGCGGCGGAGTTCGCGCGCTCAGTTGATATTTTGTTTGTGAGCGATCTCTAGTACTAATTTTACTTCGATTTTAATTGTATTGGTTTTTAATTCATCAAGATCCAGTGACTCGCTCTACATTTACCCTACTCAAGTTAATACAGGTAAAATGCAAATCTTTTACATATATACCTATTTATTACATTAAAGGGGTTGAATTTCCTTCCAAATTTCTTTCAAAGTACAAATACATATAATAAAAATGAAATTGATAGTGTTAATTAAAAATAAAATAGTTTTCACAAATTACCTGTTTGCTTTATTTGTTATTTATTAACGCCCACTTATTGCTATTAAGGCTAATCGGGATGGTTATCTACTGGTTACCACCATTTCCAGCATAAGAATTTTTTTTAATGAATTCGTCACTAAATAAATTCCTATTGCCGAAGTGAGAATCGAACTAACGACTCTAGGTTTGCCAAGTGTTATTAAGACCAATTATGATTGCTTTAGAAATTCATGAGAAAAAAAAAAAAAGATAATAAATTGCCTCCTGGATGCACTTTCTGTTTAATTAAAAAATACCCGGGTAGCTCAGTTCAAGAGCTTTAATTTTTTTTTTCTTTTACATTTTCATCTATTTACTAATTGTGAGTCTAGTTATAATGAATTTATCAGATAATTGTACATGGTAAGAAGCATATTCTCTCTATTCGAAAAAGTGTAAAAAAAACGTACGCATCTACCTGTAATCTTTTAGTAGATTTCCCTTCTATCATTAAAAAAAATTATTTCAATTATTTATTAACGTCCACTTTTTGCAACTAAGGCTAATTGGAACGAGTTCTCTACAGGTTACCACCCTTTTCCAGCCAAGGTGGGACTAGGGATTTTATTTAAGGAATTCCTCTTCTATCATTATATAAGTGTATATATATATATATATATATATATATATATATATATATATGAGTTAAAAATTGTTTTTGTAAAATAAAACAGGTGGATATCGCAGAAGAAATTGTGGCATTCTAATTACCGGTATTATCGGAAAAATTAATTTTTTGTAACCACTATATTGACAGTCACTCTCGTCATTGTTAAAGTTATTGAGTTAAAATACTCTAATCTCAAGATTATATTTTGCCGTTTGTATACTTTCGCGTTTTGTGTGCTAGAACTTAAAACGTTGGTCCCCTAAAGAACAGTTAATTTATTTCGTTGCTTCCCTTAAGAACATGGCCGGAGAGCCATCGAAAATTTGCGCATACTCCAACAAGCAAACCATTGGAGCAGCTAAAATATAACCATGGCTGTTTCTTTCCCATTCTTTGAACTTAAAAAGCAGAAACTATTAACTTTGAATATTTGTTTAATAATCATTAATGGGGGATAAAGGTTACTTAAAATACTGGTGAACACAGGAAAACATGTATTTTCTTAGTTGGAGGAAATCGGCAGAAGTTGGAATACGGCCTAGTTAGCTTGACAGAATTTGACAGAGAGAGGAACTTTAGTCATTTTTAGCAGATTTCCCTTAAGGGAAATCAGCTATTGAGGTCGTACTCATGACGCGATTTTCGAAAATTTTCTTCAAATGTCCATCAATCCTACCCAGGAGATGACGAAAATGAGGTCCGTTCTATTTATATATATATATATATATATATATATATATATATATATATATATATATATATATATATATATATATTTGTCTGTTAACGCTCTAGCGGTCGCAATTTTTGTTTTATCGTTACGAAACTCGATATTTAATCGTTTTATGTAAAAAGACAGATCAAGTTCGTTAATGGCTGAAATCGGACCAGAGGGAGGGGGGGTTTAGAGGGGAGGATTTTCGAAAAGTTAAAATATCTCCGTTATTATGCATCGGATCGAAAAATTGTATAGAATCAATCTTATTGCAAATTAAATTTACTATAAATATTGGTATATACATTTATTCTCTATCTTTAATATTAACCAAGATATTTGCATTTTTATGAAGTCTGTGGTGGGGTATAGTTCGGATTATGTCGGCCATCTTCGCCATTTCTCGGCTCAGGCGGAGCTTCTTCTAACCTGGCGTTTTTAACCTTACCTTCCTTACTTTGTGTGATTTATGCAAATACCTTTTGTTCATCCGCCACCCCCCCCCCTTCTTTAGTTCTTGGACTACTAAAATTTGAGTTATTAAAATATAAATTATTCTTACAATTCAGAAGCCTTTTCAGTTGGGTATTTATTTTAATTAACTGAAAGATTTCTCTATATCTAATCACGGTGGTATTGTGTTACCAGTATGCAGATTTCTCTATTGTAAAACCTCACAGGGGAAATCTGCTTAGTTTACGCAGCCCCTGCGTGACGGACTTTTGGATACTTAAGTAACTCTTAACTAGCAGTCACTCGTGGTTTGTCAATACTTAGTCATTTTTCAAACCGCTTTAAGTTCAAACAGGAACCCGATTATATTTGAAAAAAGGAATTTCTGTTTAATCATTCATCTTTGATGGAACAACCTGTTCTCAAATTTCAAACAGGATTCAAAGGTCGCGGTGATGACGTCTTCTGATGTAGTCGTGAGCTTCATCATGATTCAGAACTATGACTCATCGCTGAGGCTGGCTCATTATTTATTTCGGAATCTGCGGAAATGAAGAGGTTTCAGACTATAGAAGAACTATCTCAGATATCAAACAAACAGTTATACATTTTCATTGTAGTGTGCTTTTAGCAGATTTCCCTTAAGGGGAATCAGTCATTGTCGTACTCATGACACGATTTTCAAAAATTGTCTTCAAATCTCCATCGCTCCTACCTAGTAGATGACAAAAATAAGGTCCGTTCAAAATTATATATGTATATATATATATATATATATATATATATATATATATATATATACGTTTATTCTCTATCTTGAGTATATATTTACCGAGATATTTGCATTTTTCAGTTTTCAGCCTTCTGTAAATCCCCATTTCTGCTCGTGTTGCATAAACAATACTCTGTCATATAATAAACCACATTATTCGAAACTTAAATACCAAATATTGTTTTCCAGAGACCTATATTATACGAAATACATTCAAATATGTTCTTGTGACTCCCCCCCCCCCTCGTCTTAAATTCTAGGACTAAATAAATTTTATAGATTGCGATAAAAAAAATTCTGATTCATTATAAATTATAGTACTATTATAGTACATAGTTTTCAATAAAAATAATATGTTATATTCTGATATGTTTCAGTTATTGTTTTTTTTTCCGGTGAGCGGTTGGCAGACTTATTTGTTTACATTTGATCGTTTCCCGTTGCGAGGGGAAATTTCTTATTACCTTTTGTATTTATTCACTTAATATTCACGGTGGTGTTGTGTTAGCAGTATGTAGGTTAATCTATTATTAAACCACGTAGTAAATCTGCTTAGCTTACGCAACCCCTGCGTGACGGATTTTTTTTTTATCGCACAACACAAATTTCCTAACTATTCATTCATTTGTGATGATGACGGTGAAATAAGACGGCTATAGGACGAATGTTGAAGAACTTATGCTCACAATAGCTCTCACTCGTCAATGACTGTTTGAAATATAAAACGTTCGTCGTCAAAATATGTAGGCTGGATTAACTTATGATTTAAATAATCCTCTCATTTTAGCAGATTTCCCTTAAGGGAAATCAGCTATTGAGGTCGTACTCATGACGCGATTTTCGAAAAATTTCTTCAAATGTCCATCGATCCTACCCAGGAGATGACGAAATGAGGTCCGTTCAAAACTATATATATATATATATATATATATATATATATATATATATATATATATATATATATATATATGTCTGTTAACACTCTAGCGGGCGTAATTTTTGTTTAATCGTCACCAAAATCGGTATTTAATCGTTTCATGTAAAAAGGAAGATCAAGTTCGTTAACGGCTGAAATCGGACCATGGGAGGTTGGGGTTTAGAGGGGTGATTTTCAAAAATTCGAAATATCTCCGTTATTATGCATCGGATCGAAAAATAGTATAGAACCAATCTTATTGCAAATTAAATTTACTATAAATATTGTTCTATACATTTATTCCGTATCTCGAATATTAACCGAGATATTTGCATTTGTATTCTGCGTGTTGTCACCAGTAGGCTATGTTCGGACTTTCCGCCGAGAGCTCTGGCGGCCGTTTCTATAACTATTCGTCCCTCGTGAATAGGTTTAGAGGTTAGGTTAACTGTTTTTTGGGGCTAGAAACTACTGGGTTATTACGCCCTAAATAATGTTTTAGGTTTAGAGGTTTCTTACTACTACAGTTTTTATTAGGCAGATTTCTCTATTGTAAAACTTCTCGTGGGAAATCTGCTTAGTTTACGCAGCCCCTGCGTGACGGACTTTTCATAATACTGAAATTTCACTTTATGTATAGTCATTATTGTCTTTTGTATTGCTATTGGTCGAACATTGACGAATTTATGCTCTTACATTAGTTCAAATAAATCTAGTTTCCTATCAAAATATACCGTTTACACGATACACCAAAAGAAATTGATAAAATTCTTTTGAGGTATTCTGTGTTAACCGGATGCCAGGAAAGTATGATGTGATAATTTCAGTCCGGATCTATTTTTAGCTAGAATGACCTGAACACTGAAAAAAATATTTTTCTGTCAATTTGAAACAGTTTTTTCCGACAATCGTTAAGAGTTTATTTACTATATAATAGATTGTTGGGCCCTGGCCCACGGCAATGATGAATTCTAAAAATAAACTATAGTAATTGAATATGAATGATGAAAAAATAAGCTGGTGACCAAACGATCTCTTGTTATCACTTATTTTGCGGTCAGTGCAGATAGACAACCTCGAAACCCCATTTATGGAATTCGCCAAGAATTTTATTTTATATTGCACCAAAATCTTCTCTTCTATTATCAATGTTTAATTAAGTATGACTAAGAGGAGGGGCGGAATTCCTTAGATCATAAAATATAGCTAGTAATATTAATATCTCTTATCAAAGTCTGGTTTGTTCCTTTGACTATGTCCTTACTAGCCTTCGTCGGTCGGGAAGGACAAAAAAGTCCGTCACGCAGGGGCTGCGTAGACTAAGAAGATTTCCCACGTGTACCCAGGAGTGGGGCTTTACTGAAGGCCGGAAACTAAAATATGGAAATATCTCGGCTAATAATCAATATAGTGAAAATATGCACATAACAACATTTATGGAACATAACATTTGCAATGAGATCGGTTCTGTACAATAACGGTGTTATTAAGAATTTTCATAATTCCTGCCCTCTAACCCCCCCCCCCCTCCCACTGCCAATAACGAACTTAATCTTTCTTTTTTACTTTTATCTATAGGTCTATATATTCTATTCTATTTTGAACGGACTTCATTTTAGTCATCTACTAGGTAGGATGATGGGCCTTTAAGCACTTTTTTGGGGTCTTTTTTACTTAACACATGCCAGTTAATTTTCTAAGTAAAAGGTGATCACGATAACATATCATTTGATATTAGATACGCCTACTACCATGTGATCATTTATCTTCAGTATACTTTCAGGTTAAAAGTTTAGGGAGTGTTTATTTTTTATTATGAATCTTTTAAAACTTAATAAGTTGATCTATTCCGAAGAAAAAGCTTTTCAATATTTACAGAAGTATGGAGTACTTCACAGAAAGAGAAAGTGTAAAAAAGGACATTATATGAAGATTTATTTCAGCAAAACTAGATCGCCATTTTATCAATGCAATATGAGAAGTTGTAGGCAATACGTTGCTGCGCTTAATGGTACATGGTTTAAACATTGTAAAATTTCATTAAGGAAATGTTTACTATTCATATACGCATGGGCAAATGGATACGCAACTACAAAATTTTGTAAGAAGGAATTGAATATATCTAAAAAAACAATAACAGATTGGAAGAATATGCTCAGAGAAATTTGTGCTATGGATATTTAATGTACGGGTTTTTATAACGTACAATAACAAAACTCGAAAGTAATTTATTTATTTCGAAAATTAAAAGATTTATTCCGAAGAAAAAGCTTTTCAATATTTACAGAAGTATGGAGTACTTCACAGAAAGAGAAAGTGTAAAAAAGGACATTATATGAAGATTTATTTCAGCAAAACTAGATCGCCATTTTATCAATGCAATATGAGAAGTTGTAGGCAATACGTTGCTGCGCTTAATGGTACATGGTTTAAACATTGTAAAATTTCATTAAGGAAATGTTTACTATTCATATACGCATGGGCAAATGGATACGCAACTACAAAATTTTGTAAGAAGGAATTGAATATATCTAAAAAAACAATAACAGATTGGAAGAATATGCTCAGAGAAATTTGTGCTATGGATATTTTAGAAAAATCAATGTTATTAATTTCATTTATGGTTATATTCATGTTTACTAGAAACCTTGGTTATATTTAAATAAACAATTGTTAACAAAAAATCTTCACTGTTATTGATATAATAATGAGTTAAATCACTGGCATGTGTTAAGTAAAAAAGACCCCTTTTTTGAAAGTCGCGTCATGAGTACGACCTCAAAAGCTACATTGAGCTGTAGTTTTCATTCCATACTATCTAATGAAGGCTACTGAGTGATGACCCCTTTCCTATTTTGACCTCTAGCAGTATTGAATACTTCTTCCTGATGCCTTTATTACTGATAGTCACTGGTCATGGAAGCATTTACAAGGCTCACCTAGTAGATGTATTTCACAGTCATAATTATCAAATAGTTAACAATCGTGCTTCCACAATTTTTTCCAGTTTTTCATTTTGTGTTGAAGGTTTTCACTTGAGCGACTGAGTCACTAAACGTCTCATGTAAAAGTTACATTTCCATTTCTACTTACTTAAAGCGAGAGGTGGTCACCTCTAGTCATTCCAGTGTATGGAACATCTGGAAAGTATTACGTAGCATCTATTTGATGGTTTCTTTTTTTTTTTTTTTTTTTTTTTTAAATAAGCTTTAAGGCGAGTAAACAAATTTGTTGATAGTGGCTGTATAATTCATTTTACATAAACTAACAGTCTTTGAGCACCCTCTTCTCCCTGACTCTTCAATTTTTCATCATTCATTTTTCAGTACAGGAAATAGTGTCCAATTAGTAAAAGACTGATTAAGCAAAAATAAAGGAATTCTTGTGGTTGATATTACTTGTTGTTTAACCCTTTTCTCTAAAATGTAAGAGAATCTTTATTTATAAATACAATTTTAATAATTATTTATTATTTTGCCAGTAATGACAGGAGACTTGAAAATGTGGAAAGGGGCAGACTTAGCTGTCGACCCAAATGTCAAGTTTGAGAGAAGAGGAGGATGGTTTGTGACAAAGGCACAGGTAGTTGGTGCTGCAGTTCTTATGGTCATTCTTGTTGTTGCTGCTATTCTATTCACAAAATACTTCACAGAGGAACGTCTAAAGGTAATAACAATTCTTGATTTGTCGGGCATCTCAAAAGTTGGAAAATTTTGAGTTTTATTTTTACATTTTTTTAATTGTAATGACCTCTTTGTTTTAAACTACTTTTTATAGTAATTCTTAATTTGTTTTTTCAGGCGAAAGATCCAGAAACAAAAAAAATAATTAGTTCTTTAGGAGAAAACATTCATCCGATTTCTTATGAGCTTTTATTTAACCACAGTTCTCATATGTTTATTGGAGAAATGTCACTTATTTTTACAATAGAAAATTCAACTAACAAAATAATACTGAAATTCAAAGGAGAATCAGTGTCTTCGGGACACCTAGAAGTTTTTGATAAATCAAATGAAACTATGACTCATGATCTGGTGAGTAAAACTAGCCAAACATCAATTTTTTACTTTTTAAATTAGCTTATAAAAGAAGCAGAGTATAAGTGTATTTATTGTGGTGTATATATATAGTCAGTGATCCTAGTAGATTGGTTTGTTTCGATAATAGATAAGCATTCTATTTTACCATCTTAGAAGATTCCTCTTGATATCTCCTATTAGAGGGGTGTACTCATGAAACAAATTTGAAAATTTCTTCAATGTCCACCACTCCTACTCAGCACATGATAAAAATGAGGTGTGTGTGTGTGTGTGTGTGTGTGTGTGTGTGTGTGTGTGTGTGTGAGAGAGAGACAATACTCTAGTGTGTCCAATTTCATAGTTTTCAAAGTTTATTTCTATACAATAAATAAAAAATAATTTTATTTTTTTTTTTAAGAAAGTTGTGTAATACGTACATTTTTCTCTAACTGGAAAGTTAATGGAGTTATTTTTGTATGCTGCCTTTAATAAATCTTTACTCATTCTCTTGTGACTTTCACTTTAAAATATTATTTTACTCAACATCTCATATCCAGTTTCCTTTCAAATCTTTTTCACATAAGGCAATTACTTGGGGATAAATATAGATCTTTTTAGACAACATTCTCAGGGCATTATTCTGCACAAGCCAGATTTGATTAGTTGTTCCTGTGTAACAGATCATTTAATACTTAAAAGATCAATGTTCTTATTATTTTTCAGTCCACAGTAGACAAGGTATATCTTGAAATTACGGTCGATTTTGTTGATTAATCCGCAGTCCGTTTTAACTAACATATCATAGTTATATATGAATTATTTTTGTTTCCAATCTTGTTGTAATACTCAAAAAATGTTTTACCTGTTCATAACATTTATTTAATTTTGGAATTATGAAATGAACTACCTATGTATACCTATGAGCTATAAAGAGCTCACATTTGTTTTGAATTAGCGAATTTATATCTAAATAATAACTGAAAATGGTGATTAAAATTAATTTAGCCATAGTAAACGAGTCAAGAATAGTTCATTAAAAATGTAAATTACATCAATCTCTTAGGGTCAAACCTTGTCATACTCAGCATGTGGATAGAAATGCATTTCTTCATATAAAGAATTTTATTCGGAGTGTTACAATTTCGGACACCTTCATTCACAATGTAGTTTTCACCGAATGCAGTTTTTGCTCCCTGCTCCTCCTCTATATGAAACTGCTCTGAAGGAGGGAATCAATGGTGCCCAAAACTATAAGCATTCCGAATAAAATTCTATATATGAAGAATTAAGAAACTATTCATTAGTCCTCACACAACAATCCTCTACTAGCTTGCTATATCCAACGGCTAACAATATGACTAATGATTATATATTATATTTTCAAATACTTTGGTTAAAGTGAATGATTTCTTGCAGAGTATTCAGTCAATGGTTTACAACAAAGAAGGAAGTGAAATAGAGATTGTTACATCAGAAATGCTATCTTCTGAAGATCATTATAATTTAACAATTAAATTTGAGGCAAATATTAATCCTGAAGAAAAGGGGTTCTTCAAAATACCATATAAATATCCAGTGAATGAGACCAAAATAGAGGACAGGTATTAACCAGCTCAATTTTAAATATATTGTGAATTTGATGAATTGAATGAGTTTTTATTACTATTTACAATCTTTAAATCTAGTTTGAACTTGAGCCAATTTAATATTTCATTATTAGTAAATTAATTAACATTTAATTTTATTTTAATATTTATGGGGTTGAATGTCAGTGATAATCAAATATTTTAATTAGTAGGCAAAGAGAGTTTATAAAAATTATGTATACAGTTTAACATCACTTTATTTTTTGTTTAATAATTTATTCTTTTCTGTTATTTATAAACAGGTGGATAGTAGGTACAAAACTGGCTCCAGAATATTGCAGTCTTGCTTTCCCATGTGTTGGTGTTAGTACAGATAGACCTATTTTCAGGCTGAAAATTGTAAAACCTAAAAATGTTTTATCAATCTCAAATGTCCTCGAAAAGGCTATAAGTGATATGTAAGTAAATTCAAAATCATAAAGATATTATTTTTATTTACTTTACACCGTAACAAAATAGAGTAGATTCTTAAATTCAATTAGAAAATTGTACTAATCGCTAAATTAAATATATATTTGGTATAATAAATTTGAATTTATATTTTTATGTGAAGTAATTTATTGAATATTAAAACTGAATCAAGATTTATTAGTTCATTGTTGTCTATTGTTGCGTTTTAGTGCAATAGCCATTAAGGATGCAATAGCTCATTAAATTTTTTATTCATGTTCATGTTACAAATGTTTATTCAGATGTTTTATTCTTTTTTTTTTTTCACAGACCAGAACATCCTGAACTGCAGTTGGATGACTATGAATGGACACCTCCTATGCCATATTCTTCACTTTCTTTATACTTGTTGCCAGATTATAGAGTAAAAACTCTAAATGACCCAAAAAGAGGATTCAATATTTGGTACCCTCCTCATCTCGAGCGTACCACTACACCTATTGTGGAGGCTGCTAGGTCACTTATTGACTTTTATAATGATTTCTTCAACAGCTCATTACCTTTACAGAGAGTTTCTATAGTCCTTATCGATGGGCTTGTAACAGATCATCCAGGGGCATTAGGAGTTATTCCAATCAGGTATAATTTTAATTGCGTTTTGAAAAGATTTTTGGATATAGCCAATAAACATTTTTATTATGAAGAGATTATGTGATACACAAATAAGGCCAACTTAAGACAGCAATTAGATAAGTAGGACATTGTGCCGTAGTACCAAAATATAATATTACATTAAAGTAGAAGAAAATATTGTTTATTAGCAGCCTCTAATAAATTCATCACACTCAAATCAAATCCATGACCCTCATGGCTAAACTGAACTCAAAGATTAAAATAAAAAGAGGAACTTAAATTTCTGATTATAAAAATGAAAATTACTATACATACAAGATATGTTGCAAATAAACATTACTTCAAATGCTGCATTATGCATTTTTTTTTTTTTTTTAAGTTTCTCTTTCAATGGCAGATATCATAATTTATATTTTAAGCCGAAATAGCACCAAAAATTCATAGAACCAGTAACGTTGTTTTAGTTTAATATGACTGAATTCAGATAAACTCTTCAATAACAATTTTTGTCAAGTATCTGTCCATTAATTTTTTTTTTGTGTTGCTAAATAAATTTTGTTTTCATTGCTTTTTAGTTCTAATCTCCTGTATTCTCTGGAGAATGAAACCTTTAAAAGAGCAGAAAATCTTTTCTACTACCTTGGCAAAAAGCTTTGCAACCAATGGCTTGGAAACATAGTCAAGTTCAAGTCAGTGAGAGACAGCTGGTTAGAGGAAGGGTTGGCCTTGTACTTAGCAGACGTTGCAGCATCTCAAGTAAGTTATATTTCTGCTGAATTTCTCAACAAATTAAAAAGTACTAAAATAAAACAAATGTGTATTTCTAAGTTTATATTTCATATTTAGCATGAAGAAGAAAAGGTTTCCACATTCTAAAAAATATAAAATCACGTTTTTATTCGGTTAGAACATATTTTTTATCATTAAAACTGTAAGACCAATTAAAATAAACTTCTTAAAGAAATTTTGAGAATTTTGATATTCATATTCTACCAAATCACTTCTGTCAATAGGCAAAAATGGTTTCGAACATTTCCACAGGAGTGGGAACTTATTTTGCATGATACCACACTTTCAGTTTGGTAATTTTAAGCAACCATAATATAACCCAATTTCTCAATTAAGTAATGATATAAAAAATAGAGTGAAATAGGTTCTGCTTACCAGCAATTACCATTTAAATAGTAAGAAATAAAAAACAGTAGTAAACAAAATCAGCAGAAAGCTGAACTAATCAAATCACGAACTGATATTTAATTACGAGGATGTATGATTGGTTGCCTCTCAATATATTGTAGCCTCATGTTGCATTCAGTGATAGTTGTACACAGTGTACAGTAAACCACTTCTGCAGTTTTAACAACTCATTGAATTGTACCCTACTTCCCCTTAGTTTAAGGAACATAGGCTAAGAACTACTTTTTGAAATATTTACTTTCTTTTATAGAAGTTCCTGTCCTATGATGTTTCAACATTTGTATCTTTAGTCCAAGAAAAAGCACTAGAAGAAGAAAAGTATATTAGTGAATCACCTCAAGATTCAAAATACAACATGTATTCTCAATATAAAGGTAAATATAAAAGTAAAAAGTTGTATTTATGACTGAAATTAGCAGTGTCGTATAGTATCTTTAAAAATCCAAAACCTCTTCCTAAATGAGCCTACATATCTAGCAAATTTCCTTCTGTAATTTCAATATTCCACAAATATCAATATAAGTATTAAAATTTTAGATTTACTTAAATAAAGTTTGGTATTTAACATTTGGAAGTGGTATTAAAATGTTTCCCGTTTTCCAACAATATAGAATCGTTTTAAGTGAGTTCAAGATCAAATAAAAATTCAAAAAAAGAAAATATCCCTCTAACTAAGTATCAGATCATGAAGGATGGGGGAAATAACAGTTTTTATTTTGTTCAAATGCTTTAAATATAGTAGTTATCTAATTTTAAATAAAGACATCTTATCGATCAATCACATTGAGTTTGTGAACTTTATACTGTAACTCATTAGAAATCAATCTTTTCATATTCTTTAATATAGGAATTTTCAGACTTTTAATATCCAAAATGGCAAAAAATTAAAGTTCTATTACACTTCTGAAGTTCCCCCCCCCTCATCCTCCTCTTCCTACTTTATACCCTTCTAAGAGATAATTTCTTAAAATTAAACAGTTAGTATAATACCTTGCAAACATCTTGACAAATATTTACAAAAATACTAATTTACATTTTTTTTATTTTTAGGAGCATTTCTATTCCATATGATATCCCGCATTATGCCACCTACAACATTCAAAATCGGAATGCAGCAATACATTAAAAAATGGTATGTTTGATTATGTAAATTTCTCAAAATATTTGCGAAAAATAAAATAGATTAATGACTTCATATTATTGTTTCAAATAAGTAAAACAAAAATACATAAAATGCTTATGCCAGAAATTCCCCCAAAATGATCTGAAATTTCTTTAAGAAAAAAGATTTAGGGTTCTGGAGTAACAATATTTAGTTCTGTCTGGACCTTATTTTTTCCATATTGATGGATAGAAATGTTTTGAAATTCTTGCCGTGTGTAATGTTGTGATAGTTAACTTTTCTTATAGAAATATCTGCTGAAACTACTAAAACAAATATGGCAACCTTTGAAACAAAGTTTGCCTAGACAAAATTAGATGATGAATTTGTCTTACTTAATATGTTATATGTCATATTATGTTTCTATTTTCTCTCGGCCTTTATAAATAATTTTAATGATTACTCACTAATTTTTTAATGTTTTTTGATTAAATAAAGTTGAACAAAACATTGCTAAAACTGTTTCGATAGTTCGTTGGCCCCCATGTACAGAAACAACTACATAAAATTAAAAATTGTATTAGGAAGACTCCGAATTGGTCACACACGACATACGCATGGCTATCTTATGACAAAAGATCAACCCCCGATTTGTGAGAAATGTAACACAGAACTGACTATATATCACATATTAATGGAATGCCATAAGTATACAGATATTAGAAACAAATACAATATTTCCAATAGTATAGAAGTGGCCCTTGGAGATGACCCGAAAGAACTCCATAAATTGTTTAATTTTGTAAAAAACACGAGTTTATACAAAGAAATTTAAAGTGAAATTGCTCGTATCCTCATTTATATTGTTAAAATGGCGATATGGATGAGGATACCAAAATGTGAATTATAAATATTACAGGGCGATGATAACCTGGTAGTTTTTCGCCCTTAAACCCTGTACAACAACAACAACAAAATTAAAAATAAATCATTATTCGGTTGTTTAAATTCACACAGTTCAAATTTATATTTCTTTACAATTAATTTACTTATCTTTACAAATTGTTATTTATATATAACGTCCACTTTTTGCAACTAAGGCTAATTGGGACGGGTTATCTACAGGCTACCACCCTTTTCTAGCCAGGGTGGGTATTAGGATGTTATTTAATGAATTTCTTTTAAAACTTTATAACAGAACTACTGAGTTTTAACTTTGAAAATTGCCCTTTTGTCCTTCATTAATATTTAATGTAATTTGCTTTCTTTTCTTTCTTTATTTATTTTTTCACAAAAAGTAGATCTTTGATACAAATTGTTAATATTTAGGAAACTAAACAGTACTGATCCAGCAGACTTATGGGAGAGTTTAAATACTGTTCAAAACAAAACTGATGTTTTAGAATTTTTTAATTCATGGAGTAAAAAAGGATATCCAGTGATATCAGTGAATGAAGAAAATGGAGCAATGTCTCTGCAACAAGTAAGTTATCGATAATTTCCTATCACTTGACAAATAATTATTAGTGTAAGAAGAAGAAACAATTCTGAAGGAATTAAAAAAGCTGGTGTTTACAAATCATTCAAGTTGCACAACATTTAATATTTAAATTGTATTTTGAACATGTAATTTTATATATTTTATTTTTTTCCCAATATTTAATTGCCACACAAGTAGAATTTGAATTTAAACATATGAATTAAATTACTATAAGTGATTATATTCAATAATAGGCCAGATTTATTACATTTTTTTCTCTTTGAACTTTTAATGATTTAATTTTAAACAGGTATTTTTCAAAACACAATTCCTAACTGTTGAGAACTTAGGGGAGTCCTAATCTAATCTTTATTCTATTATATCTAATTTAAAAAAATTAAAAACCAGTATCAAATGAACCTAACATTCAGTTATAAATATTCAATTACCTCACTCCCGTAGTCCAATCAGGCTTCCATTTGAATCTAAATTTCTATAATGCCAGATGATGGCTTGTTAATTGTTCATCTTAAAGTTATTCCACAATTGATGAATATTACCCTGATTTAAATAATAAAATAGGTATATGATGTATAATATAAGTTGGGGTATTGGGTCATGTTATAGTATTTCATTCTATTAAATCACAATTTTATAAACCAACATTTATTCTGATGTATTTTAATCAAATACAATTTCATTTAGTGTGATAAATCAAATAAATAATTACTATAAAACTAAAATATCAAAAAGTAATGTTTTATGAAATTTATAACTTGTTCTTACCTGCCATTCAAAACAATAACTTATTGCAGGCTCCAGTTTCTCAACAGAATGCTGGTGTTAATAGCATATGGCACATTCCAATTACATACACAACAGACGAAGAATTTGATTTTGATCATACTGACTTCCAAGCTTGGCTTAAAGAAGAAAGGAGCATTGTTCCAAATTTACATACAAATGACTCATGGATTATTGTAAATCCTCATTACGCAGGTAAATTTTTGAGTATTCAAATGTTCATTTATGAGTACAAATTTAGTAAGGTAATTTATGAACTGGGATTATATTTTTACAACCATCTCCTTGTCTTGAATAGTGCTTACAATACATCAGTGCAGCAAGGCAGAAGTGCAATTTGAGGGGATGTCTTTCTAATAATTTCTTCCTTTCATCCTGATGCCTTATTGTTAGATACAGAAGGCAATGGGATATCGCACTAGTCTTTGTAGTCATCTTCGTTTCTTGTTAATTTTATAACATGTAGATACAGCACATTCATGTTATGCATGGATTTTGAATTCGTTTAAATTAGCTTATATTAAAAGTAGACAAGAATCATTATGGCTTACATTGCAGACGGTTTGATATAAACCACAAAATACAATTGACTTTTTCTTTTTTTTTTTTAAAATCTCTGTTATGTAGTCAAAGGTCGGGGATCATCCTTTTCACTTCTTTCATGACCTTACTTCAAATTATTGTGTCAAGCGTACTCCCAAACCTTTGACATTGTTTGATCCATGAACATTGAAGTAAATTCAATTGACTTTATGCCATCACAAGAAAGTCCGTCACGCAGGGGCTGCGTAAACTAAGCAGATTTCCCACGTGAAGTTTTACAATAGAGAAATTTCAGAATAGAGAGTCAAACAGTTACGGGAAGGGCCCGAACTAGCTCTTGACGGAAACTCACGACTAGACCCGAAGTTAGCCGATCTCATCTCAGAAGCTGAAAAAAGAAAAATGCAATTATCTCGGTTAATATTCAAGATACAGAATAAATGTATTATTATTATGTACATTATTTACAGTAAATTTAATTTGCAATAAGATTGATTCTATATAATTTTTCGATCCGACGTATAGTAATGGAGATATTTCGAATTTTCGAAAATCCTCCCCTCTAAACCCCCCCTCCCACTGGTCCGATTTCAGCCATTAACGAACTTAATCTTTATTTTTGCATAAAACGTTTAAATATCGAGTTTGGTAACGATCAAACGAAAATTGCGACCGCTAGAGTGTTAACAGAGAAATATATATATAATTTTGAACGGACCTCATTTTCGTCATCTCCTGGGTAGGATCGATGGACATTTGAAGAAAATTTTGGAAATCGCGTTATTATTAGGACCTCATTAGCTGATTTCCCTTAAGGGAAATCTGCTAAAAAGGAGTTTAATGATGAATTTAATAATGGATTAAGCATTGAAGAATTAAATCTGATTTTGATTCTCATGAGCACAATTGCTGAAGTAGTTTGAATTCGAGAAGCACACATTCTTTCAACCTGTGAATCTCTAACAGCACACTCCTCAAGCAGCTGTTTCCTTCAAAGTAACACTCAGTAAAAAGAGTTGCAAAAATTTGCCCCTCTCTTGCATTGCAGATTTATAATATCATGTAGATTTAGGTTTTGGTTAAAGACATAATCTGTTAGCATTATTCAATATTTGTGCAATTAATATAAATATCTCTACTAACCACTTGCAGGTTTCTTCCGCACAAACTACTCAAAACCACTCTGGGAAAAAGTTGAGGAACATCTGCTGAATGACTCTTCATCGTTCCCTAGCACTGTAGAAGCTGAACTGCTGGATGACTCATTTTCCTTAGCTAGCTATGGCCTATTGGACTACAATGTACCTCTTAATCTTAGCTTGTAAGTAGTATTTGTTCTTATTTATATAGTAGTAAATTAAAATGTGAACAATACCTTTTATTTAATATAATAAACATTTTATTTTAATGTTGTTATATCTGTTGGTGAAGATCATCACCAGATTGGCTGATGGTCACAAATATTCCATTTCACAAGTATTCTGTATACAAAATGTACTTAAATATGCAAATTTGATGTGTTTGAAAATCCTGATTGAAGTAAACCTTTCAAGATTTTACATAAAGTCTTAATATGACGAATAATGCAATTTTTAAGGCTAGCCATTTATGAATCTGAAGTACAATTATTTTATTGAACATTTTTGTACTCGAATTGAAAGTCAGTAAATATTGGTATTCATGAAAAACATCACCACTAATTGATAAATGAACTGAATCCTAAAATAATAGTTGGAAGTATATATTCTGAGAAATTCTGCATATAATAAAAAGCTCAAAACAGTAATGAAACAAATAAAAGATCCAAAAGAAATACATAGGTGTAGATTTCATGAAAAGCCAGATTTGTTTCAGATTTAACTACCACTAAATCCTTATTCTTAACAATAACTTATATCTAATTAATGACATATTTATTTAAACTGGGAAAGGTAGCACTTTTGGAATATGAGTAGTGAACAGAATTTCTTTCAGTTGTGATTGTATTAAGTTGCATTAAAATCAATTTACTGGGTTGCCTTACAATATAAAGCTAATCTATGCTGAAACCAGTAAATTAAAAGGTGTGAGAGTATGGAATGTAAGAAGTAAAGAAAAAATAAACAGTTGAATTCAAAACAGAAAATAAAGCTTTGGACACAACTTGACCAATTTTTATGAGATATATATCTTGAAAGGTCAAGTCTCTCTAAATCCCATCAGTTGTTCATTTATTGTAAGGCGTGACATCAATTTTAGGGTATGAAATATATTTCATGTATTTCATCTATGTCATCATCCACAATGAGAACATCTCACTTACTCATATTTTAAAAATAAATAGATTAAGAAGGTGCTACATTTAACATGATTATGGTTAGGGTTCAGCCATGAGACTAATAATCATAATACGGAAAAAGTAGTGGTAGTTTATGAGGCGAATGAATGAAGTTTATCAAAGGTAGAGTTAGTCTGCTAGGCGAAGACAAATTTAGTAGGAAAGGTATTGTTCATCTAACCGACAGACTAGGCTATTCCTAATAATAAATAAACATATTTATTATATTTAAAATTCTATAAAGTGATACTCTACCTCCTTGCCGTCTGATAGTAGACTAAAAAGTGGAGACATACCTAACCTAGTGGAGCCTAAGACTACCTTTCCCAGGTTAAGGATATCTGGAAATTTAATTGTCTGGGTGTATAAGAAAAATAAACCTCCTGATGTATCTAAAGTTTCAGAAGGTTCTAACACTTGTTATCCTATTTTTTCCCCCAAATTATACATATAATAAAAGAGAAGTTTGTTATAAATTATTTTTTGTCATTTAAAAAAAATAATTAAATGTTATTTAATAGTTACTCATTAATTTTTGCACGATCTGATTTTTCAACCTAGCAAATGTAATATTACCTAAAATAATAAATTGTTAATTCACTTAAATCTATAAAATCAATTTTTAAATGTTGCAGATACCTTAAGGAAGAAAAACAATTAACTCCATGGATAACTGCTTTGAAGCATTTAAATTACTTATCTCTATTCTTAAAAGCAAATGAGACAGATTATTCCATTTTTAAGGTAAGTAAATTTGAAGAATTCATTTCAAAGTATAAGCTCCTGGTCAAAATGATCTTACAGTTGAGAATATTTATTTCTTTTAACTTAATTCTAAAAATTTTTTTATATTTTTGTGTTTTCACTCTTCAGTAAATCCTCACTCATAGTATCTTATTAAGCCATTATATATCATTAAATATTTTATGTCAAGATTAAACTTAAAGTTTATTCAAGTATTTTTATTACCGAGTGAGGCATTGAGAACAGAAAATTACATGACAAAATTAAAATCTCTGTGTCATTACACCAAATCAGAAATCTGTTTGGTTTATGTGATATTGATTTTTGTACATAAGATGTCAAAAATTATTATCTTAAAGTCCTGATAATTCTTTTCAATTGTACAGCCACATCTCATAATTGTTACAATTTTTCGCTCATCCTGAGTTTGACCCTTATCAATCATTTTCAACACCTCCCAGAAAATGTCACACACCATGTAATCTGCTTATCAGTCAGCCATTTTATTTATTTAGAGAATATTTTCTATGACATCTACACTGTTATACATTTTTGTGAAAATGTATTACAAAATTCTTAGTCTAAAACTGAAGTCTGGTCCAATCTCATTTCAATCTTCACTATAACTGATTTATTTCATTAATGAAAGACTAACATATAAATAATATACAATATAAATGACATAAATATGATTTGTTGATTATGAACATATAAGTAATTGAACTTAAATATTTACAGATGTATTTAGAGGAGTTAATAGACAATGTATTTTCTGGCTTGGGATTTACAAGGTGAGATACATATTCTTAAATATTAGTGTTTTTATTTTTTTATTTTTATTTTTTTTTTTATTTAGTGGCTTAGAGAAGTGTCTTTATTCTGAATAATTCATGACAACAAACTTGCAGTCACCTGTCTATTGCATTATGTCCACAATAGAATGAATACAAATTCATAAAAGCTATCCATACCATGTATTGTTATAATATTTAACAATATAATCCTTTCTTTTTTAATTTGACAACACTTGGGAATCAGCTTATTTCCAACTATGTCACTCTTAGAACGACAAAATTTTACATTGGTTTTCCTCTTGTTGTGAATCAGTCTCTCACAGCTTTAACCTTTTCCTCTAGTACTAGCTTCCTTACAAAGGATATTTTCCTTTTGACATTCTTTGACCCACTAAATGATTTAAAATTATCACACTATCACTGATGACAAATAACTGACTGTAGACATGGCACTGAATCAAGTAGAAAAGCAGCTCTTCTAGTAGCCTTGTTTCACTCATGGTTACATAAGATTGCTAAGTTTACCAAGTACCCTTCCAAAAACTAATGTCTTTACTGAATGTCGTAGAAAACAGTTAAAATTATTCCAATTTTAATATTTTATTTACTTGTCAGAATATGCACCACTATACCGAACAATTAATATGCTTTAGTTGTCAATTACTGTGCCACAGGACTAATAATATCCAAACGGCTGAACCTGCACCTATGAAATATAGAAGGTCATGAATGGTTGAGTGCACAGCAATTGCTTTTTCTGGGCACTTATTATTTTTTTTATTGATATCTGTACTCCTCTTATTATGACAGAAACACTTTGTTAGTGACCTTTATATTTTAATACCTAATTGAGAATATTCATTCACAACATTTTTTTTTTTTTCAAAATATATTTACAGCTATTAATAGTCACAAGCTAAGTAAGCTTTATTTAAAAGATTTTATTTCATTAAACTAAACTTATTAATTTCATTATAGTACCCCCAAAGAGAAGTCCATTGAAAAATATCTTCGTGCTGAGGTACTGAGATTCTCTTGCCGCCATGAACTTTCAAATGGATGCAACAAGTAAGTATAGATTACATTTCCTCATATGTCAAATTCTTATACTTCATTAATTGATTGTTGTGCTACTTTTGATCTAAATCGAAGAAGAATCAAGAGTAACTATTTAATAATTAATTTAGAGAATATGGAGAGAATGCTTCCATACAGAGCGAGATACGATTTTATGGTTCAACAAAAAGATAAGATGTTTTTGTCTTTAACAAGTTTCCTTTAGTTCACTAATTCTAAAAGAAGAGTTCCAGTCCTGAATTCAATTATCTTAAACCTGTGTTCATTTTTCAAAACTGTCCCAAAAAAATTCTTTCCATTTTCTAATTTTGGTGGTTAGGAAAATTAAGATACAAAATATACTCATTAAGTATATTCCTCTTTGCATTCATCATTTTAGACCAAACAAATGCTATTTGAAATGACAATGAGCTAATATTATTTAGAGCTAATATCTTATTTCATTTGTTTTAGGTGGGCTGATGAGGCTTTTACAAAATGGTATAATCAATCAAATATGTCTGGAAACATCAAAACGTAAGTAGACTAGATTACTATTCATTTTAATTGATACATTATTATTATTTTTTATAATCACATATAGGATGCATATTTGCATTCCTTGTTTACTTGAAATGTACAAGGAGCTAGTTATTTCATAACGTCCTTGGTTACATCAACTAAATAGTAGTTTATGCTACTTTAAGGATAATTTATCTATCATTACATGGCCAGAAGCTATTGTTTTGTTCAGACTGGAGGTAGTTTAGGTTGTAATATCCACACTAAAGCTATTCCTATGCATCCTTGGCTCTAGCAAGCCTGTGCATACTCACAAAGAACGGACCTCTAACAATTATGGTGTTGAATGGAGTTCCTGACACCTTTTTGTTGGCAACGATTGTATATATATATATATATATATATATATATATATATATTTCTTTCCCCACTTTTTTGTACATCCTCCTATATATTGGTTAAGAGGCCAATATTCAAAATATTTATGTTAGATATTTTTTAATTTTTAGTCATTGCTTTTTTTCACAGATTGAGCCCTGAATTGAGAAGTACAGCATACTGTTTTGGGAACAGGCTTCACGGCAGAAACTCATCCATGAAATTGGTCAGTCTTTCGAGATCCAATATAATTGAACCGTACGAAGAATTTGATATTCTGAGATCTATAACCTGCACTTCTGACATCGAAGACTTGAAGAGGTGAATCATACAGACTTTTAATTCTTAGTCCATTGGAGATAAATATTCCATTGGTTTTCATATCTCCTCTAACTTTATTTATATATGCCTATATTTATTATAACAGTTAAGTAAACCTACTATTATGGTTTAGACTTTTCTTATCCGTACATGTGTAATTATTCTAATTTTCCTCATTCATATATTCAAAAATTGAGTGTGAAAAAAAATTAGGTTAGTAGATAATGGAGATTTTTAAAAAATCAATGTATGTCAGAAATTTAATAATACTAACACACTTTGCTTGGCCTGTTTGTTTGCTTCTTGGTTCTTCTAAATATTACAGCTGGTTTCAGAGAATATTCCTTGCCCAAAGTTTTCCAATATCAAAAAGCTTATCACCTCAGTGAAGCGATGTCAAAGAAACTTTATTTAGAAACCAACATGAAAAACTTAGAATTAAAATGATTGAGTTTTTATATAATCTTCATCAGCTGCTCAAGGTTGATAATGAGCTTTGTTAGTTGTTTCTGTCCTATGTCTTTTACATCTTTCAGCTTTTTACTCCCACAATTATTTACAAAGTTATTCTTGTTTGATATATTCCATCTTAAAGGATGCTTTTCTTTTCAACAAATTTTTGACAAAAAAAGTAAAAGAATTTCTGTTTTATCTCTGACACCATTTCATCTTGGGCCATGAGATTTTTTCCCCTCGAAAATCCTATTTGAAAGAATGTTGTCAAAGTCAAATTTTCCAAGGAATTGCTACTGAAGTGTAGTAAGTCTAGCCAAAGCATCGTAGTTAGGAAACTCACAGCAGGCTTATACTTAAAAGGGAACTTCTTTGAAGTAAATAGTATTGGTTTATAATAATTGTATGAAATTATTTTTAAAACTATTCTTATTAGATTTCTGCCTCTCCCAGTTTGTGCTACGAAATTTCAGGACTTAATCTTTTAAAAATGATTCATGCTGAACCAAAACATTTAAAATTAATATCCCATTGTAAAATATGATTGTCAATTACAGGTTTTTGCTGATGTCTTTGGATGTGGAAAATTTAGATTTTTCAGCAAAAAGGACTGTTGAAATGTGGCTTTCTCTGAAGGAGATTCCAGAAAATTCACAAGCCGCTTTTGAGGTTGTAAAGTCAAATTGGTCATCAATATTAGCCGAGTAAGGGAATATTTTTCTATCTATATATAAATATTCCTTCTTCATTTATCAAGATATTTCAAATATTTAAATCACATGAAAAAAAATGTTCAAAGAGTTTTTACGGTTTCCTGTGATTAATAGTGAAGGTCTATTATAATTTTGCATTGTTAAAAATGAACTTATTCAAACAGATGGATCAATTATTAAAATTAAAATAATTAATTTTAAATTTTAAAATTGACAAATTTAAATTTTAATGATTATATTTTTTGAATAATGTTTTTCTACTTTTATTGAAATGAATACTGTCTTATTTCATTCTATATTTTATTTCTCTTTATTAGGTTTCAAAAGGAAAGTGATATACTCAAAGCAATTCTAGAGGGTTCAACATATGCATTAACGGAAGAAAGTCAACTGGAAGATGTAAGTATAAAATAAAAATTCTTAGACTTTTCAAGACTATTATACACTAATTATTGTTTTAAATTGAACTCAGTAGTTTGCCCATTTTCCCTGCTAAATCAATAGTAGTAGGATTTGGACATTCTAAATCTAGGATTTTTGTATGCTTTTCTCTTTTTTTTTATAAGGCAACCTCTCTATAATTTAAAAAAAAAAAAATTCAAAGAAGATATGCTATTGAAGTTGCTCCCATTAAAAATAATCATTCGACAATTTCTTCAAATCTAAGTAAATGAGAACAAAGAAGAAAAATCTGTTTGAATTCAAGAATCCAATGTAAAGACACCTTAATAAGCGTTATCCTTGAGAAATTGTGGCTCACTGCCTCTTTATCTAATTTTTATCTTATTCATTAAAAATATAAATTTATTTTGCCTTATCAGGCATTGGAATGTAAATTTTTGTTTCATCTTTCCAGGTTAACAATCTTAGAGCTCAAATCAACTCGCTACCTCAACATGATGCTGATGCAGAAAATATTTTAATCACCATAATTGAAAGAGTTAAATTAAATGTCGAATGGAGGAAAAATAATTTAAAATATGTTCAAATGTGGCTCAATAATTTTGATAATGCTATTAACAATTCTTCAAGTAGTACAACCCAATTGCCCCAAACTTAAGGCCTTGCTATAATCTATTTAGTGAAGACAGTATTATTTGAATGTACCTGTTGGAAATAAACAATTGTCCTTTTTTGTGAAAAGAAAAGGTTAATGTTAAATTATTATTGACTTAAATCAATGGACATTAACATGGACTTCCAAGAATTTTTAAAGTTTTCTGGTTTTTAATGTGTATTCTCAAGTTAATGAAATAGATCGCTTATAGGGTAATGTGTGAAAATTGCAAAGAAAGGCATTAGTATTAAGAACAATTGTTATGTGTATTTCTAATATAACACATGCATATTATTTTCATTATAATCAATGTATTAATTGTTGATTTAGAAATTAATAGTTGAAATAATAATTAGTCTGTAAAAAAAATGGTTAGTGTTACTAGTTTAAATAATTAGTATATAACAGTAATAAACTTTTTTAATTTTTTTTTTTTTTAAGTTTATAAGTTAAAACTAGAACTCTTATAAAATGATATTAGTTTTTAAAATTGAGATTGTAATATAAGTTGGTGAATGAATATGGGTTTCACATATTAGATTTATGTTAATTAATTTCTTAATATCTTCAGTGTTTTAGATATTGGTAAGTATAGAGTCATAAATTTGTATATGATACGAAACTAAATGTAAGTAAAGTAAATGAAGTGTAGTAGAGATGTAAATAAAATTTTTTCTAGAAACTTCTTTAATACTTTGCTGATGCCATTAAAAAAATTGAAAGTTCTGTGATAAATTTAATGAGTTATTTACTTTTATATGTAAATTAATAGCTAAAATTTATTTATTTACATTCCATTGTAATTATAATGACTAAAAGGTAATATTTTGTAATGAGAAGAATGAGCTTGGGAGTTATTAATTTGTAGTCCTTAAACGAATGTTTGAAATATTAATAATTATTTAAATGGTTGTGAAACAGTCTGATCTTATTATTAGTTTGGTTGTATTAATAAATGTGTAAATAATTTTATGTTAACAAAATTATTTATGCCATAGAAATATGAAATTGTTATTTGTTATTTTATTGATGTAAAAAAAGGTTTAAAATTTAATTTATAAGCACAGAAAAAAGTTGTATAGAACAATAAAATTTAAATAAAAAGATATTTTTTTTTTGTCCAAATAAACCTCTGCCTGTACATTGATTTTTTTCTCGAAATTTCATGACAACTTTTCGTTTCACATGTCATAGGCACCATAACTGCATTTTGTTTCTTTGGTGTCTGTTTGTTTGTTTGTTTGTTACCTTTTCACGAATAAACAGCTAAACCGAATTATATGAAACTTGGTATGTATATTACTACTAGCCCAACTTAGACTTTAGGCTATATTAATATTCTCTAAGACAAACAGGAGTGGGGGTTATAAGGGAGGCCTGAAATTAAAAATAGCGATAATTCGTTTCCTATTGCTTTTTCAGCAAATATGTACATAACAAAAGTTGTTCATTTTGTTATTTAGAGTAACTTTTGTTATATGCACTTTTGCCGTATACGGAAGTATAAATGAGTTATACGCTAAAAACTATAGCGGAAGTCCACAATTTTATTTGGCACAAAAGACTCAACCGAACTAAACCAAACTCGGTATGTGAATTAGCACTAACGCCTTCCTTATAATAAGCCATACTAACATTTCTAGGAACTGGCAGGAGTGGGGGGTTATATGGAAGGCCTGAAATTAAAAATAGCGATATTTCGTTTCCTATTGCTTTTTCAGCAAATATGCACATAACAAAAGTCGTTTATTTTGTTATTTAGAGAAACTTTTTTTATATACACTATCATCGTATACTGAAGTATAAAGGCGTTATACGCTAAAAATTATAGCGGGAGTCAACAATTTTATTTGGCACAAAAGACTCAACCGAACTAAATAAAACACTCAGTATGTGTATTAGCACTAACGCCTTCCTGATAATAAGCCATACTATTTCTAGGGACGGGCAGGAGTGGGGGTTATAAGGGAGGCCTGAAATTAAAAATAGTGATATCCTATTGGGGTTTCGGCAAATATGCACATAACAAAAGTTGTTTATTTTGTTATTTAGAGAAATTTGCTCAACACTTCTTTTCAATATGAACTACCACGTACCTCAAATGAAAAAATTGATTCAAATGTATGTCAATATTTTCTCATTAATAATTCAAATCTATGCATAATGCACAGGAAACGGGAAATATGACAATATGCAAAACAGTGAAGTCTTACATAAAAAAATAATTTTATTATTAACAAATCCATAGAAACAACGGGTATTAACCCTAAACACTGGGACGGGTAAATGTCAAAATATTGTGCAAAGTAAAGCCTTGCCAAAAGTATACCATCACCGTTCAGCCTCAAATGAATTCCCGAGCGAAGCCGGGTATCTGAGCTAGTATATATATACAAAATTGTAACCTCTGTCTGTACATTGATTATTTTCGCGAAATTTCAGGATAACTTGTCGTTTCACATGTCATAGACACCATAACTGCATTTTGTTTCTTTGGTGTCTGTTTATTTGTTTGTTTGTTACCTTTTCACGCATAAACGGCTGAACCGAATTTTATGAAACATTGTATGTATATTACTACTAACCCAACTTAGACTTTAGGCTATATTAATCTCCTCTGAGACGAACAGGAGTGGGGGTTATTAGGGAAGCCAGAAATTAAAAATAGCGATATTTCGTTTCCTATTGGTTTTTCGGCAAATATGAACATAACAAAAGTTGTTTATTTTGTTATTTAGAGTAACTTTTGTTATATACACTTTTTTCATATACCGAATTATAAACGAGATATACACTAAAACCTATAGCGGAAGTGAACAATTTTATTTGGGACGAAAGGCCCAACCGAAACAAATAAAACTCGGTATGTGTATTAGCACTAACGCGTTCATTATAACAAGTCATACCAACATTTCTAGGGACAGGCAGGAGTGGGGGTTGTAAGGAGGCCTGAATTTAAAAATAGGGGTATTTCGTTTTCTATTCGTTTTTCAGCAAATATGATCATAGCAAAAGTTGTTTATTTTGTTATTTAGAGTAACTTTTGTCATATTCATTTTTGTCTTTTAACAAAGTATAAACGAGATATACACTATAAACTAAAGCGGGAGTCAACTATTTTATTGAACGCTAACGATTGAACCGAACTTAAAAAAACTCGGTATGTCAATTAGCATTAATTCTTCCATGATTTTAAGCTATATTAAAATTTTTAGGTTAGAACGGGAATGGGGGTTATAAGGGAGGCCTGAAATAAAAATTCGCGATATTTCATTGTCTATTTGTTTTTCGACAAACATGCACATAACAAAAGTTGTTTATTTTGTTATTTAGATTAACTTTTGTTTTATACATTTCTCCAGCAACAATGTGTGGAGCAAGTAATTTGCGTAGAAATATTGGTATGCTCAACAATTCATTCCAATTTGAACTATGAGGTACTTCACCTGGAAAAATTAATTCAAATCTATGTTAATATTTTGTCCTTAATAACTGAAATCTATGCATAATGCACAGGGGACAGGAAATATGACAATTTGGAGGACAGTGAAGACTTTTAAATTAAAATTAATTTTATTATTAACAAATGCCAACAACGGGTATTAACCCTAAACACTGGGATGGGTAAATGTCAAAATACTATGCAAAGTAAAGCCTTGCCAAAAAAAATACCATCACCATTCAGCCTCAAATCAATTCCCGGGCAAAGCCGGGTATCTGAGCTAATATATATATATATATATATATATATATATATATATATATATATATATATATATATATATATGAACATATAATCATGTCCATAGACATGTTCTTTAAAGGTCAAAACAATGAAGCTAAATGCACCTAATCCGAAAAATAAGACAATACTAGTATGTATTAACCACAATCTTATCCTAACCTCCTCAGCAAGGAAAGAGTTCTGTAACTGCCTCATCTATTATAGTATAAGTAAATCTGATTATAGTATAAACCATAGTAAGGGGGTAGTTCGAGTTGTCAGAGTCGCCGTTACAAGTGCTGCACTGACATCAAAGATAAAAAATTTATTTGAACTGCACAAATTTATTGTTCATGGTATGAAAACATCTTTCTTAAAAAAAAAATCTACTATTTTCCTCTTGAGGAAGCGATGGAGCAAAGGTCAAATCAAGCTGGGGTTTGCTTGCACTCCCTGCGATGGAACACCAACCTGGTGACATTAAATAATTTCTGCTCATTATTTCCACCGTGGAAGAGCTCTCCGCTTCTTTAATGTAACTGAAGAATTTAATTATGAAGCCTGCAACACTCAAAGGAATTCCCGCTTGCCATTCACCATTTAAATCATCGGTATAAAGTCCAGGCATGATGTATTTTAAAAAAATGCCCCGAACATCTTGTGGTGAGAATACCACTTATAATATTCATTATTTGTTAATAATTTAAACTATAGTTTATATCATACCATCATCTGCACACATTTCTAACCTGAGATATATGAGTATTGTTATATATTTTTGGTAATGAATAAATTTAATTTTATTTGCATTCAGTGTTATTAATCACCTTTATATAAATCTCTTATTAACATAAATAATCTTAGGGCAGTTAAAATTATCCAAGTATAGAATTGATTAGCTCATGAATTAGTGAATTTAATTAATTAACAATCATATTTTTTAAGTGTTCTATGAAATCCAATTCTTAACGACTAGAGTTAGCAATTCTTAATAATTTACTAATTATTACTTTTTTAAGAACTATGAGCATAAGCCCAGTACTGTTTGGGCCGCACTAAATGAACCTTTTTATTAGGAGATTTCCCTTAAGGGAAATCTGCTATTAAGGTTATATATATATATATATATATATATATACACACATACATATATATTTGTCTGTTAATGCTATAGCGGTCACATTTTTGATTGATTGTTACCATGCTTGATATTTAATCATTTCATGTAAAATAAAAGATCAAGTACGTTAATGGCTAAAGTCGGACCAGTGTGAGAGGGGGGGGGGGTAAGAGAGGGATTTAAAAAAGGTGAAATATCTCCGTTACTATATATGAGATCGAAAAATTGTGTAGAACCAATCTTATTGCAAATTAAATTTACTATAAATATTGTTCTATACATTTATTCTGTATCTTGAATATTAACCGAGATATTTGCATTTGTATTGTGTGTGTGGTCGGCAGGATTCGGCTATGTTCAGGACTTTCCGCCGAGAGCTCTGGCAGCCGTTTCCGTAACTGTTCATCCCTCTTGAATAGGTTTAGAGATCCCTTACTACTACTGTTGTTATTGGGTAGATTTCTCTACTGTAAAACTTCACGTGGGAAATCTGCTTAGTTTACGCAGCCCCTGCGCTGACGGATTTTTTTTTCTTGTTTTAAATGTGGCCCAGTCACAGATAAGATTACATGGCAAAAAAATTCAGGCAATGCATGTGGTACACTGCTAGTTCTCATGTTACTGAATTCTTTGTTTCATTTTAAGGGGTTATTGTAAGTTTATTAGGTTGTTAGTGGAACAAGTTTTTTTTTTTTTTTTTCCTGGACCTAAAGAAATGAATAAAAGAAAATTAAAAATGTAAAAATACTCCTCTATACTCTCACAGGGGTGGAGATAGAACAGTCACACTTTTGTAGAGTCAAGGCACATTATAATAAGGCATGTAATGAGGAAAAGGTAGATGTAGCAGGAGGGTCTGTGTGCCTGGTGTGCTGCTGGTAAATGGATTGTTACAGCATAATGAAACAAAGTTTTTTCTTTTTAAATTTATTTTAATTTTTTATCTGAAGTCCAGAATTCCTTGTAGTAATTGTGAATGAGGCACACCTTATGAAGTCTGCAGAGTGAAGCAAGATAGTTCCACTCATGTTGATCTTTCTATTTTAAGGGGGGTTTGTGAGTTGGAGAAACAGAATACAGATTGTGGGTAATCTGGCAATGGGCTGTGCTGGGTGGGTTGGAAAGGGGTAGGAGAAAACTAAAGGAGAAAGAAAGGGATAGTAGGAGTGAAGAAGGAAAGAAAAAAGAAGTCCTTAAGCGGATTACTTTTGTGTTAGTATGGGGCACTACAGTTCTATTTTCACCCATTAAGGAAATCGGCTATTGAGTTGTACTCATGATTCAACTTTTGAAACATTTCCTCAAATGCCCATCTAGGAAATGACAAAAATAGTTCGGTCAAATTTGTATTTAAATATATACATAAATTTTAACGGATCTCAGTTTTATCGTCTGCTAGGTAGGTTTGATGGACATTTGAGGAAATTTTCAAAAATTGTGTCGTGATTATGACCTCAATAGCTGTTTTCCCTTGAGAGAAATCTGCTAAAAAATCTATAAAAATTGGTATTTTAAATTCATACTCACTTGGTTTTGTCAACAAAAAAACTGCCGTTTTCTAAAGCTATCAATACATCACATTTTTTTTAGATTTGACCTATTTGCTTTTAAGAAGATGTTTCTTCTCTCTTCTACCAGTGAAGTACTCCTGTTCTTTGGGTCAAAGATTTGTGATTATATTCATTATTTTCATAGGCATCATTATTTTCATAGAAAGATCAAGTTCATTAACGGGTGAAATCGGACCAGGGCGAGGGGGGGTTTAGAGGGGAGGATTTTCGAAAATTCGAAATATCTTCATTACCATAAGTCGGATCGAAAAATTGTATAAAACCAATCATATTGAAAATTAAATGTACTATAATTATTGTTATATACATTTATTCAATATATTGAATATTAACAGAGATATTTGCATTTTATCAGTTTTCAGCCTTCAGCAAACCCCCACTTCTGTTCATGTCAAATAATCAATAATCTGTTATATAATAAAACACTTTATTTGAAGCATAAATACCAAATATTGTTCTCATTGAATCTTTACGTTTTGAGATCAATGCAAATACGTGACCCACGTGGGAAATCTGCTTAGTTAATGCTAAGTTCAGCTCTTAAAGGGCTAAAACTTTCAATAATCCATCATATCGTAATGAGTTTGATTCTGACCCAAAGCAATAGAAATTTTGGGCCCAGGCTAGCTATGTGAGTCAAAGCATTGGCCTTAATCACACATGGTAAACCTAGAGTGGTGAATTTGATTCCCACCTGGGCAATAAGAACTTATTTAACGATGAACTCATTAAATAAAATCCTTAGTTCCGCCCAGACTAGAAAAGGGTGGATAACCTGTCCCAATTAATCTTAGAAGCAAAAAGTGGATGTTAATAAATAATAATAATTGATGGCAAAAGCCCTTCCGAAAAACAGAAGTATTTATTTGTATATTGTAAGGTTTTGTTATTTACATATTTATTTACTTATTAATCTAATTATTAAACTTATATCAACAGAATTCTTTGTACAAGGAAGTAAAAAAGACACTACATAAATTACCTTATTGTTACAAGGAAAAATTTGTCAATTAATTTCTGTAATGCTCTCTATTTTTGATGTAGAAGACATCACAGGGCTTGAAAAAGATCAGAAAAAAACTTCTAAAGAAATTAAAATTTCAGACTATCTTTCAAGAAAATAAAACATAGATTTTTGAAGTTTGATTAACTATTTTAATAATATTTGTTGTATATGTTCTATGTTATTAATGAGGGAACATTTTCCCCCTGTTCACTATTATGTATGTTTAGCTAATTAAAACCCCATTGGCTTTAATTCGTTCATATTAGTGGGTGCAAACTTTGTTTTCAAAAGGCTTCGCTTTAAATTGTTGCTGTTTATTTTTTTCTTAGCTTTAATCGAAGCTTATGGTAGCGACATGTGTCAAAGCATATGTGGGTCCCACTCCCTTGTGGCCAATAGAAAATAATTGACAATGAAATCAATAATCAATTTCCATTGTCTCACCCTGGCTAAATCTATAAAAATAGATCAAGTCCTTATATATGTAATTCAAAAAGTTTTGATGTCGTTCAAAGCTGACTTATGAAAGATTAACCTAACCTAAAGTGTGTCATTAAATAATACATATCAATTTTGACATAACATTTTGTCCATAAATTGGGGACTAGTAAAAGTAATTTATTCCTTAAATATCTGGAATATGCTGGATGGTAGAGGAACCAATTGATAAGGATCAATAAAAAGGCCTTGTCCTCTATTATTGTTTTTAATATTATGCAGAGTGCACTTTCAGAGAAACGCTCCATCGTCAGTGCCTGCTGACATACAAAAACCTTAAGTTTATCTAACAATCATAGCATGGCCAACTGTGTAAAAAACAGTCACAAAACAAAAACATAAAATAAAGAATAAAAACATTAAAAGCAAAATAAATCCAGGATAAAAACAATAGAAAATTTAATAAATAGTCAACTGCTAAAATTAAAAAAAAAAAAGTTAAAAACGATGAGCGTATGAAAAAGGTAAAAACTAATAAAATTAAAAAAACAAAACAAATTACAGATAGAAAAACTATCATGTATCACAGTGCGAGAAAAAACCTGAAATGTACACCAGAGGAACTAAAAAATAAATTAACCACCATATACTAATAATAGAGAAGGGATGCAGGAGGTACCTGAGTTGGACAACAACCACCATGTAAAATGTCTGCAATCTGTAATTTGTTTTGTTTTTTTTTTTTTTAAATTTTATTTATAGTTTATAGTTTTTATCTTATCGTCTTTAACTTTTTTTAAAAATTTTATCAGTTTACTATTTATTAAATTTTCTATTGTTTTTATCCTGGATTTATTTTGCTTTTAATGTCTTTATTCTTTGTTTTTGTTTTGTGACTGTTTTTTACACAGTTGGCAATGCTATGATTGTTAGATAGACTTAAGGTTTTTGTTTGTCAGCAGGCACTGATGATGGAGTGCTCACTCTGAAAGTGCACTTTGCATAAAATTAAAAACAATAGTAGAGGACAAGGCCTTTTTATTGGTCCTTATTCCTTAAATCACAAATAACTAACATTAACATTTTTTTTATTTTGATAAAATCGACCTTGACATGATTGTCTCTTTTATGAGCACCTCCTCAATTATTCTTCCTTGTAGTACTCCTCGTTCAATGATGTGGTCGTGGTAGTATTTGAATTACTAATTTATCTTTTTAAATTAATGTATTTATTTACCAAATTATAATTCCAAATAAAGTTAATTTAGTCTTACAATAGAATGTAAAAACAAATCATTAAATAAATATACTTATACTTTTATTCATTCAAGTATTACAAGTTTTCCTATGTCTATTGTATGATTTGTATTTCTTAGAAATAGATTAATTCAATTTTTATAATTAGTTATAGTGCTTATTTCGTGAGGTAAAGAAAAAGAAATAGCTAACATATCTCTCTCTCTCAACTCTTAGTCACTATTTGTACTCCAGTTGTAAATTTCAATATGAGTATTAGTGTTAAGTGCCCTGACATCCCAGCTATGCAGCTGATTTGAAAAATACCAGGGCCCTATGGAGTAAAGACAATTTCCTTATAAGCTATAAAATATTTTATCTATGTCTAAGCTGTTTTGACTACATTAGTGATTGGTCTCTACCAATAAAAAATTAACTACTACTGAATATAAAAACTGAAATTATAAAAATATAAATAACTTTAGTTTTTATCACACTTTTAAAATTTATAAAATTATTATGTACACTCAGTCACAATATGTTTCACTAAGTCAATAGTATGTTTATAAATTAATAGTTTGTAATCTCTTAATCTAAGTTTATAATTTTCATAAGAATCCATGTCCCGCAACGACTGCTGGTATGAATCCTTCCTTTCCATCTCTTGTCCGCACCCAGAACCAATCCCTGAGATGGGAGCTGACAAGACTGACTACTTCGCCCTTGCTAACGCTCAGAGTGTTTCTTCCCTTTCCATTGTAATCTGCTGCTACAACGAGGAGAACCTGCCTCCGTGCTTTTTCCTGAGCTGCTAAATATAGAGAGTCAACATTTTCTTCACCGCAAACCTTCCTCCTGTACCTGAAAATTACAAAAAGAAAATGTTTTATCAGAAATGTCTTCTAATAATGTGAAAGTATAAAAAAAGAAGAACATAGGGAACCTAGAATATAACAAAATATAAAGTCTGTCATGCAGTGGCAATGTAAACTAAGCAGATTTCACTCGAGCTGGTATGACACGCTAGTGATCTCATCTAACCATATATTCTGTCTGATAACCAGAAAGTACGAATTATTCGCTTAATACTTGAGTTACAAAAAAACGAATAGAACAACAATTGTAGAGCATCGATTATTTTTGGGAGAACTTTTTTAATGACATATTAATGTAGTAGTAAAAATGTTTTAGCTTAAAATCCCGAGGAAGTCCAGGACCTTCAACACTGCTTTTGGTGGAAGGTCATGTAGTCATATCATGTTAACTTCTTTTCAGTAATAAAAATGTAATATTTTCTTTTTATTTAAGCAGAAATATATGATGCCCTTCACTCCTAACACTGCAAAAGTTAATTATTTTCTTATTCAAGTAGCTTCAATAATTTTTTTATGATGATTAGGTATCAGGAGGAATGTATAGAATAAATGAGTAGAAATTGTATTATCTTTTGAAGATGACTTCTGTAGTCAGTTAACGTTTTATGAACTGTATAAGGAAAATGACACAATCCAATTTAATGGATTGTCATTTTTATTCACTACTAATCTCAAAGTATAAATTGAGTTTAGATTGCCTCCATTTTCTCTCCACTGCCAAGATATCCCTTAATCAAAGTCATTCAGTCATAGAATGTATATACCTAATACAATTTTGAAGAGTATTTCTTAAAAATGAAAGAATAACTCACACATAACAACCTTATACAACAAGACCAAGGGAAATGTCCAATTGAGAAAATAAGAAAACGATGAGAGCTGCAACTTGTTTCATGCCACAGGCTGTATTCTGGGCGGGGTCTGGATCCTGAACCCTCAGATGGTTATATACTAGAGAGAATGGTTAAAATATATACTAGGAAATGCTCATAGGGAACAACCTGATGAACAGAAAGAAAAGAATTGTGTTAATTCATGAAATGGGTTTTAATAAAGAATTGGAAGTCGTATTGTTAAGTAAGTTTTAAGGAAGTATTATATGAATAGAAATAGACAAGGAAGATGTTAGCCATTGAGATTGCAAGAACTGCGAACCATCTATGAAATTAGACTAGGAAACACGCTGTATATTCTAATTACAGATAGGTGAATAGTCTCGAAGAACGCTAAGTGTCCTCTAGATGAAATATATTCTTTATTTAGAACAATTATTATATAAATTTTAGTGTTATCAGATTTTTAAAGCGACATTGTAACCTAATGGAAGAAATCATGAAAAACCCAACATTTTTAAAAAAATGTCGCAGTGAAGTTGATAGGCTGCGATTTGAATGAATCCATGGGGACACCACTCATTGAAGACCTTAACTTGACAGGGTGGCTTCAGAATGGGCTGTTGTGGTTGTATCCATAACCATACTGGTTACTGAGCAAGGGGACTCTTCTATGGTTTCAAGGTTAAGATCTATGGTATTTCTAGAATGGCTAGAAGTGCATATGTTTCTGCCTCTACCGGTTTAAAACCATCCCTCTCGGTTCTTAACCCTTCGTCGGGCGCAGCTAGCCTGAGAGGCCAGGAAAACCTATTTTTTGATGCCCCGCCTCATCCTGCCTCCCCTGTGAGCCGCCATTCCCAGTAGTTTCCTGATTCGTGTTCATGCTTAGAATCTCCTACTATAGTCTATTGCCATCCTTCATCCAGCCCGTCTGGTCCCTAGCTGGCTTGTGAGGCCGACTGCGCCCAATTGCTCCTTAATTTCAAAGATGAGTTTTTTTCATGATATATCTATTGCAATCGTTTCTTTTACTAAGATTAATGCTATTCTGTAAAGAAGTTCTTCGATATCTTGAAAAATAAGTGCTAGTCTAACTCTGGCCTCTCAGGCCGAATGCGCCTTATCAATTTTACTTGTTTTAGTTTAAGCTTCATTCTATTTTAATAAAGTTATTATTTTACGTACTAAATAGCATATTTGCTTTCCTTAGATCCTAGCAAATTCTGTCCTACCAGCGTTTTAAATTAAAATTAATTAGATGGGGAGTGGGGGGCTAAAATATGTAGGCGGCCTCTCAGGCCGTGTGCGCCCGATTTTGTTTCGTCCAGAGGTGCGCCCGACGGAGGGTTAACCAAGGGAATGAAGAATGTGGTCTCAGTAACTTTTAAATTATAACTCAGTATTACTATTGTTCTTCAGATTTACCAAATATATAAACGATCTACGAGTGTAAAACATGTAATCTGATAAATTACTGACTTTTTTATTTTTTTTTACTTTTCCTACCACACCCACTAATGCCAAAATATTTTTTTCCGGTGAATAAAACTCCATGTGCTGCTTGAACTATTATCACCTGTGGTGTTTAAACTCTCGTAGGAAGTAGAAGTCCCAAAGAAAAAGGAAATTACAGAGTGATGCCCTCACTCTGAAGAAAGTAGGCACACACAGGGCAAAAATGAGCTTAGAAATGGGGTATGAAACCCAACTAGCAGCCTGAATTTGAGGACCTAGCACAATGTTTAAATAGATATGGAAGATTATTAAGGGATTCTGGCAAATCTTCTTGGTTTCAGGGGAAAACAATGTATAGAAATATCATGATGAATCATTCTTAAAATATGGTTCAGATATACTCGGATTGTTATTAGAACTACCACCCTGATTTTGCTCTGCCTGTATAATGACGTGAACCAAAAGACCTTAGTCTTATAATGTGCAAGTTCTGGGTGGGTGGCTAGTTTTACCTTATTATTGACTGAAATAATCCATTTATTCATATGATAGTGAACTGAAGGTCATTTTTAAAATTAGGACACTGTTTCCTATCTAGTACCATTTCACCTTGACTAATTAGTAATAAAATAAACTTCCCTTTTGAACTTTATTAAACTTACAAGGGGAGTGCACGGCCTCCCCCCCACCGATTTGAACGAAAATTTTTTAGTGTTTAGTACCTATTGAAAAACCAATCCTGTTAAAGCGAGAGAAATCTCAAGATCGAAACTCGCCAGGAGCGACTATTTGTTTCTGGATTTTTTTTTTTTTCATTTTTCGCTTCTGGGTCGTTTATTTAATATTAATTAATAAATAAAAAGTTGTTTTAAATTATGAATTAATATATGAAATACACTAAAAATTAAAAAAGAAACTTTTTATTTATTTATTAATATTAAATAAACGACCTATAAGCAAAAAATGAAAAAAAAAAAGAAAAAAAATAGGCGTTCCCGGTGAGTTTCGATCTCGAGATTTCCGGCTACAAAAAGAAAACGCTATCCATGGAGGACTACTTGGAGTAGATGTCTTGGGAACAACTCAAGACGTTTAGGGAAACTTAGACAATTTTTTTTAGACGAATGCTTGAGAAGTGCGTTCTCTGGCTTTAACAGAATTCGTTTTTCATCAGATACCAAACACTAAAAATTTTCATTCGAATAGGTGCGGGGAAGGCCGTGCACTCCCCCTGTTAGTATGAGATACATTTCTTGCATGTGGCCCTTACAAATATTTCTATTCTGAAGTCCAAATAATTGCAAGATTCAATGTTAGGAGAATCATATTGGGGATATTTAATAAAAGTTACATTATATTAATACTACCTGTGCCCAGCTCTGCTTCCACACTCCGACCTAGTGCCCAGCCTGTCTTCGAGCCTGTTGCCTGTAGGCTTTGGGAATATGTCGGACTGTGATTCCCAAGGAGCGGATGACTCAGGTGGTAGAATGCCCAGCGGCAAGCAGGAAGCGTACCTTACATACCCTTCTTCACCATGGGGAGTCTGGACGTAGAGCCAGCCCTGGTTCTTGAACACAGCATTCACCACCATCCCTAGTGGCAAGGAGATTTCTTCCTGGTATCCTCCTGCTTGTGTCTGGTATAGAAGACAAGGGGCTGACAGAACAACGGGAATGTTCCCTGGTGTTTCAATCGAAGCCTAAAACATAAAACCAAACCTGCTTAGTTTACGCAGCCGCTGCGTGACGGACTTTCTATTATTCAAGAACATACCTAAAAGTCCAGATCTGGTATTTGTTTTTGGAAGTGAGTTGCTAATCTTTAGAAGGAACGTATTAGAGACTAAGGAAAGGACTCGATCTTCTTTTATAAGATAGAAGAAAAAGTTATAAGAACTTATTCTTATTACATTTATTATTCCAAGTTGAAAACAGGTCTGATATTTATATTTAATTGTGAGTTAGTACCTTTGACAAGAATGCATCTAGATCAGTTATTTGATATCCAAATCGCTGATGCCTTGGAGTTCTGCATCTCCTGTGACCCTTCCTGCATCGCCTCCCATCTCCTTGCCAGCTATCATCCCGTCCTGATGTCCTGGGGATCGTCGGCTCAGCTTTGCTTGGGCTATCAACCTTCCTGGCAAAGCAGTTAAATGCTCTTAGGTGTCTATCTAGGAGTGTTTCGTATCATTGGGCTAGTGATGTGTGGTTTTATACATTAATATTGAAATAATATTGTTTATTACAGCCTATTATAGTGGATAGAAGGGATAAACATCGAATCATGATTTGTGTGGAATGTATTTCTATCTGAGTAGCTTTACAACCTAATAAAGCCACAAGTGACAAACAGGACTTATAATGAAAATGTAGATCCTGTTTATCACCTGTGGATTTATAATGAAAAGAATTCGCTAATAATAATGAAAAGATAATAAAATGATTATAGGAATTTAACTGATTCGTCGCTAAATCACCCCAGTCGGGAAATGAGATTATTGTAAGAATAAAATAATGAAAAGATATGGCATAAGTATATGATTAAGCCAGCATTGTATGTAGCTTTTTTACATCAGGGTTTGAATTATTTTTATTCAATAAGTTTAGAGATTGTCGAACTCCCCTATCCCATTCAGTAAGCTAATTTTCTAAACTATGTGCTATTTCTGCCATCTTAAAGATTCATCTTATAGTAATTTAGCAACCGTATTTTCCCCTCAAAAATGATGTGTCTATGTTTCGCACACATTCAGAAAACATGTATTTATACATTTGTTTATGAATCTTCTTTGTGCCTATAGTGTTACAATAGATTTACAATGTACTGAACAATAATATTTTAAAGAAAAAACAACGTACAGAGAGAAAATCTTTGAAATTTAATTATCATATTAGCTGCTGTAAATACAAGTGTATATCTTACTCATTTACTTAATGTATTTATACCGAATACTCGATTCTACAAACAGAAGAGACTTTCGGGCGAGGCAAGGGTCTAATTTCTAGCAGTACTATCCTTTGAAAGCGAAAGTTCCTCAGAGAATTATACTGTCGTTTTCTATAAACCTAGTAATCTTAGCCATTCCAGTATAACCACAGCAACATTGCCAATGGTACAGCGATCCTTTCTTCGCATTCCAGTCCTAAAACAGTATCCTCAAACCTACAGTTTCATACGAATCTAATTGATGAATGACGTACAAAAAAATGGCGAATAAACATTAATGGCAATAAATGTCAACAAATCACCTTCACACCCATATTCCAACCCTGTCTTCCTCTTACATTAGGCAATACCCTTATAGTAATCCTGACGTTGGTATCTATTGTTTGACAATGACTTCAGAACTTCCATAAAAGACTGTTTTCAATAAACTTTTTTTAGGTTTGACTGTTCTATTCTTTCTTAATTACTTCAGTCGTTATCCTAGATTTCGAAAAGCAAGTTTTCAAGTGTGCAATGCAATCAAAGTATATATAAAATTCCCAGACCTCGTAAAATGCTTGGTAACATTGTTTCATAGAAATCATTCTCAGTTGTATGAATATTCTAAGATCGGCTAACAATCACCATTTTCTCGGTGTTATGGTATACTTAAAAGATCGATTAACTGCAACGCTTACACAGTAATTTAGAAAAAGAAATATCTAAGCTTATCCATTCGTTGATAGGATATGGTTAAGAAACAAACAGAAGTTGTTGGTTATCCCAAATCTAAACTAATAGTTGTTCAGATTTTGCTACGTAGACTCAAAAAGCTCTCGTGGTAGCCTGAACCGCAGAATTATTCAAATCTGAAGGGATTCGGATCATTTTGTCTAATATAGGCTTGTATATTGCTCGTATTGTCCCTTGTAGAAATTCCAACATATTAACTATCATAGTAATGTATGAAACAAATTTAGTGAGTACTACAGATATATAATATTAAGTTATTTAAAATAATGTGTTTTCAATTTAATAATATTTGAAGGCCATACATCAAAATATTCTTATTACTATTGATTGCTATTAAACCTTTGCTTACCTCTGTTTTGCCTGGTCAGTCTTGAGAACCCAAGTAAAGGAGACCTTGGGTTTCGCAAGCGAGGAAGGACGAATACCCATCACCCAACTCAACCCATTCCTCATAGATGGAATGTCTTCTCTGAAAAAAGTATATTCACCCATTTTAAATATATTATGCATGTATATATATATATTTACTTGTCTATAACCTCTTTAGCTGTAGCAATTTTGGTTTGATTGTTACCAAACTCGATATATAAGCGTTTAATGTAAAATTAAAGATCAAGTTCGTCAATATCTGAGATCCGAAAGGTAAAATTCATCTATAAATGTATGTATATATATAAAACAAAAGTCCGAACTAAGCAGATTTCCCTAGTGAAGATTAATAATAGATAAACCTACATACTGCTAACACAACACCACCGTGAATATTAAATGAATAAAGACAAACGGCAATAAGAAATCATTCCCCTGCCGGCGGGAATCGTCTCAAATGTAAACGAACAGGTCTGCCAACAGCTCACCGAAAAGAAAAACAATAACTGAAAGATATACGAATATAACATTCATTTTATTGAAAAAACTATGTACTATACCTAGTAACTTGTAATTTATAATGAATCAGAATAATTTTTATCTCAATCAATCAATTTTTAGTAGTCCAAGGATTTGAGGCGGGGGGGGGGGGGCCACAAGAGCATATTTGTATTTATCTCGTATAATATTTTCGAAACGAGTCCAAACATCAGTAGCTGATTTTCCTTTTGGGAAATCTGCTAAAATGAAAATATCAAGGTTAATATTTGAGTTCGAAACAAAATGTACAGAAAAACAATAGTAGTAACATCAATTTACAACAATGTGGTAATAAAAAGTTATTCGATCCGACACATGACAACTGATATATTTGGGATTTTTTCTGTTACCTCTTCTTTACTTCTTCTTGCCCTACCAACACAATACGTTATACTTAAGATTAAAACAAGACCATATATTTTAGGTTAATTAGAAACCCTTTTTTTGTGTCTCCTCATATAGAGCGGGGATTAGTGGGAACAATAACAGAAATGTGACTCCTAATCCTTCGTGTGAGGGGAATAAACTTGTCTGATGTACTATTAAGAATTAAAAAATAAATAAAGAAATTGAGAGAAGCCACAAAAAAAGTGTTTCTAATTAACCTGATTCATCACACTCACCACCATCTGAAAATGAAAATGATATAGTTTATTAAAGATGATTTAGTTTATTGGTATTGTTTACTGAGGCCTGAGGTTTCACATTTTGGGAAACAGAAAGAAATGCAAATATCTGAGTCAATATCAAAGTCAGGAGAAAAAGGTAATAATAACTGTAGGATATATATATATATATATATATATATATATATATATATATATATATATATACATATATTTTTTAAACGGTTTGGAGGTTGTCTATGGATTTTTAAATATGTGGCTCAGCTACTCCAAGGTACAACATAAGCAATGTGAATATTCAAATTTTCAAAGAAGAGGGGGAGGGGGTGGTATACTTCGATGTGACAACACATTTTCGTCATTTCATGATCAAGATGCGTTTAAACAAGAAAATATTGAGAGCATATTATATTTAGAATTCGGATTCCGGTCCTAAAATGTTATAAATTTCGAAATTTTCTCTCCAGACTTACAGGAACCAATAAACATTATTCGTGTTTTATGAAAAAGTGAAAAATGTTTTGCATATGAATTAAGTGAATGGGTATTGCGCTATTAGAAGATTTCTCTTAGGGGAAATCAACTATTCAAGTTGTACTCATGACGCGATTTTCGAAATATTTCCCTCAAATGTGTATCGGTCCTAACCAGGAGATGACGAAAATGAGGTCCGTTCATATATATATATATATATATATATATATATATATCTATATATATATATATATATATATGTGTGTGTGTGTGTGTCTGTTAACCCTCTAGCGGTTGCAATTTTTGTTTGATCGTTACGATATTTAAACATTTTACGTAAAAAGAAAGATCAAGTTCGTTATTTACTGATTTACATGGAATGCCATTTCTATTTTTAGCCGTCATCGACAGGTAACACGGATATTCATTTTAATATATCTACAAGGGTTGAGAATAGCGCAATTGATAAGAATATATGCGATATAATACTGAAGTATTAATTACTAATTTAAAATGAAGGATGTTTTGATTATTTAAAAGTAAAATGGCTGGAAAAAACAAATTTATTTAGGTCACTGCGCCTCATTGTGTAGGTAACCATTTACTCATTTAATACATAGTATTTTGTCCCGCCAACATATAAAATAAAAAAAATCCTAGAAAATTTAATATAAACATTCAATTTATTCTTAAAGAAACCGTACTATAAGTTTTTCACCGATGCCTGAAGGGGAAAAGATGCACTTTTCATCATGATGAAATATGAGCTTGGCTTCCAAGGAAAAAGTAGGAAGGGCACGGCAGGTAAAGATGTACAGGTATAATCGATGTCTATAATCGAGGAGTGATGAAGTACATGATCGACTTTGATGTCCTCTATTGGTTTTTCAATCTCCCCACCGTTCCCGGAGCAGATATTCCCCCATAAACTACACTCGGAACCAGTTCGTCTCCTCTAATGCTTTCCGAGTCCCAGCTATAAATAAGACGGCTCCCTTTCAACTGCCGTGATCAGTTAACAGCGGCGTAAAGAGACGCCCGTGGCTCGGCTTTATAGCGCATGCGCTCCTTTGGCTTAGACGCTCAGCCGGTGCCTAGCGCATGCGCTCCTTCGGTTTAAACGCTCAGTTGGTACCCAGCGCGTGCGCACTTATCTCACAGGATTAACGCTTGGCTAGCTCGCATTAGAGCACGACTTAAGTCTCACGGATCGTTGCCCCAGCGACATTTCTCCTCCAATGCCGAAGGGAAGGGTTGCGGGGTGGGGGTAAGAGACTGCCCGCAACCTAATGAACGATTATTAATGTAGAAGACAACTTACGCCTTATATTGATATAAGTGGCATTTAAACTTCCCACCCCTAACTGATTCACCCGAATTAAGAACTGTTTGAGTTGGTTGGTAAAAATTAATTAATTGGTGTATTTTTAAATAATCTCTCTCTCTCTCTTTCTCTCTCTCTCTCTCTCTCTCTCTCTCTCTCTCTCTCTCTCTCTCTCTCTCTCTCTCTCTCTCTCTCTCTCTCTCACACACACACACACACATCCATACCCTATGTCTAAGGATATTTAAAGCTTTTTCTCACAATGATGATATTCCAGGTATGGGCAACTTTTGACATGTTCTGGGCCAAAGTTTAGTGTTCAAATACGTTCGGGGGCCGCTTTTAAAAGTAGTGCATTTTAAAGTAGTGTTCATTATTTTTAACGATAGATATCAGACATGAAATTATACTACAATGTATTTTTATAATACAACTAGCTAAGGTACCCGGCTTCGCCCGAGAAATTATTTGAGGCTGAATGATAATGGTATTTTTATTGGGCTTTACCTGGTACAATATTTTTACATTTTCCCGTCTCAATGCTTAGGATTTACACCCGAGTACCCGGCGTGATGGGGATATGTTAATAATAAAACTATTTGTTATGTACATAATTCTATAAAATACACACTATTTTCTTATTACCCGTTTCCTGTGTATGTATCTTTTTATATATAACGTAACCATAAATTATCGTATTAACCATATTGAATACATTCATACATGGATACGGACTGGTGACTATAAGAAACGTCTATGCAAATTACTTGCTTTATAAATTACGATAAAGATGTACATTACAAAAGTTGCTCTAAATATAAAATTAAACATCTTTTGCCTTGTACAGGTTCGCCAAAAAACAAAAAAAAAAACAATAGGAAACAAAATATGACGAATTTTCAATTCATGCCTACCTAACAACCCCCACTCCTGTTCTTCCCAAAAATGATAATATAGCTTATAATCAAAATCTTTCGTGTCCTATAACGTTGTTAACCACTTCTATAATTTTTCGTGTATACCTCATTTATTCTTAGTTATACGGCAAAAGTGCATATTACAAAAGTTACTTTAAATAACAAAATCAACAACTTTTGTTATGTGCACATTTGTCGAAAAACCAATAGGAAACGAAATATCGCTATTTTTAATTTCAGGCCTCCCTTATAACCCCCACTCCCGTTCGTCTCAGAGAATATTAATATAACCTATAACCTAATCTGGGTTAGGAGTAATATACATACCAAGTTATATAAAATTTGTTTCAGCCGTTTACGATTACTATAAAGGACATAATAAAAACATTCATTTTTATATATATAGATTAATTAAAATAACAAAATGAAATGGAAAAAAATAGGTACAACATTATAATTAAATCGTAAAACTGGGAATTATTACAAACAACAAAAGTTAAATAGCGACAACGAAATTATTGAGTCATTTGAGCTTGAATTTGGGAAACTAATCCATCGATGTTTCGATTAATTCCACTGATACAAAGACGTAAAGAGTTTTCCAAATTATCGTCAGTCAACCTTGTACGATGTTTTGATTTATTAACTTTCATCATTGAAAAGAACTGTTCGCATTTATAAGAACTACCAAACGCACAACTCTCCTCATATTCCTCATTAACAAGTAGTGTAACATTTTTGTTTAATTGGGTTTTTCAAAATGTCTCGCGAGCCAGATCAAATCTTAAAGCGGTCAGGATTTCCCCACATATGATGTATATGATTAAATTTAATTTAATCTAACTTAACATGAATCGTACATAATTTATTATTTAAATTTTCTTTTCAAATTTTAGATGTTATTTATAAAAGTACACTATCTATTGGTTACAGCTATTTACTAACCGGCGGGGGGGGGGGATAAGAATTTTATTTAATAAAATCCTATTGTCCAGGTGAGAATTGAACTCACGACTCTTGGTTTACCAAGTGATACTAAGACTAACGCCTTAACTGGGCCCCATTTCTTTTTAAGAAATTGGAAAAAGGAATATAGAATATATAGAATTTATTTTTAATTTTATGATGTTATTGAAAACGTTTTTTTCTTAAATAAAACGGCAAGCATTCATATTATAGTTTCAACAACCTGACATAGAGTATATTTATAATTAATATCCACGTCGGTGAACAAAATAACTAATAACTTTACCATGGAATGTTTCATATATATATGTGTCTGTGTGTGTGTGTGTACGTGTGTGTGTGTGTGTGTGTGTGTTTGTGTATGTGCGTGTGTGTGTATGTACGTGTGTGTGTGTGTGTGTGTGTGTGTGTGTGTGTGTGTGTGTGTGTGTGTGTGAGTGTGTGTGTGTGTGTGTGTGTGTGTGTGAGAGAGAGAGAGAGAGAGAGAGAGAGAGAGAGAGAGAGAGAGAGAGAGAGAGAGAGAGAGAGAGAGAGAGAGAGAGAGAGAGAGAGAGAGAGAGAGAGAGAGAGAGAGAGAGAGAGAGAGAGAGAGAGAGAGATATTTCTTAAATATTTAGATTTTGGAAAATTTACTTCTATAATCTGGATATGATATGAAATACTACAGTGAGTTAGGAATGTATATTTGCATAAAATATGTATTGCGCGGAGGCAGGCTTCTTTCGAATCGAGCTAAACGTAGGATTATGTTCACTTATGATTGCCTCAAAGGGATATTTTTTTTTGATATTTAAATCCTCTTAAGGCTACCTTTCCACATCAGATTTGCAATAATATCGAGTCAAAGGTGCGAGGAAAGTATGGATCCCCGTGCATTTTGTTTTGGATTCAATTTACATAAGAAAAACTATTCCATAAAGAGACTTGTACCGTCATATATCTCGATTTTAATCCGTAGAAGGCGCGGACATTTTTCCCCCCTTTTAACTTTCTCTAAGCGGCGAGGCCCTATAATTCCTGAGTTAGGAATTTAGTTATCTGTTTGTGGGTAGACCATATCCCCAATAATGTCCGCAGTTACAGCTGTTATACTACTATTCCCAGCTGTTTTATTTATATTCACAGCTGTTTTATTTCTATTTAAAGAGTATCGGTAGAAGCGTGGAAGCGACCCCTACTATCTGATCTCCGAAGTGTCAGTGTCCTGTGCATACGAATCTCTCATTATTCCTTTAAATTACACATGGCCTCTCATGGACTGATGCGCCGGCCGGACCACTCCTCATTTGTGTAAATAAAATATACACAGATGGGCTATGCGTTATTTTTATCCTCAAGTAATATAAATATATGGAATTCCTTTTTTATTTTATTTTTTTAAAGTCATCACAAATAAAGCATAATTTCCTTGCTGATTTTCACTCTCTTGACAGAAGTGCAATCTGCATTCTGCTTAAGAATTCTTTCTCAATAATCGTAAATGATAGTTTCTTTTTTTTTTGTTTCTGTTTGAAGGATATAATTTATCAATTAAGCAGTAGCTAAGGGAAATGTTTAGGTGGGGAAATTAATGCAAATTTATGCACTCTAAACAACAAATTCCACTAGAATTAGTGCAATATACTTATGCCCTTTAAAATACTGCATCTTAATATCGATGCACTACAGCATAGCATATTTTTTTTTTGTTTTAACTTCCACTGGTGATAGCCGTCCACGAAGGTTTAATAAATTGGTATGTTTTGAGAGCGAGAGCCTGTAAATGCTTTCATTTAGCATGCATATCCCCGGGTAACCTTGTTTGTGAAATTTAAAATTCATGCAAAAGAACTTATTACATACCCGCAGCCTCTCTAGAGATTAAAAGATGGGTAGGTTATGTAAGGATGGTTCTATTCCTTGATAAATCATATGTCCTTTATATCGTTGTATCATCAATCAGTTGTGTGGATCTCTAGAGTGCAATTAAAAACGACAGATTTTGGTGTTGAGGTCGTATTCGTGACGCGATTTTCAAAAATTTTCTTCAAAAGCCCATCGATCCTACCCAGGAGATGACGAAAATGAAGTCCGTTCCTGTTCACAATATTTGTTTGGTCGTTCCCATACTCGATATTTAAACGTTTTAGGTAAAAAGACAGATCAAGTTCGTTAATGGCTGTAATCGGACCAGTGGGAGGGGTTTAGAGGGGGGAATTTCGAATATTCGAAATATCTCCGATACTATACGTCTGATCGAAAATTTGTATAGAAGCAATCTTATTGCAAACTAAATTTACTATAAATATGGTTACATACATTTATTCTCTATCTTGAATATTAACCGAGATATTTGCATTTTTATTAAGTGTAACGGACGAGCTATGGTCGGTTTTAATCGTTTCCGTAACTGTTCGGCACTCGTATGGAGATTTTTCTATTGTATAACATTCCGTGGGAAGTCTGCTTAGTTTACGCAGCCCCTGCGTGACGGGCTTTTAAGTTGTCTCACTGGTACTGCGTAAACTAAACAGATCCCCCCCCCCTTCGCCCACTGCTGTCATCTCACTTTCTATTCTCCATGTCCCCCATAATAATAATCTTATGTGAACACCCTTTGAAATGTAAGCTGTGCATGGGATGTATAAGGTGAACTCAATTAGGGCTTTCAATTAAATTCGTATGAGTTAAAGGTCAAGATCAAAAGGATGCCATTTTCAAAAAAAAGAAACGAAGGAAAGTAGATAATCATAGAAGTTGAAAAAACCAAAATTGAAATTGTCATACGGTTTTCTAACCTAGGAAGTATCATCACTGAATAAATAAAGTCCGTCACGAAGGGGCTGCGTAAACTAAGCAGATTTCCCACGTGAAGTATAATAATAGATAAACCTACATACTGCTAACACAATACCGTGAATACTAAGTGAATAAATACGAACCATAATAAGAAATCTTTCCCCTCCCGGTGAGAAGCGTCTCAAATGTAAACAAACAGGTCTGCCAAAGGCCCACCGGAAAGGAAAACAACTGGAACATATCAGAATCTAACATATTCATTTTATTGAAAACTATGTACTTGTACTGTAATTTATAATGAAACAGAATAATTTTTATCTCAATCAATCAAATTTTAGTAGTCCAAGAATTTAAGAGGGAGGGGGGTCACATGAACATATTTGCATCTATCTCGTATAAATAAAGGTCACTGGACAACAATATTTGTTATTTACGCTTTGAATAATGTGGTTTATTATATAACAGAGTATTGTTTATGTTACACGAGTAGAAGTGGGGGTTTGCTGAAGGCTGAAAACTGAAAAATGCATATATCTCAGTTAATATTAAAGATAGAGAATAAATCTATATAACAATAATTATAGTACATTTAATGATCAATAAGATTTACTTTATACATTTTTTCGATCCGACGTATAGTAACGAAGATATTTTGAATTTTCAATATTCTCGCCCTCGAGCTTGTTTTTTCTTTTTACAGAACGTCCGTCACGCAGGGGCTGCATAAACTAAGCAGATTTCCCACGTGAAGTTACACAATGGAGAAATCTCCATACGAGAGCCCAACAGTTACGGTCGAACTAAGTTTTGGCGGGAAACTCACTCGTCCGTTACACTTAATAAAAATGAAAATATCCCGGTTAATATTTAAGATAGAGAATAAATGTATATAACAATATTTATAGTAAATTTAATTTGCAATAAGATTGATTCTGTACAATTTTTCGATCCGACGTATGGTAACGGAGATATTTCGAATTTTCGAAAATCCTCCCCTTTAAACCCCCCCTCCCACTGGTCCGATTTCAGCCATTAACGAACTTGATCTGTCTTTTTGCAGAAAACGACTAAATATCGAGTTTGGTAACGATCAAACAAAACTTGCGACCGCTAGAGCGGTAACAGACAAATATATATATATACAGTTTTGAACGGATCTCATTTTCGTCATCTACTAGGTAGGATGGATGGACATTTGAAGAAAAATTTCGAAAATTCCGTCATGAGTACAACCTCAATAGCTGATTTCCCTTAAGGGAAATCTGCTAAAAACGTCTAAACATCGAGTTTGGTATACAGTTCTGAACGGACCTCATTTTCGTCATGTACTAGGTAGGATCGATGGACATTTGAAGAAAAATTTCGAAAATTGCGCCATGAGGACCTTAATAGCTGATTTCCCTCAAGGGAAATCTAATAAAAATGATAGTAGACTAGAACTTAATAGAATAATAGCACTAACCAAACATGGTGTTCAAACGAAGATAGTATTTTAACTAACAATAGCGTGACCATGGTTTCATTGGTCATTTGTTTGGAGAGTCCTGCTTTATGGGAGTAAACGTTGGACGCTTCACAAAAAGGAATATAATATATTAGCAGCAATGGAAATAAAGATTTTGCTTTCATTCACCAGAACAAGATGGGTCCTATAGAACTTCAAAGTGAAATTTCTAAATGTGCTAAGTGGAAGTACATTTTTTTTTCATGAGCTTTGGGAAAAGGAGGGCGAGATTTCTTGGGCATATCATAAGGTACAAGGATTCCATCACAAATATATTGGAAGGTAAGGTTATTAGACTCAGGGAAAGAGGGAGGACTTCCGTCAGTCGGTTCTGTCAGTGATGAACATGGCGAACGTTGTCATCAGGACATGTCGGTGATGGAGTCACGCTATCTGAGTGGAGCAATGTTGGCTGATTAATGCTGGACTACTCAGCACTAACGCATGACTACAGCCAAGAAATTCAAACCAAACTAACTTTAAACTAAGGAACTTTATGTTTACCTATGTATTTTATATGTGTATTATACCATAAACTAGATGATGTTATATAGTTTATGTTAATTAGTACTCTATTCAGCAATATGTCCCCTACTGTAACTTGTCTGCGAGTTGTTTACCTTAATACAGTGTTAAACATATATAAATGGTTAATGTGCGATATCTCAAAAACGGTGGGTGATGGAGACAAACTGTTTGCATATTTTTAATCAGCATGTCTAAATTGTCTTAAAACAAGTGTTCGATACCAAGATATACGCCAAAAGTTTTTTTTTGTTTTTCAGTGTTGTAGGGGCGTGCGGTAAGCTTTTGCGGTAATAATAGAAAATGTCGGCACCAAAATGTAATGGCGGGAAGCTTTTTAAAGGGGAGAGTAAGAGAGCATTTAGACTGAACCATTTGTTATTTCTCCTGGAGAGATGAGGGGAAAAAATAAATAAAGAAAACAAAACAACTATGTGAGTTCTCCTAAGAATTAGGTATATTGAAATAGTTCATTATACATTTATACACTACACGTTATATATGGAGGTTGAACAAGACAAAATAACTTTACGTTATGCACTAACTTATCTGTAATAGAAATATATAATTAAGTATATCATAATAGAAATGAAATTTGAGAAGTAAACAGAAGAACGTAACTTTATGAACTAATATGGCGGCCATATAACTATGTACGCTAGATGAGCGATGGGTCCTATGATATATGAGTACTCATTCGATATTGGCGCAAATAATGCTAGCATTATTAAATAGGTACTTGCGGTAATCATGCACTTTCCTTGAAATGATGGAGTCTTCTCCGGAACCATCATCACCGGCGGGAGATGAAACAACTGAATGACTATCACGGGTGACTTCCAACTTCGGTTGTCTGTGAAGCGGTTATCTATGAAGCGGTGATCTGTAGGGGAGGGAGAGGGGCTAGGCCCCACTGGCCGTATGAACGACCCCAGCGTCTGAGAGCAACTGACCCTATCCTTGTTGCTGGCCGATGCCTTCTTGAACTGCATGTGTTTTTCCGCTGTAGCCACGGCCTTGGCGATATGCATGTGTGTGTGGCGGGTCTATGAACCCCGCGAGCGCGGGACATTTAAAATTCAAACTGACGACTAAACATCTGTAATTGGCTGAAATTAATATCAGGTTGGCCGTGATTAACATCAGCTGTTCGGTGGCGGGAAAACTATGAAATCACATAAATGATAAGCATCTATTGCCAGTAGGGACCTTGCGATACTGGATTCGATCCGATATCTGGTATCGATACCATACTGGTATAAAAGTATCGATATTCCGATAATATCGCATTAAAAGTATCGATACCAAAGGTATCGGTATCGAAACACCTCTGATTATTAAATTAGGTTTTTTAGAAAAAAAATTGTGATTTATTACTGTTATAAAACGTCAGTTTTATCTCTTTAAAAACGTTTTCTTGTTTCTTAAAATAAAATAAAAATTAATTTTTTTTGTTTCATTATGGAAATTGATGAAGAACGTAGGTAATCCTCAATTGGCGGTTATCCTTTATCCCCTGCCTTTGAAATATCGTACTATGACATAATTTGATTTATTACTCATTACCATGTATTTTATTTACTTTAAATTCGAAATTTTAATTAATTTACTTTTAATTAATTTAAACTTTTTTATGTAATTAGTTGATATTAAATTATCAAACGTTCGATACCGATACTCATCTTTTTATTGCGATACCGTTGAAATATCGGAAGCAAAGTATCGAAACTAAAGTATCGATACCTACCCGTTCCACAGTCTCAGCTTATTCCATAAAGAACAAAAGTCCGTCACGCAGGGGCAGCGTAAACTATGCATATTTCCCTCGTGAAGTTTAACAATAAATAAATCTACATACTGGTATCACAACACATCCGTAAATACAGTGAATAAATACAAACTGAAATAAGAAATCCTCTCCCAACGGGAACCGTCTGATATATATGTAAACGTACTGATCTAACCTCTCACCAAAAAGAAAAACAATTACCTAATTATATCAGAATATAACATATTAATTTTATTGAAAACAATTTACTATAACTATAGTTTACAATGAATCAGAATAATTTTTATCTCAATCACTAATAATTTTGTAAAAGAACAAAAGAAGAAGGGGGCGGGGGATCAACTGAACGTATTTGTTTGTATCTCGTATAATAAAGATTTGTTGAAAACAGTATTTCGTATGTAACCTTGTAATAAAGTGATTTATGATATAACACCTTATTATGTCACTAGTAGGAGTGGGGGTTTAGTGAAAGCGTGAAACTATAAAATCCAAATACCTTGGTTAATACACATTATACAGAAAATATGTATAGAACAATATTTAAAGTAAATTTAATTTCCAATAAGATTATTTTTAAACAATTTTTCGATCTGACGTATAGTAACAGAGATATTTCGAATTTTCGAAATTCCTCCCCTCGTTCAATTTCAGCCATTAACTAACTTGATTTTTCTTTTTACATAAAACGACTAAATATCGAGTTTGATAAGAGTTAAACAATAATTGCGATCACTAGAGTGGTAACAGTGATATATATATATATATATATATATATATATATATATATATATATATATGTATATATACAGTTTTGAACGGACCTCATTTTCGTCTACTTTTAGGTAGGATCGATGGACATTTGAAAACAAATTTCGAAAATCGCGTCATGAGTGAGACCTCAATACCTGATTACCGATAAGGGAAATCCGCTAAAAGTCGTTTTTTCAAATCATTCTATTTTTTTCGTAGTGGATAATAATTCGAAAAGAAAAAAAAAAAACTTCAAAAGAACCCAATGGTTGCGACTAATAGGCGTAGCCTTTAGATCGTACACATACACACACACACACACACACACATATATATATATATATATATATATATATATATATATATATATATATATATATTTAAACCTTCAGAGAGGGAGTTTAATTTCTAAATAGCCAGGCCTTATATATTTCTGATTTCGTAATATGAAATTCAGATTATATGTGACCAGTTAACATCAATGAATTTGCCTTTTTAGCGTATTTGCCTAATTCTTTTTGTATTTTGTTTTTATTTTAAACAATAGAAAACTGGCAACTTTGATTTTAGAGTTCTATATTTACTTAAGTCAACCACATTTGTCCGGCTTCTTGACCATATTTATGAAGTCATCGCATAAATTATTTGCATGAATCTCACACAATAAAAGTCTCTTGACAACAATGTTTGGTGCTTAAACGTCAAATGGCATATGCACTTATTGTTAAAGCGCAGTGACTAAAAGTGGTAGTTTACTGAACGCTGAAAATAAAAAAAAACAATCTCTTTAATATTCAAGATGGAGAAAACGTAAAGAACAATAATTAAATAAAATTAAATTTGCTTTAAGATTGGCACTACAAAATTCTATGATCCGACGTAAAATGAAGGAGATATTTCAAATTTTCGAAATTCCTCTCTAAACCTCCCCCCTCCCCTAATGGTAATTTCGGCCATTAACGAACTAAATCTATATATATATATTAAATTGTAACCTCTGTCTGTACATTGATTTTTTTCGCGAAATTTCACGATAACTTTTCGTTTCACATGTCATAGACACCATAACTGCATTTTGTTTCTTTGGTGTCTGTTTGTTTGTTTATTTGTTTGTTTGTTTGTTTGTTACCTTTTCACGCATAAACGGCTGAACCGAATTTTATGAAACTTGGTATGTGTATTACTACTAGCCCAACTTAGACTTTAGGCTATATTAATATTCTCTAAGACAAACAGGAGTGGGGGTTATAATGGAGGCCTGAAATTAAAAATAGTGATATTTCGATTCCTATTGCTTTTTCAGCAAATATGTCCATTACAAAAGTCGTTTATTTTGTAATTTAGAGTAACTTTTGTTATATGCACTTTTGCCGTATATGGAAGTATAAATGTGTTATACGCTAAAAACTTTAGCGGGAGTCAACAATTTATTAGGCACAAAAGACTCAACCGAACTAAACCAAACTCGGTATGTGAATTAGTACTAACGCCTTCCTTATAATAAGCCATACTAACATTTCTAGGGACGGGCAGGAGTGGGGGTTATATGGGAGGCCTGAAAATAAAAATAGCGATATTTCGTTTCCTATTGCTTATTCAGCAAATATGCCCATAAAAAAAGTTGTATATTTTGTTATTTACAGTAACTTTTGTTATATACACTTTTGCCGTATACGGAAGTATAAATGAGTTATACGCTAAAAACTATAGCGGGAGTCCACAATTTTATTTGGCACAAAAGAATCAACCGAACTAAACCAAACTCGGTATGTGAATTAGCACTAACGCCTTCCTTATAATTAGCCATACTAAAATTTCTAGGGACGGGCAGAAGTGGGGGTTATAAGGAAGGCCTGAATTTAAAAATAGCGGTATTTCGTTTCTTATTACATTTTCGGCAAATATGAACATAGCAAAAGTTGTTTATTTTGTTATTTAGAGTAACTTTTGTGATATTCATTTTTGTCTTTTAACAAAGTATAAACGAGATATACACTATAAACTAAAGCGGGAGTCAACGATTTCATTGAGCGCTAACGAGTAAACCGAACTTACAAAAACTCATTATGTCAATTAGCATTAATTCTTCCATGATTATAAGCTATATTAAAATTTTTAGGTTAGAACGGGAGTGGGGGTTATAAGGGAGGCCTGAAATAAAAATTCGCGATATTTCATTGTCTATTTGTCTACGGGAAATATGACAATTTGGAGGACAGTGAAGACCTACATAAAAAATTAATTTTATTATTAACAAATGCCAACAACGGGAATTAACCCTAAACACTGGGACGGGTAAATGTCAAAATATTGTGCAAATTAAAGCCTTGCCAAAAAAATACCATCACCATTCAGCCTCAAATCAATTCCCGGGCGAAGCCGGGTATCTGAGCTAGTATATATATATATTTACATATTTATATATACATACGTATATATGTGAGTATGTTATTACCCAAATTATGTAGTACCCAAATTATTATTGTCTACTTTATTCCCCTCAATAAAAAGAATGTGTTTGACCTTTTTGATAAAATAATTATTATGCTAGACCATATTTTGAAATAATGAGAAACGTCAGCACAAATAAAACATCTACTTATTTAAACATATGTATACAAAAAAAGTCCGTCACGCAGGGGCTGCGTAAACTAAGCAGATTTCCCACGTGAAGTTTTACAATAGAGAAATTTCACGAGAGCCGAGCCAGTCAAAGAAACGACCGAACTAGCTTTTGGCGGGAAAGTAACTCTCGTCCGTTAGGCTCCGAGATTAAATTAAAACAATTCAATCTCAAAAAACAACAAGAACACAAAAGATGGACTTACCGTTAATGATAGCAGCGCTTTGAACACTTATTACACCAACACTAAATAGTACCACAGAATATCTATTATTTGTAAGACTTAATACTGCTGTGAATATTAAGTAAACAAATAAAGGGCAAGTCAAATGGTAAGAACCTTCCTAATAGCAAACAGTCTGAGTTCTAAACAATCAGGTTAGCCAGCTTTTACCGGAAATAAAAGCAATGACGGAAATATATTTGAATATAAGTTCTAAATTTTATTCATATAACTATTTATTATATCTAGTACTGTAATTAATAATAGACCTGAATAATTTTTATCACAACCATTCCTAATTTAGGAACGATTCAGACGGTTATGAGCGGTTTGAGATGTTCACATGATTAAGGAACAAGCAGGTTAGCCAGCGAAGGTTTACAAAAGATAAATATACATACAGGTAACACTTCCGTGAATATTAGTGAATAATTACAAACTGCAATGAGAAATCTTTCAGTGAATTTACAATATAAGTTAATAGTCCCTACAACGTAATACGGCTGGATTGTAAAATAAACAGGTTAGCCAACCTTGTAGTTCAGTATCGATAGATAGACCGGAAAAACAAACAATCAAAGAAATATATCTGAATATAAAATATTAATTTTATTGGAAACTATTTATTATAGTTAGTGGAGTAATATGAAATGAATCAAAATAATTTCTATCTCAATCACTCAGATTTTTGTAGTCCAAGAAAAAAAAAGGGGGGGGGGGTCAACAGAACGTATTTGTTTGTACCTCGTAAAATAAAGCTTTGTTGAAAACAATATTTTGTATTTAACCTAATAATGAGGTGGTTCATTAGATATCAGCTTATTATTAATATGTCCCTAGTAGGAGTAGGGGTTTACTGAAAGCGGAACTCATTACAAAAAATACAAATATCTCGGTTAATACTCATTATAGGGAAAATATGTATAGAACAATATTTATAGTAAATGTAATTTGCAATAAGATAGATTTTATACAATTTTTCGATCCGACGTATAGTAACGGAGATATTTCGAATTTTCGAAAATCCTCCCCTCTAAACCACTGGTCCGATTTCAGCCGTTAACGAACTTGATCTTTCTTTTTACATAAAACGACTAAATTTCGAGTTTCGTAACGATCAAACAAAAATTGCGACCGCTAGAGCGGTAACAGACAAATATATATATATATATATATATATATATATATATATATATATATATATATATATACAGTTTTGAACGGGCCTCATTTTCGTCATCTACTAAGTAGGATCGATGGACATTTGAAGAAAAATGTCGAAAATTCCGTCATGAGTACAACCTCAATAGCTGATTTCCCTGAAGGGAAATCTGCTAAAACCTAATATTATACGTATATTGTGTATAGATGTCAATAAATACAAATTTATTTTCTTCCTTTTGTACTCAGTAACATGGCTTAATAATTTCGTTATATCTATAGTTTTCCGATTAAGATATAAAAAAAAAAAAAAATAAAAAAAAAAAAAAAATTCCTTAAATTTTATCGTACAATTTCTCACTTGAAGATCCCGTTTTATACTGGCGCATAAAACTGAGGATTCGAATTATCTTTAGAATCTGTGGGTTTAAATCCAACAGGTGTTTATCTTAAGGAGGTATCTCTGAGCTGGAGGAGTCTTTATTGCTACGGACCTTCTGGAATTCGGCTCCTTAGCCCATATTATCCCGATGCTCTAACCATAGATGGCTTCAAAAACAGCTCTTTTATCCTCCTTGGGTTCTATTATGAACTTTAACATCCATTATAAACACCCCTTTAGTCATTTGGAGATCTAGCTTGCCTCTATCTATCTAGCTTTGAACACAAGGCGATCTGTTCGTGATTAATTTTACTTATTACTCAAGAGATTGATAGAAGGTAATCAAAAACCCTTCATTACTATTCAATTAGTTATTTGATTCACTTGACTCTTTTCGGGCAATGTCATGGCTCCTTGAAAAGTGTTTTTACTTTAAGATTAATAAGCAACGCTGAGGGACAACCTCCTGCCGATCCAGATGCGTCGTCATACAGAAATAGCTGATTTCCCTTGAGGGAAATCTGCTAAAATGAAGGACTTTAATAAGTCCAGGGCCCCTGCAATCGTTCTTACCAATTGTATCCTTTTCCAAGGATTGCTTTCCGTCACAATCCCTCCTAGGACTTTAAAAGTGATCACTAGTCGAAATAAAAAAAAAAACAAACACTCGATAAAAACGAATATAAAAGTCCGTCACGCAGGGGCTGCGTAAACTAAGCAGATTTAATTTGCAATAAGATTGGTTCTATACAATTTTTCGATCCGACGTATAGTAACAGAGATATTTCAAGTTTTCAAAATTCTCCCCCTCTAAATTTTAATATTTTGACTTTTGATCTTAGAGTAACTATATAGAATTTAAGTGGTTCAAAGATAATGAATATTTTCAGCATGGGCTACTTTAAACTTTACTACCACTGACAGGAGCGAGAGTTAATATAGAAGTTAAAAGCTATAATTGCCAATTCCGTAAGTTGTATCGAAAAGATGGAAATTATATACTGAATCGAATAAATTTTACGCTGCTAATAGTTATTTTGTAATTGACTATTTATTTTGTTTTTTAAACAAAACATATAAATAAATACATTTAAAAGTAGGGCTCTCTAACCCCAACATAGTACCAAAGGGTCACTTTTACTGAAGGTACAAGCAACCTGAGAAGGTGTTCTGTCTATTTCAAGGAATTCTACTTGCCAAAAAAAATAATAATACATAAATAATAAAATATATTAAAAAAGCACGAATCACCCACCCCCGTCCTTGGTCCTGGTAATGTACACCAAATGGATTTCTTGTGATTCCTGCCTCAGCCAGTGCCTTGTCTTCCACCAACAGGTCGGCCATTATTTGTTGGAAACATGCCACACATTGTCCAGGAACCACGGAGAACCAGGATGCAGATCCACTGCATTGCCGTACTGGTCGTGCCTATATCCCGCAATCCGTCGGCACTCTTCTTACTCCAGACACCTTTGTAAGACAGGGACACTGGGAGTACTCGGTCCATGCTTGGGTCAAGCTCGATGAGCCGTGCAACCGCCTACTTCAGCTTATGCCTGTCATATTTGTCCTTCTTCCTTTTAAAGATTTTCACCAAAGATCCCGCAGCGGTAACGACATGGACATCTATAGTTGCCACTATTTTCCTCCATTCCACCACTACATTTGGCCAAAAAGACCCAATAGGGGATACGAATAAGTTCTCGTGCCAGGTACCCCTTTCCTGCAAATGGCTATCCTAATCCTAATCGGCTTACCACGAGTAGTCCTCATTTTCCACTTCAAACGTGTAACACTGTTAGTAGTAAACAGTCCGTCAAGCAGGAGGTGCGTAAACTAAGCAGATTTCCCTCGTGATGTTTAACAATAGATAAATCTACATGCTGGTAACAACACTAATAAAGTACAACTAACTCGCTTAAAATTTAGTTACTAGAAAATGTATAATACAACAATTTAACAAGATTGGAGATATTTTAAATATAACTTCCAGCGTATAACATAAATTAGATGAAGAAATCAATCTTATAAATCTTGGTGATTTAATACATTTGCAATTGACTCCAAGTTAACCATTTGTGCAATTGTGATTCAAAATGATAGATTGAACAGGTGTTAAACGACTTAGCTATCCATTAGAGAGAGTATGAAGTGAGGAACATAGCCGATAGTGCACACGAGAAACTGTGTCAGAGCCTATCGGCTGTTGGAATCTCCGGGGGTGCCCCGAGCCCCATGGTAATGGCCGTGATATTTCGTGATGGCCAGCCCCACGCTGTGGATTCCGACGGAACACGGAAAGGTTTTTTACTCGGGCACTTCCCACGCGAACCAGCTGCCCCCACTCCTCGATATCTATTTTTGTCCGATGCACGCTCCAACTGCGTCCATGATTTCTTCTCATCATACTTTTAGTTTTAAGTACTTGCGAGATCTAAATCCCTAAAGAACCTGGGCCTCGTTGACACTTCCTCCCGGACTCGACCAGGCTTCAATAAGAATTATCCATCGTCCACAAATGTTATCAAGACAGCCTCACATGAATCTTTGTGCATACTGCTGTTGCTGTGTAAGTAATAGTTTCTGGTTGTTTCATTCTTCTCATTTAAACAAATTAGGTCCCCAAAAAATCACACAAATTCTATAGTTGTATGCGATACACAATCCCAGTAAAATGGCCATTTAGAGATGTGACCAGATAGTATCTCTCAGCTCTCCTATTGTAATAATATTGTTCTGAAGAAGGATACCAACGGTGTTCGAAACTGTTAGCCCAAAAACACACTCCTCTTCTGACTAATTGAGTACCACTTCAGCCGATACCCAACTATCCTCTACTTCATATATATATATATATATATATATATATATATATATATATATAAATGCTATTATATATTGCAAGATCTGGTACTTTGCCACATTCTTAAACCACTCAGTGAAGTTCAAAGATAAGTCCTACTACTTTCATAGCTCTAGCATACCTAATCATATACTCTGTCGTGTCATCCTGCTACCTTTGTATCTGTCCATTCTCGCAAACATATTAATTGAGTATTATATAGTAGCATATATGAGACCTTCCAGCCTTCTGGAGACAACTCCTTCCAGACCTTCATTACTATCAACATCTGAGATAATGATCCCCGAGAGTATCTTTATGTGCATGGCTAAGCAGGTAGCCCCAAACAAACAACGCTTATAAATATGACAACTAATACATAATTGCTAAGTTATGCATTTGAAGTTACTCCTTGTTCTAATTTTCACCTACTTTGCAGTTGAAAGTGATGAGACGCAATGGAATTGATGATTTATCGCAGAAACATCAGAGCCCAGAAAAGTGGTAACTCTAAATGAGGTAACAAATAAGATTAGTAAATGACATGGAGAAAAAGAGAGTTATACAAATTAGGTATATTATAAGACGCAACTTTACCAATAGGCTTGAAGGTAAGATTTAGGTGAAAGAGAAGATTGGAAAATAGAAGTCATTAAACATTTCTTGGATTTTGGTGGCATAGTAAAATGAAAAGATTAAAATTTTAAATTATTTATTAACGTCCACTTTTTGCAACTAAGGCTAATTGGGACGGGGTATCTACAGCTTACGTCCCCTTTTCTAGCCAGGGTGGGACTGAGGTATTTTATTTAATGAATTCCGTCACTAAATAAATTCCAGATGGGAATGGAACTCGCCACTCTAGGTTTACCATGAGAGAAGGCAACGTTTTAACTCACATGGCTAACTTGAGCCCCATGAAAAGATTAGTTTTCGCCAGATGATCGAAGATTCTTACAAATAATTACTTATCGGTCTTAATTTGGGTTACCAACTGGGCATTATATGGTTCCTGCAGAAATAAAGACCAAGTTCCTATTGACACAAATCGCACTAGAGGCGGAAGGTGAAAAGGTGTAAAACAAAAACTTCCCCATTATTCGTGTCATGAGTACTACCTTAATAGCAGATTTCTCTTAAGGGAAACATATCAATTCGAATTAATTTTAAAATAGATCAATGTTCTTAAATTATTTCCGTTAGCCGTTGATTGGCAACTATATCATTAATTACATCAAGAAAATTCATATTGGCAAGGGCAGTTCGTATTGACTCAAATCGGACCAGAGGGGGAGGGTGAGAACGAATTTTTGCAACTTCCCCATTATTATGGAGTCCGATCGAAAAGTGTTAGCAGTGTTCTTGCAAATATAAGTTCCTATAATTGTCGTGTTATACATTTTTTCGAATTCATATAGAAACCCAGATATTCGTACGTTTCAGTTTTCCGGCTTCAGTAAACTGGGTTACATCCTCCAAACAAAAAGGTATTTTTGACATTTACGGCCTACATTTCGGACATATTTCAAAATTCCCAACAACCTCAATAGCTGATTTCGCTGAAGAGAAATCTGCTAAAATATACAGGGTCATTCAAAAAGAATGAACCTATTCATTAAGCTATATCTTATTAACAGACAGTAATGTAAGATTGCAATAAAGACACATGTATTTAACCGGTGTTGAAGTTTTATGGTGTCATCATCAACATGTTCCATTTCCAGCATCGCATATATCATGTCTTCTTACATTACTGTCTGTTAATAAGATATAGCTTAGTAAAGTCGGTACATTCTTTTTGAAAGACCCTGTACTGTTTGTGTTACCTTAACGGAGATTGTCCTATGATCTTAGTCGCTAATACAGCCTGCATCTTCTGACGGGACATCTGTAAGTTGAGGACGAACAATGAGAAAATGGTTAGCTGCATCAAAGGAAAGTGATAAACCTGTAGATTCCGTGACGGATCTCCTTCCCGGCAACGGACCAGGGGCGAGCATAACGGACCCTTGGTTCAGGGGTAAAGACCCCGATATGGTCTATTTGCTCAGCTCCCATTTACTCTGGACCCCAAAGTTCAACCTATGACAACATAATGAGCGGATGCTGCTCACCGCTTTGATCTTTGGCTCAGAACACAACACTTTTCTCATGACCCAAAATCTTTTGCTGTAGCTTGGTTTATTGAAGCTAAATATAAAAAAATAACTCTCTCTTTTAGCAGATTTCCCATGAGGGAAATCAGCTATTGAGGTCGTAGTCATGACGCGATTTTCGAAAATTTTTCTTCAAATGCCCATCGATCCTACCCAGGGATGACGAAAATGAGGTCCGTTCAAAATTATATATATTTATTTATATATATATATTATATATATATATATATATATATATCAAAATTATATATATATATATTTGTCTGTTAACGCTCTAGCGGTCGCAATTTTTGTTTGATCGTTACGAAACTCGATATTTAAACGTTTTATGTAAAAAGACAGATCAAGTTCATATTTATTTTTAGCTGGTGGTGAGGGTGATGAATGTTTAATCACAAAACTTTTTTATGGCTCCTCACAATTTTATTTCTTATAAACGCTGAGCGCTTTCGGGGACTAAATCCCCATCCTCAGAGCGTCAGAGCGTAGGGCGGTCTTATAGACTTGCACTCGGCAGGGTTTAGCCTGGTAGCAAGTCTATGAGATCGCCCTACGCTCTGACGCTCTGAGGATGGGGATTTAGTCCCCGAAAGCGCTCAGCGTTTATAAGAAATAAAATTGTGAGGAGCCATAAAAATGTTTTGTGATTAACAGATCAAGTTCGTTAATGGCTAAAATCGGACCAGAGGGAGAGGGGGTTTAGAGGGGGGATTTTCGAAAATTCAAAATATCTCCGGTATTATGCATCGGGTCGAAAAATTATAATTATAGAACCAATCTTATTGCAAATTAAATTTACTATAAATATTGTTATATACATTTATTCTCTATCTTGAATATTAACCGAGATATTTGCATTTTTATGAAGTCTGTGGGAGATTGTGTGGATTAGTTCGGCCGTTTCCGTAACTATTCGGCGGAAGCTTCTTTTAACCTAACCTGTCGTTTCTAACCTTACCTTACCTTCGTTACTTTGTGAGATTTATGCAAATAAGTTCTGCTCATCCACCCCCCCCCTTCTTTAGTTCTTGGACTACTAAAATTTGAGTTATTAAAATATAAATTATTCTTACAATTCAGAAGCCGTTTCAGTTGGGAATTTATCAAAATTAACTGAAAGATTTCTCATTACCGTTTGTAGTTACTCATGGTGGTGTTGTGTTACCAGTATGCAGATTTCTCTATTGCTAAACTTCACATGGGAAATCTGCTTAGTTTACGTAGCCCCAGCGTGGCGGACTTTTTTTCTTTTTAGTAATTTTATTAATATAGAACTCCTTTTTTAACACCTTAACCTAAACATATAACAGCTTATTCCTACTGTCACTTGAGTAGGTCCCGGCACGGGGCCGGCCCTTCCCAGTGGCAGCAGTAAGCCCCCGCTGTGTAGCTGCTGGGTAGGGGAACCGTAGGAACAGTAGGTCCTTAGTCGGCTTTGCTGTTCCGGGCAGGGGATCACTCCTGCCTTAATGGGGTAAGTTCTAGCGGCTTACTCAATGTGAACTACGGGTTGGGTGGTGTCCGGAGTGGAGGCTTGCATTCACTGCCGGTCATAGACGTAGTGGTCGTGTGTTCAAAGCACGAGGACATACAGGCCAGGTAAACTGGTACATGTGTGGGAGCTGTTCTCTCGTGTGGGAGCTGGGTAGTAGGAGACTGTCCCTTCCATAGGATTCGCTTCTGACCATCGTAACGAGTCCTCAGTGACCATGAGGTTGTTGGATTGGTGTAGAAGGATTAAGGCCTCACGGCTAGGTGCCTTCTACATTGTAGCCACTCCTCGACATGGGTACACAATGTCACTTGAGTAGGATTGGGAGTTTACTAAATACTAAAAATTTAAGAAATGCAAAAATCTGGGTTAATTTCAAAATTAAGAAACGTGTGTAAAAATGTTATAGAAAAATAAATTTACAAGGTTGGTTCTATATAAATTTCCGGAGAAATTTTGAATTTTCTTCCACTCTAAGCAACCCCTCCCTCCTGTCCGATCTAAACCGTTAACGAATCAAGATTCGTATTAATTTAAAAATAGATAAATTTTCTTAAATTATTTCCGTTAGCCGCTGGTTGGCTACAATATCATTAATTATATCAAGAAAATGTGTAAGACGAACGTTAGTCACTATGATTTAATTAGCAGATTTCACTGAATGGAAATCAGCTATTGAGGCCGTACTCATGACGTGATTTTCAAAAAATGTCTTCAAATGTCCATCAATCCTACCTAGGAGCTGACGAAAATGAGATCCGTTCAAAATTGTATATATATATATATATGTATATATATATATATATGTGTGTATATGGATACACACGTATAAATGTATATATTTGTCTTTACCACTCTAGCGGTCGCAATTATTGTTTGATCGTTATCAAACTCGATATAGATCGAGTTCGCTAATGGCTGAAATCGGACCTGAGGGGGAGGGGTTAGAAGTGGGATTTTCGAAAATTCGAAATATCTTCGTTACTATACGTTGGATCGAAAAATATCATAGAACCAATCTTTTTGCAAATTAAATGCACAATACATAAATATACATTTATACTGTATCTTGAATTTTAACGAGATATTTGCATTTTTCAGTTTTCAGCCTTCGGCAAACCACCAATTCGGCTCATGTTACATAAACGATACTCTTTTATGTAATAAACCATATGATTCGAAACTTAAATACCAAATATTGTTTTCATGAGACATTTATTATAGAGATACATGCAAATATGTTCTGGTGACTTCCCCTTTCGTCTTAAGATATTGGTATAATAAAATTTGATTGATTGAGATAAAAATTATTCGGGTTCCTTATAAATTTCATTACTAGATATAGTATATATATGTTAAGTAGGTATATTGTACATTTATATTTAAGTTCTCTTTGTAAGACTTGTAGCTCTTTGTAGACAGGATGTAGTATAGAGTAGTGAGTTGTCGACAGGATGCTGTAGTGAGGTAAGTAGTGTGTCGCTGTATGTCTGTGAGTTCGGCCACGTGTTAAGAATGTCTAGTTGATAATTATAATTAATCAAAGTATCAGAGTATTCTCCTTTCACCTTAACAATATATATATATATATATATATATATATATATATATATATATATATATATATATATATATATACTAGCCAAGGTACCCGGCTTCGCTCGGGAAATCATTTGAGACGGAAATATTCTATTTTGTTTTTGGCAAATGCTTCAACGTGTACAACTGCTCTTCCCGTAAGGGTCCGTTGGGCGACTTATGGAAAATAAAATTTTAGATTTGAAAAATAAATGAAAATAAGTCTCTAATCATTCCCTCTCCACTGTTTGACACACAGTGAATAATTCAAATCATAATCATAGATAGCATTTATTATTATTAAATATCATCTATAATGTAGGTATTTTCTGTATACAATCTAGCTAATATACCCGACGATGCCCGGGAAATCATAGTTGACTGACTAATGATGGTATTTTTATAAAATATCGCTGAAAAACCAATAAGAATCACAATATCGCGAATTCTTATTTCAGGCCTCCCTTATAACCCCCACTCCCGTTCTAACCTAAACATTTTAATATAGCTTATAATCATGGAAGAATTAATGCTCATCGACATACCGAGTTTTGTTAAGTTCGGTTCAATCGTTAGCGCCCAATAAAATAGTAAGACTCCCGCTTTAGTTTATAGTGTATATCTCGTTTATACTTTGTTAAAAGACAAAAATGAATATCACAAAAGTTACTCTAAATAACAAAATAAACAACTTTTGTTATGTTTATATATGCCGAAAAACGAATAGAAACGAAATACCGCTATTTTAAATTCAGGCCTCCCTTACAACCCCCACTCCTACCCGTCCCTAGAAATGTTGGTATGCCTTGTTGTAATGAAAGCGTTAGTGCTAATACAGATACCGAGTTTTATTTATTTTGGTTGGGTCTTTTGTCCCAAATAAAATTGTTCACTTCCGCTATAGGTTTTAGCGCATATCTCGTTTATAGTTCGGTATACGAAAAAATGTATATAACAAAAGTTACTCTAAATAACAAAATAAACAACTTTTGTTTTTTCATATTTGCCGAAAAACCAATTTTCAAAAATTTTCAATTTCAGGCTTCCCTTATAACCCTTAATCCTGTTCGTCTCAGAGGATATTAATATAGCCTAAAGTCTAAGTTGGGTTAGTAGTAATATACATACCAAGTTTCATAAAATTCGGTTCAGTTGTTTATGCGTGAAAAGGTAACAAACAAACAAACAAACAAATAAACAAACAAACAAACAAACAAATAACCAAAAAAACAAACAAACAGACACCAAAGAAACAAAATGCAGTTATGGTGTCTATGACATGTGAAACGAAAAGTTATCGTGAAATTTCGCGAAAAAAATCAATGTACAGACAGAGGTTACAATTTTATAAATATATATATATATATATATATATATATATATATAACTTAAATCAGTTACCCATAAAATGAATATGTTATATTCTGATTTATTTCAGTAATAGTTTTTCTTTCCTGTAAGAGGTTGGCAGTCCTGTTTTTTTACATTTCAGACGCTTCCCGTCGCGAGGTTTCTTATTATCGTTCGTATTTATTCAGTTAATATAGACTGTACTGATGTGTTACCAGTATGTAGATTTGTCTATTGTTAAACTTCACGCGGGAAATCTGCTTAGTTTACGCAGCTCCTGCGCGACGGACTTTTTAGTATTAGAGAGTATTACCGGTTTGCTATTTACAAAACGTCGCTGAACTACAATTTGCAGGGTTCTTTCGTTTAATATTACTTTATTCCATAAATAAAAAGGAAATGGTGATAAACATACAAACATATATGTAAAGAAATCACAGTAGCTATCCAAGTACTCCAAAGGATTTCGAAATGGAGTAAACATTATCTTTTAAATCAGGGTCTGAAATTTGCATAGCTAAATTAGAATTAGTGTTATTATATGATTTTTTCCTTTATTATCTTAGATGTTATTGTTTCTTTTCAGTAATTATTGAAATTTATATAATAAATACCCCTTTACTGTGGTAGACTGTGATAATACATCAATTTGATTGATTTCTGTGGTGTTTACGATTTCTAGGGTATTCTTTTAATTTTTAGTTAATGAGTTTTTAGAAATTGTACTAGAAACCCCATTTAAAACTTTATTATTACCGTCTGATTTTAGTGATAATAGAGGTCAGACAATCTATTAAAAAAAGAACAATCTAATAATTTTCAACGGTCAATATCTCCGATTAAAAAAAAAAAGAAAAAACAATAAAGGAAATGCCAGTAAAAATACCTTATGTGGGCATAACTTCCTTGTTGTACTCAAATTAAATTAAGTAAACAATGTTTTGCAGCACTTCACTTAAAATCATTTCATTTGAAACTGATATCTCCGTTCCGATGCACCAAATAAAACAGTCAAAGTTCAAGAGAACATCATTTATAGATCTTTTTAAGTTTAACAAAAAGATTTAATACAAACATTCTGTGTCACTATTTGGTACGGAGAAATTTGCATTTTTTTTTCTTGTTCGAACATTCTAAACACCACCCCCTGCCCTTCCTCCGTAGTCGGTTTCAATCAAAACAGGAAATACACAACAAGGTATAAAAGCAGTCTGAATTGTGAAATATTTAAATTCTAAGAATAAACGTAGAATTTGGCGCGGAACGGACGTTTATAAAATTGTTACGTACAGAAGTATCGTCGGAAGAAGTCGAAATGGGTTTAGGAAGGGACGATATGTATAATATATATAATTGTAACCTCTCTCTGTACATTGATTTTTTTTTTCTTGAAATTTCACTATACTTTTTCGTTTTACATGCCATTGACACGATATCTGCACTTTGTGACTTTGGTGTCTGTTTGTTTGTTTTCTGCCTTTTCACGACGAAACTACGTACATATTACTACTTACCCAACTAAGAATATAGGCTATACTAATATTCTCAGAAACGAACAGGAGTGGGGGCAATAAGGGAAGCCTGAAAGGAAAAATCAGGATATTTTGTTTTCTATTGGCAAAGATGCACATAAACGAATGTCTTTATTTTTTTATTAAGAGTAACTTTTGTTATGTACACTTTTGTCATAGTCCGAAGTATAAATGAGAGATCACCTAAAAACTATAGCGGGAGTCAACAATTTTATCGGGTACAAACGAGGTGTCGAACCAGAGGGGGGGAGGGAGTCATGAATTTAAAATCCATATTTCTTTCCGTATTTCAGCAAAAATGCACCTTCAAAAAGTTTTTATTTTCTTCTTTATAGTAACTTTTATTATGTAAGTTTTTATCAAATGACAATCCATAAACATAATATGCTCATTTATCTTTATTTTAATATGGCATATTATGAAAAATGACGTAATAACCCTCCGCCTCTAACCCCATCTATTCCGATTTCAGCCAATGACAAATATGATATTCAGTGTTGAAGGAAATGGCTAAATATTGAGTATTGTATTAATTCAATTTTTCGATCCGACGTATAGTAACGGGGAAGTTTTGAATTTTAAGAATCCTCCCCTCTAAATATATATATATATATATATATATATATATATATATATATATATATATATATAACTTTTAACGGACCTCATTTTCATCATCTCCTGGGTAGGATCGATGGACGTTTGAAGAAAGTTCTTGAAAACCGCTCATGACGTACGGCTTCAACAGCTGATTTCCCTTAAGGGAAGAAAATCTTCTAAAAAATGACCTGTTAAAGACCATAGAATCTTAACTAAATGCGTGGTCTAGAGTAGCCTCAATGTCAGAACTCAGCGGTTCGCCCTTTTACTGACCTCACTCTACAGAGATTTATATATTGTAAAAGTTTTTTTTTAGTAAAGTCATCCTATTGGCTCAAGGTCACTACCTAAAACAGCGAGGCCTTCGCACACATATATTACTAAAATGTAAAATCATTGTCGGCATTTTGCAATACTCCAGTCATTTTGTAGCGCTCGGATTTTCGGTAATGGAAGACATTTATCAAAATGCATTTCGTACTTTAGTGGAAGAAAATGAGAGCTTGTATTGGAATGGAATATACGTCATAATATAGAATTTGTAATAAACGCATAATTACCGATTGAAAAAATACTGAAGCAATTTGAAGAGTATTTGAATATTTTTAAATGTGCATTCAAGTAGACTTACAAAGAAGAACTTTAAAAATAGAAATTTTAATAGTATTGTTCTACTATCCTCTATCCCACATATGGGCGAACTTTGACATACTGCGTGCCAAACTTTAGTGTGCAAATACGTTCGTGGGCCGCTTTTAAAAGTAGTGAATTTTGAAGTAGTGTTAATACTTTTGAACGATAGATATCATACATGAAATTATTCGACAATGTTATTATAATACAACTTATTAAAATAACAAAATTAAATATAATGAATAAAATAGATACAACATCATAATTAAGTCGTAAAATTTGGAATTATTGCAAACAACAAAAGTTAAATAGTGACACCGAAATCAATGAAACACTTGTGCTTGTATTTGGGAAACTAATTCATCGATGATTGGATTAATTAACTGATATAAAGACGAAAAGAATTTTAAAAATTATCTTCAGTCAGCTTTGTACAATGTTTTGATTTATTAACTTTCATCATTGAAAAGAAATATGTGCATTTATAACTACCGTCAGACCCATAAATCTCTACTCATCTTCCTCATTGGAGTAAGTAGTGTAATATTTTTGTTTAATTGGGTTTTTCAAAATGGATCCGGCCCATTGTTGCCCATATATGCTCTATCCCGTATATATAAACACCTGAGGGAAAATACCCAGTAGTCAGACATGGGTTTCTGGATAGAAAAATGTCTAAAACTTCAGGAAAGCATTAAAATGATTACGTGTAGAACGTTTTTTTTCCCGGCATCAATTCAATGATGTAAGTGAAATAAATAAAAGTCCGTCACGCAGGAGCTGCGTGAACTAAGCAGATTTCCCACGTGAAGTTTTACAGTAGAAAAATCTGCCCAATAACAACTGTAGTAGTAAGGGATCTCTAAACCTATTCAAGAGGGACGAACAGTTACGGAAACGGCCGCCAGAGCTCTCGGTGGAGTCCCGAACATAGACGACTGCTGCCGACCACACTCAGAATACAAATGCAAATATTTCGGTTAATATTCAAGATACAGAATAAATGCATAGAACAATATTTATAGTAAATGCAATTTGCAATAAGATTGATTCTATACAATTTTTCGATCCGATGCACAGTAACGGAGATATTAGGACTTTTCGAAATTCTCCCACTCTAAACCCCCCCCCTCCCCCTTAACCGATTTCAGCCATTAACGAACTTAATCTTTCTTTTTGTACAAAACGATTATATATCAAGTTTGGTAACGATAAAACAAAAATTGCGACCACTAGAGCAGTAATAGACAAATATCTATATCTATCTATATATATAAAATTGTAACCTCTGTCTGTACATTGATTTTTTTCGCGAAATTTCACGATAACTTTTCGTTTCACATGTCATAGACACCATAACTGCATTTTGTTTCTTTCGTGTGTGTTTGTTTGTTTATTTGTTTGTTTGTTACCTTTTCACGCATAAACGGCTGAACCGAATTTTATAAAACTTGGTACGTCTCTTACTCCTAACCTAACTTAGACTTTAGGCTATACTAATATCCTTTGAGACGAACTGGAGTGGGGGTTATGGGGGAAGCCTGAAATTAAAAATAGCGATATTTCGTTTCCTATTGGTTTTTCGGCAAATATGTACATAACAAAAGTTGTTTATTTTGTTATTTAGAGTGACTTTTATTATATACACTTTCGTCGTATACTGAAGTATAAATGAGTTATTTGCTAAAAATTATAGCGGGAGTCAACAATTTTATTTGGCACAAAAGAATCAACCGAACTAAATAAAACTCGGTACGTGTATTAGCACTAATGCCTTCATTATAATAACCCATACCAGCATTTCTAGGGATGGGCAGGAGTGGGGGTTGTAAGGGAGGCCTGAATTTAAAAATAGTGGTATTTCGTTTTCTATTCGTTTTTCGGCACATATGAACATAAAAAAAGTTGTTTATTTTGATATTTAGAGTAACTTCTGTGATACTCATTTTTGTCTTTTAACAAAGTATAAACGAGATATACACTATAAACTAAAGCAGGAGCTTACTATTTTATTGGGCACTAACGATTGAACCGAACTTAACAAAACTCGGTATGTGAATTAGCATTAATTCTTCCTCTTATAAGATTATAAGCCATATTAAAATTTTTAAGTTCAGACTGGAATGGGGGTTATAAGGGAGGCCTGAATTTAAAATTCGCGATATTTCATCTTCTACTTATTTTTCGGCAATCGTGCACATTACAAAAGCTGTTTACTTTTTATTATATTATATTTTATTATATAATTAGATTAACTTTTGTTTTATAATTTTTTTTTTTTTTTTTTTTTTTTTGTAAAATAAGGCATGAAGCAAGTAATTTGTGTAGAAATATTGATGTGCTCAACAATTCATTCCATTATGAACTACCCGGTACCTCACCTGGAAAAGTTAATTCAAATCCATGTTAGAATTTTATCCTTAATAATTCAAAACTATGTTATTTTTTAACGCCAGTAACAGTTTGCACCAAATAAAGTACACTGCCCCCACCCACTTCTCTTATCCCAAACATTAATTCATGAGAAACGCCGGTTTTCTCTAAGTGTATTTAATACATTATTTAATTAGAACGTGAAAAATATTTGAACAAACAGTTTTCGTATTGTGAAGATAATGTAGTCTGATTTGTTAATAACAAACTGTAATGTATTACTGAATTGATATCCTAAAGGAGTTGGCAGCACTGATGCTATGTAAGTGTCGAGCTACTTCCTTTGTCCTATCAGTTCTGCCGCTTCCCTGCCGACCTCATATTGGTCTATGTTTGCATGATAATTGATGCTTACACTTTTAGCAATGTAGTGTTATTCTCAGGAATGTGAATTTGTTTAATAACCATAAATAAATAATTTAAAAGGATGGACGCTGGGGAGGTGCACCCAGTTATTTCTGGTATTTATTAACTCTGCTCCGTTAATGTATGATATACTTTACTAAATACCAATATAAATATACAGTTTACAATCGAGACATACAAAAGAGTATTTTTAATAGCGGTTATGACTTACCTAAAACAGCTGTCACCATTTAGCTTTGTACCGCATCAAGGGAAAAGAACTTTTATTCATACATGCTTTGGAAGATAGAATACTTTCTACGATTATGAATTGTACTGTTCAATACGTTATAAAAAAAAAAAACGACATGCTCAGGAGACGGGAAATATAAAAAATATTGAGGAGAGGGAAGTCTTAAATAACAAATAATTTTATTATGAACAAATCCACAGCAACGACGGGTACTTTAATAAAGTATATAAAACTAAAGCGGGAGCCAACTATTTTATTTGGCACTAACGGTTGAACCGAATTTAACAAAACTCGGCATGTGAATTAGCATTAATTCTTCCATGCTTAAAAGCTACATTAAAATTTTAGGTTCAAAGGGGAGTGGGGATTATAAGAGAGGCTGAAATGAAAAACTCGCTTTTTATATTTTCTATTTGTTTTTCGGCAAATATTCTATTTGTTATATTTCCAATCGAAATATAAACTATAAGAGCATTTCCATTATTTAATTTGTATAATGTACCTCGATGTTATTGAAACAAATATGTAATATAATAACAATTAAACGTTATTGGTAATGTCATCATGACAAAAAACAATATGCGTTTAAACTCGATATGATATTTTCAGGGTACCACTATTATTTAATTCCATCCGGTAGATAAATTATAAAATAATGTTTTGCATCAATAATATAAGTAGAAGAATGTTGAGAAGTCTCATGCGGGAACGGAAGATGACGGGATCCTTACCAGTTAATTGAGTTTATTTATTTCCCGTCTGGCATTACTGGAAGCGATTTCCAGTGAGATTCACTATTACAAATATAATCATACGTGCAAAACTTTGTCTATACTATGTGAGCTCGGATTGGCTTTTGAAAGGATATATGTTAATTATAGATGATATTTAATTGTAATAAATGCTACCCATGATTATGGTTTGTACTATTGAAAAACGGTGAATCAAAAAGTGTAGAGGGATAGATTAGGAACATATTTTCATTTATCCTTTAAAAATAAAATTTCTATTCTATTAATCCCCAAAAGTTACCCTTCAGGGTTGGCTATTTCGGAAAATCATTACATCATGGAGGGAAGTGTAATTGTACACATTGAAGTCTTACTATCAAAATACCAGTCGAGAATGATTTCCCGGGCATCGCCGGGTACCTTAGCTTTTGTGATATTCATTTTTGTCTTTTAACAATGTATAAACGAGATATACACTATAAACTAAAGCGGGAGTCAACTATTTTATTGGGCGCTAACGATTGAACCGAACTTAACAAAACTCGGTATGTCAATTAGCATTGATACTTCCATGATTATAAGCTATATTAAAATGTTTAGGTTAGAACGGGAGTGGGGGTTATAAGGGAGGCCTGAAATAAAAATTCGCGATATTTCATTGTCTATTTGTTTTTTGACAAACATGCACATAACAAAAGTTGTTTACTTTGTTATTTAGATTAAGTTTTTTTTTTTTTTTTTATACATTTCTCCAGGAACAATGTGTGGAGCAAGTAATTTGTGTAGAAATATTGATATGCTCAACAATTCATTCCTATTTGAACTATCAGGTACCTCAGATGGAAAAATTAATTCAAATCAATGTTAATATTTTGTCCTTAATAGCTGAAATCTATGCATAATGCACAGGAGACGGGAAATATGAAAATTTAGAGGACAGTGAAGACTTACATAAAAAAATAATTTTATTATTAACAAATGCCAACAACGGGTATTAACCCTAAACACTGGGACGGGTAAATGTCAAAATATTGTGCAAAGTAAAGCCTTGCCAAAAAAATACCATCACCATTCAGCCTCAAATCAATTCCCGGGCGAAGCCGGGCATCTGAGCTAGTATATATATAAAATTGTAACCTCTGTCTGTACATTGATTTTTTTCGCGAAATTTCACGATACGTGGTTAGGGGTTCCTTAATGGAAATCTGCTAAAAAGGAGCGTTTTCATTAGGGGATAGGGTTTTGTTCAATCGTGTAGTTTGAACTCTTTGATTTGAGATTTTTTTTTTTAAAACATTGTAACTTACTTATGAACTAATAACAAATATATTGAATTTGTTCTTTAAGCCACTTGAAGCTACTTCCATATCGTCCAATAGAGAAAGCTCTTACCGGTTGGCTTCCAACATTAGTTGTGTGACAATGATAATAAACCGTATTTCACTGCACACGAAATAAACACTTAGTAACGAGTAAATACACTGTGAAAAAGTTTTAATTACTTTTTTGTGTGCTATTTGAAAATATATTATTTTCAAAGCCACCCTCTTTTGAGATATTGCACATTGCTGATTGGAAAAAAATGTCAAGCAAGTGAAAGAAATGGACTTCCTGGTTCTAAAATATTTTACAAAGCATAATGAAGTAGTAGTATTAGCCGAAGCATTAAGGCACTACAACAGCAGTGGCAGCAATCTTGGAATAACACAAACGACAATAAACTAAGACAAATAAAACAAAAAGTTAAGGAATGGCCATCAAGCAACAGGAGCAGACGAAGAGAGGAAGTTGTGCTGAGCAGACTTCGCATTGGCCATTCCTTGCTGGCCCACGGACACTTAATGACGAACAAGGACACACCGACTTGTAGACATTGTAACGAAACTTTAACTATACACATCACATATTGACTGACTGTCGACGAAGACAATTTAGACATTCCACATGACTTACGGGACGTTTGATCGATAACAGTAATTACATAGACTCAGTCATTAAACATCTAAAAGACATCAACATATATTGCACACTATAATCTACACTTTCCACACACCACTCTTCACTTATTTCCTACATTAGCAGGGTGTATCAACTTTAATTTTATTTATTTTATTATTATTTGTTTTGGTTATCCCTTTTCCTTATTTTTTTTATTTATTTAATCCCCCCCCCTCTATAGTTACATTTTCATTTATATTATGTTCATTACCCTGATGTTTCCATATCATACAATATTGCTTGCTTCATATATGACCTTGGCACGCCAATAACCAGTTTCAAAAATCACCGTTTGCCATTGTTCACTCTTGTTCCGTTCCTTGTTGTTTTTTTTTTTCTTTTGCATTTCGCTTTTTTAATGACACTTTAAGAATGAGTAAATCGCCTGCGTTGCGGAACTCATTTAAATAAATAATGAAGTAGACATATATACACAAACAAAATAAATTTGAAAGCAAGTATTAGGTTTAGATTAAAATATTTTAAAAACAGCAGTACTTATTTAAAACTCGACATTTTTTAAAGTAGATTGTGATATAATAGCCCCAAGCTAACCAAGAAACGTGTCCAATTTTATCTTGCTCTATTATAGCTTTAAAATGTTTGATATGTATGAAAGTTGAGTCTTGGAACAAAATATTATTCTGGTAGTGTGTCCCTATTTTCCAATTTTTTAAAATTATTTTAGGCAAAATAAATGCTTGTCTCCCTTATGAAAGTCAATCACAACTGTTATAATGATTATCTTTTACCAGTAAGAAATTTCTAACATAATTTTTAAAAATAAATAAATAGCAGTTATTCTAAGAATGGTGGTCGAGATAATGCCTTCATGGAACCTCTGAAATTCAAAACCAATCCAGGGAATTTCTAAGATGTTTAATGAATCCTCTGATACATGGTAAAGGAACGTAACCTTCCCCAAGGGAAAACACTGGAGTTCTAATAGTCCAATGAACAAAACTCTGGAGAGTTTTTACAAACCTTTTTGGAGCTCGCAATGAGCAGAGAAGATAGAGTTTAAGAAGTCGAGTTGATGGATTTGTATGCTAATGTAATGCATGTCTTTGCGGGTATTCAAACAAATATTAGGAGTGGTACTAGGGGGTACATGGACAAGAGGTAGACACCGGCAAAAAGTGTTTGATTTCCTCATGGAGTTAATGATTAATATAGAAGGCATAGAATGAATATTTAAGGTAATTGGTTATGAGACACTTTCGTTTAAAACGGTAATCACCAATTTCGAGAAAGATTGTACTCTTACTTGTCTTAACATTTATTGTAGGATGACATTGTTTTTCAATGCTATAAAACTGTCTTACTTTTTCTTATTTGAATAAAATTTTGCTGACTATCCCAGTCTTCAAACTTCTTAAACTTCCGAAGCAACATCTATTGCGTTAGTCATAGCATCACCTGTAACAATTACATAATACATGAAAACAGAGTCAAATAATGTTATATTTAGTTTAGTGTTTTTACGTTTATTTTGTCAAAATATTTTATAATCTTCAACACTTTAAGAATCAAAGATCAACAGCTAAGCGTAAACTAAGCAGATTTTTCAAGTGCTGTAGGGCACATAGATGGCATTATTCTTTCAGTTTCTTCCTTATTTAGAACTCCTGTAAACACTAAATGAAATTTAAGCTTGACATGATATATCTAGAGATTTTAGACCGAAATAAATTTCAAGAAAAATTTAGGGTTTACGGAAAGCGCCAAACTAACAAAATCATCGTCAATAATATTCGAGTTATGGAAGAATATGTAAATGAAAACTTTAGGATATTTGTGGTAAAGGTTATGTTGTAACATATGTTTGATATATAATAGCTCAGTTAATAAAGGTTGCTTGTTGAGATAGCACGTGGTGTTTAGTATTTACATGGTGTCGGGTGTAAACTGATAAAGGTGATGTCGATTTCACCAGAGATGTTGAAGGGCATTTTGTCCACGGTGCAGTCTACACATGAGGCTGGTTTGAACCAGATATATTTGATGTAAAAGATCAGCAGTCACGGAGTGCCTGGATCAAGCAGTTTGCCATGTTCCATTCGGCGACTGGTCTATCTGCTAAATCCCAAGATCAACAGATTAGTATGTTACTTTAGTGAATGGGACCAGATGCTGAGGAACTGCTAACCTCTGTTGGGATGAATGTCGAAGCTAGGACTTCATATGCTGCTGCTGTGAAGCAGTTTAATGAATATTTTTCTACTAAGAAAAGTATATTTTTTCATAGGACTGTGTTCTTTACCAGAAACCAATTTGCTGATGATATAACTTTTAAAACAAGATTGATATACATACATTTTTCTATCAAACTCATTAGATATTGGTTACTTTTCATTTCATCCCTTCTGTAAGCCTCCCCTCATCCCGGTAATTTCTGGTCATTAACGAAGTTTATCTTAAATTTATTTTACATGAAATATTCAACACAGACCTCCTTCTAACTACATGATTTCAGGAGATAGACAAGGATTAATTATTGTGTACCTATTCTGTACCTGTGTGTGTGTGTATATATATATATATATATATATATATATATATATATATATATATATATATATATATATATCTGTTACCACTCTAGCGGTCGCAATTTTTATTATTATTATTATTTATTAACGTCCACTTTTTGCAACTTAGGCTAATCGGGACGGGTTATCTACAGGTTACCACCCTTTTCTAGCCAGGGTGGGATTTTAGGACGTTATTTAATGAATTTCGTCACTAAATAATTTCCTTTGCCCAGGCAAGAATCGAACTCGCCACTCTAGGTTTACCATGTGAGATAAAGGTCAACGCTTTAACTCGCATGGCTAACCTGAGCCCCGGTCGCAATTTTTGTTAGTTTTTCCCTCAAGGGAAATCTGCTAAAACACGGATAAATTCGAGATAGAGAAAAAATATACAGGAAAACAATTTTAGAATATGTATTTTCAACAAGAACTTTTCGAACCAAGACACAATGAGGAAGATATTTCAAACTTTAGTTATTCCCCTTCCTTCTTATACCTTGAGAACAATACGCAAGTATTTATTATTATTATTTATTAACATCCACTTTTTGCAACTAAGGCTGATTGGGACGGGTTATCTACAGATTTCTGAGATTTCCCCTCACTGAACACCCCTTCGTGGTCAGTTTTATCAACCTTACTTTCAACAGTTAACTTGATCTTTAGTTTTACATTTTCAAACCTAATTAGGCAGTGATCCCAGAAAACATTGCGACCGTTAGAGAGGCGAACTCATTTTCTTTAAGTCCTAGGTAATGGATATAAAGAGAATTTTATAAACATTTTTATAAAGATAACCTCTTGGAAAAGATTCTTGTAAAGATTAAAGACAAGGCTGAAGGCGAATCAATATCTAATATTGCTTTTTTTTTTTTTCATATGGACACCCCATCCATGCATAGGTCAATATTAATAAACACTTCAGTAGAGCCATGACTATCCTCAGAAGCCTGACTAAAAGTATCCATATATTATGTCGGTGGCAATTCGGCGTTTTTCAGCTAGCCCTTAATCAAATATGAAAAAAAAAAAAAAAATAAACATTTTTTTCTTCGAGAGGTTCTACAGGCGGATAATAGTATGTGACAAATTTAAATTAATGTTTGACGCCACAACTTGTGAACATAACTAAGTAACATAGTTTATTGAACTATAAATTTATAAACGTCATGTTTTCCTGGAATGTAAATTGTTTAGTATTTTAAACAAATAAGGATGTAAATGAGTTCGGCCAGTATCTTGTTATTTGGGGTCAACACTCACTGGAAGAACTGTATTCCTTCTAACTTATAGTCAACATTGAATTGCAAAAACATAGGCTAAATAGCTACAGGCGGAAAATTTTGAGCCTTTTTAAAATATCCATCCATTTTTCTTTCTAGATTTTCTTCCATTATATTGGAAGAACATACGTTTGGTTAGACCACACTATTCAGTTCTCTAAATTATTTTGCCTTTTATACATACATTCATACACACTCGTTCGATTTTCGACAAATTTCTTCAAATGTCCATCGATCCTACCCAGGAGATCGATGACGAAAATAAGTTCCATTCAAAATTATATCTATATATATATATATATATATATATATATATATATATATATATATAATTCCCGTCGCGAGTTTTCTTATTATCGTTTGTATTTATTCACTCACTATTCACGGTGGTGTTGTGTTACAATAAGCTTCACATGGGAAATCTGCTTAGTTTACGCAGCCCCTGCGTGTCGGGCTTTTTTTACATGGAACGCTTAAATATCGAGAAGGATCAATAAAAAGGAAATGTCCTCTACTGATCTTTAATATTATGCAGAGTGCACTTTCGGAGTCAACGCTCCATCGCCAGTGCCCCAGTGATTATAGCTGTGTAGCCTGGACCACGACCGCCAGGCGACACCCGGGGCAGTCACTGGCGATGGAGCGTTGACTCCGAAAGTGCACTCTGCATAATATTAGTTGAGGACAAGGCCTTTTTATTGATACTTATCAATTGGTTCCTCTACCATCCAGCATATTCCAGAGATATCACTGCAGCTTAAATATCGACTACCCTTCAAACAAGTCCGTTACGCAGGAAAACCCCTATATTTTTGGAACGAGTGGAATTAAACGGTTAAATATTCAGTATGATATTGGTCAAATCAAAATGTTCAAGACCGGAAAATCTTAATTGATGTCGTGTTCGCTCTCCTTCTCACGTATGCAGATGATACTGCAATCTTGGCATCCAACTCAGACCCAAATATGGCATCCGCAGCTCTACAAGAACACCTAACTCTGCTAGAATCCTGGCTGACTCAGTGGAGGATCAAGGTGAACAGCAGCAAATCAAGCCATGTAACATTTACCCTCCGACGTTCCATTTGCCCTCCAGTTACACTCAATAACGCACTAATTCCTCAAAAATCACAAATCAGGTATCTAGGACTCACATTAGACAAGCGACTAACTTGGGAACCCCACACCACACTAAAAAGACAAGAAGTGAACCGACGGTACAGACTTCTACTAAGACTGCTTGACAACAGATCTAAACTATCACTACACAACAAACGACTGATTTATACGACAGTACTCCGACCAATATGGACGTACGGACTTGAACTTTGGGGTTCCACCAAACCTTCAAATTCCTACAAAATCCAAACCCTCCAATCCAGAATACTCCGCAAAATTACAGATTCCCCATTCTACGTATCCAATTTAACTCTCCATAATGACCTCAACATTCCTTTTGTCCATACCCTCGCCAAATCCCGATATCAGAAATTCCACTCTCTTCTTCCAGCACATCCTAATCCTTTAGTCGAATTACTTTCATCTACTCACATTCCAGAAAACCCAAGACGGCGTCTGAAGCGTAAGTGGCCAAGAGATTTTCTCGTGTAGTGTTTCAGTTTCAACAACCCAAAGTTCCGTCCATGTGGGTATTGTCAATGGACAACTTCCCACCTCAAGACAATAGTCAAGCCACTTTTTCTAACATATCATTTGCTTGTAATATTTAATTATGTTGTTGCAAATAAACGAATATATATATATATATATATATATATATATATATATATATATATATTTATATATATATTAAAAAAAAAAGATGTCGTGTTCGCACTACGAATTTGTACGGATCTCGCACATTAAAACTTCAATGAAGACAATATTTGGTATTTATGCTTCGAATAAAGGACTTCATGATATAAGAGCTTATTATTAATATAGCATGAGTAAAAGAGGGAGTTTACTGAAGACTAAAAAGTCCGTCACGCAGGGGCTTCAGGGAGAACTAAGCAGATTTCCCACGTGAAGTTTTACAATAGAGAAATTTCACAACAGCCGAACAGTTACGGAAACGGCCGAAATAGCTTTAGTCGGAAACTCACAAATATAACCAAAAGTTAGCCGATTTCATCTCGTCCGTTATCCGCACACAATTAATAAAAATGCGAATATCTCGGTTAATATTCAAGATAGAAAATAAATGTATATAACAATATTAATAGTAAATGTAATTTACAATAAAATTAATTCTATATAATATTTTGATCCGACTTATAGTAAAGGAGATATTTCGAATATTCGAAAATCCTCCCGTGTAAACCCCCCCCCCTCCACTGGTCCGATTTCAGCCTTTAACGAACATGATCTTTACTTTTAAATATCGAGTTTGGTAACGATCAAGTAAAAATTGCCGCTACAGACATATATATATATAAAAATATAATTTTGAACGGACCTCAATTTCGTCATCTCCTGTGTAGGATTGATGGACATTTGAAGAAATTTTTTCGAAAATTGCGTCATGTGTACGACCTCAATAGTTGATTTCCCTTTAAGGGGAAATCTTCTAAAACTAACTGGAGATAGTGATGAAACTTATATAAGAAATTTATCGAGCATTAAATTTTCAATATGATTATTTCTATAAACACTTTGATACTATTTATTTTGACCAAAATTAGACGGATGAACGTTTGAAAAAGTTTCTCTTACATCGCGTCAAAAGCTGATTTGCTTTATGGGAAATGTGGTAAAAATGTGTTTTGTTTTGTAACTTCGAATCAAAACTTCTTTCTTTCTTTTCGAGAAAAATAAATGGTGGAAAATAATATTCGGACGAGGTGTAGAAATGGTTGAAAGAATAATATGAAGATGACTATAGATGATATGATATGGTTGGCTGTGATTTACACCTAGAGATATGGCCGTGTCTCTCGGCTATCGTTCATCCCCTAACCAGGCATTAGCTGGATCTGACCCCTAACTCCACTTGTCCCTAATTATTGTTGGATGGGTGAAACACCCACGGGATGAAGAATGGCTGGGTAATTTGCAGGCACTCCTATCACGATCGGGTAATTGGCCATGTTCAAAGGGGACAATTCGTTCGTATACTGCATTATATACGACACAAGAAGGGTTATCGGACGTGATTTTAGGGTAAAACGTTATGCGGTATGTAGGAAGTGCATTTTTAATAATTTAGCAAGTCCGTCAACCAGGGGCTGCGTAAACTAAGCAGATTTCCCACGTGAAGGTTTAAAATAGAAAAATATACATACAGGTAAACACTATCGTGAACGTTAAGTGAATAAATACAAACGGTAATGAGAAATCTTTCAGCCAATTTACAATATAAGTTAATAATCTCTACAACGGAAAGTGACTGAATTGTAAACAAACAGGCTAGCCAACCTCGTAGTGCTGAATAGATAGATAGACCGGAAAGACGAACTATTAGTGAGATATATCTGAATTTAACATATTAACTTTATTGAAAACTATTTACTATAGCTAGTGCTGTAATTCGTAATGAATCAGAATAATTTTAATCTCAATTACGTAAATTTTAGTAATCAAAGAACAGAAGAAGAGGAGGGGGCTCAACAGAACGTACTTACATATATCGCACAAAGTAAAAGTTTAATGAAGACAATATTTGGTATTTAACCTTGTATTGAAGCGGTTCATGAAATACCAGCTTATTGTTAATATGACATGAGTAGAAGTGGCGGTTTGCTTAAGGCTCAAAACTGAAAAATGCATATATCTCTTTTAATATGAAAAAGAATATATATATATATATATATATATATATATATATATATATATATATATATATATAATATATAATATATAAAATTTCCATGTCACAATGTTAGTTACTGTATTCCTCCAAAACGGCTTTACCGATATTTACCAAATTTTATATGCGTATTCAGTAGGTCTGAGAATCTTTTTTTCATACCCCTAAGTGATAAGGGTTGTTCACCCTTAACATTTTTTTTTTTAATTTTTGAACTAAATTTTTTGTTTTTATTTTTTTATAATGTGGCATTAAAAAATACATATAACCCTAAATTTTACTTTTTTATCACCAACCCCTATTTTTTTATAGCCATTTTAGTAATTTAATCATTATTATCCCGCTCGATAACTGATCAATTATAGTGTTTTTAAATGTACTTCGATTAAAATGTCCCTTAGCTTTAGCAAATCTAAAAATTTTTTTATGAAAATAATCATTTTTTTAAAAAAATTATTATTAAATTTTATCAAAATAAAAATTCTAGAGCGGGGGCCAACAATTTTGTTGGGCACTAACTATTGAACCGAACTTAAAAAAACTCGGAATGCGAATTAGCATTAATTCTTCCATGATTATAAGATTAAAATTTTTAGGTCCAAACGGGAGTGGGATTTATGAGGGAGGCCTGAAATGAAAAATTGTGATATGTATTCCGATTCCAATTGATTTTTCAACGATTTTTTGTAAAAATACAATCATTAGTCAGTCAACGATGATTTCCCGGGCATTGCCGGGTATATTAGCTAGATCGTATATACAAAATACGTACATTATAGATGATATTTAATTATAATAAATGCTATCCATGATTATGATTTGAATTATTCACGGTGGCGTCAAACAATAATTGCGACCGCTAGAGCGGAAACAGACAACAGATATATATATATATATATATATATATATATATATACTAGCTCAGATACCCGGCTTCGCCCGGGAATTCATTTGAGGCTGAATGGTGATGGTATTTTTTAGCAGGCTTTACATTGCACAATATTTTGACATTTACCCGTCCCAGTGTTTAGGATTGATGCATAGCTTTGCCGTGGATTTGTTAATAATAGAATTATTTGTTCGATAATTCTTCACTGTCTTCGATATTTTTATATTTCCCGTCTCTTATACATGTAAATATGGTGAATTTTTATTTCAGGCCTCCCTTATAACTCCCCTCCCGTTAGAACCTAAAAATTTTAATATAACTTATAATCATGGGGAATTAATGCTAATTGGCATACCGAGTTTTGTTAAGTTCGGTTCAGCCGTTAGTGCCCGCTAAAGTTTTAACGTATAACTCATTTATACTTAGGTATACGACAAAAGTGTATATAACAAACGTTACTCCAAATAACAAAATAAACAACTTTTGTTATGTTTATATTTGCGGAAAAACCAATAGGAAACGAAATATCGCTATTTTTAATTTCTGGCTTCCCTTATAACCCCCACTCCTGCCCGTCCATAGAAATGTTGGTATGGCTTATTATAATGAAGGCCTCACTGCTAATACACATACCGAGTTTTATTTAGTTCGGTTGAGTCTTTTTTGGCAAATAATATTGTTGACTCCCGCTATAATTTTTAGCGTATAACGCATTTAAACTTCGGTATACGACAAAAGTGTATATAACAAAAGTTACTCTAAATAACAAAATAAACAACTTTTGTTATTCGCATATTTACCGAAAAACCAATATAAAACGAAATATCGCTATTTTTAATTTCAGGCTTTCCTTATAACCCCCACTCCTGTTCGTCTCAGAGAAAATTAATATAGCCTAAAGTCTAAGTTGGGTTAGTAGTAATATACATACCAAGTTTCATAAAATTCGGTTCAGCCGTTTATGCGTGAAAAGGTAACAAACAAACAAACAAACAAACATACACGAAAGAAACAAAAAGCAGATACGGTGTCTATGACATGTGAAACGAAAAGTTATCGTGAAATTTCGCGAAAAAAATCAATGTACAGACAGAGGTTACAATTTTATTTATATATATATATATATATATATATATATATATATATATATATATATATACATATATACAGTTTTGAACGGACCTCATTTTCGACATCTCCTAGGTAGAATCGATGGACATTTGAAGAAAAATTTCGAAAATCGTGTCATGACTACGACCTCAATAGCTGATATCCCTCAAGGGAAACTTGCTAAAATGTAGACTTGGGAGACGACGATTATTTGAACAATCGATCAGAGCAAACTGCAGTCCTGAGAACACTAATGCACGTTAATAACATACCCGCATACGGCCAATCCTCTCATCAAATACAGTCATACTATATTCATACAACACAACACAATTCAAAGAAATAAACATGAATCCATAATGACGTTCTAAAAAAAAAATAAAAAGATGAAATACGTGGCGCGATGGAAAAATATTTAAATTTTTTGCCAATACTTCAAAGCTAATGAAGTATATTGGCTGAATAAACAAAGGTTACCATAAATTATTAAAACGAGCCTTAATGATTGACTATATGAGAGTCGTGGGTTCGATTCCCACACAGGTAATAGGAATTTATTTGATGACAATTAAATAAAACCCTCAGCCCCTTGGTTAAAAAAGTCCGTCACGCAGGGGCTGCGTAAACTAAGCAGATTTCCCTCGGGAAGTTTAGTATGTAATAGATAAATATACATACTGCTAACACAACGACACCGTGAATAAAGACAAACGGAAATAAGAAATGTTTCATCCAATTTCAATAACCTGCCGACAGGAAGCGTTAGGTTAGAAATGTAAACAAACGGGCCGGGCCGGCTCACACCGGAAAGAAAAACAATTACTGAAATATATCAGAATATAACACATTATTTTATTGAGAACTATTTACTATATCTAGTACTGTAATTAATAATGAGTCAGAATAATTGTTATCCCAATCAATAAAATTTTAGTAGTCCAAAACTTTAAGATGGGGGGGGGGTCACCAGGGCATATTTGCATGTATCTCGTACAATAAAGGTCTCTTGAATACAATTTTTGGTTTTTAAACTTCCAATAATGGGATTTATTATGTAGCAGAGTATAGTTTACGTGACATGAGTAGAAGTGGCGGTTTGCTAAAAACTGAAAAATGCAAATATCTCGGTTAATATTCAAGATAGAGAATAAACGTATATGACAATATTTATAGTAAATTTAATTTGCAATAAGATTGATTATATACAATTTTTCGATCCGATGCATAATAACGGAGATATTTGGAATTTTCGAAAATCCCCCCCTTTAAACCCCCCCCCTCCCTCTGGTCCGATTTCAGCCATTAACGAACTTGATCTGTCTTTTTACATAAAACGGTTAAATATCGATTTTCGTAACGATTAAATAAAAATTGCGACCGCTAGAGCGGTAACAGACAAATATATATATATATATATAGATATATATATATACAGTTTTGAACGGACCTCATTTTCGTCATCTACTAGGTAGGATCGATGGACATTTGAAGAAAAATTTCGAAAATTCCGTCATGAGTACAACCTCAATAGCTGATTTCCCTCAAGGGAAATCTGCTAAAAAGGGCACAAATTGTTGAAAACTCACCCCACTTAGCCATAGTAGCCTTTAATAAATAACAACAACTTCTATCAGAGTATTGTAATAATAACTAACGGTGCTATTCGTGATTGCACGTTTTACCCCTTCTCCAGAACCCCAATCTTGGGAGGAGCAACTAGATCATTAGTTTATCATGAAATGATTGAATATTTATTTATATGGTACAGATTAAATAAATAGTATGGCATCCAAAGGACAAAATGTATATATTTCTCTCGGCATATCGAACATTTATTCTTTTAAATCACATTATGAAGAATATATAAAAAGTCCGTCACGCAGGGGCTGCTTAAATTAAGCAGATTTCCTACTTCAAGTTACGCAATAGAGAAATCTTTATACGAACGGCCGAACTAGCTTTCGACGGGAATGTATAGAAGCGATCATAGCTCGTCTGTTACACATAATAAGAATGCAAATATCTAGGTTAATATTCTACATAGAGAATAAATGTATATAACAATATTTATAGTAAATTTAATTTGCAATAAGATTGGTTCTATACAATGTTTCGATCCGACGTACAGTAACGGAGATATATCGAATTTTCGAAATTCCCCTCTAAACCCCCTCCCTCCCACTGGTCCGATTTCAGCCGTGATCTTCCTTTTTACATAAAACGATTAAATACCGAATTTAGTGCCGATTAAACGAAAATTGCGACTGCTAGAGTGTTAACAGATAAATATATATATGTATAGTTTTGAACGGGCCTCATTTTCGTCATCTCCTGGGTAGGATCGATGGACATTTGAAGAAAGTTTTCGCAAATCGTGTCATGAGTACGACCTCAATAACTGTTTTCCCTTGAGGGAAATCTGCTAAAATTTAGAGTTGAAATACAAGGTAAATTAGCTTTATTGTTAATTTCAGATGTGTTGGATTGAGGCTTTCTGAAGACTGGAAACAAAATACCAATGACTTTTAATTTGTGTTACAGTAACAACTCAAAGAATTGTCCCGCCACATCAACATTCTAATGTATTTGGTAAAACGAAGTTATACAACATAATTTAGGGCGCTTCTGATGGTAAACAAAAGAGGCCTAAACGAATCATCTGTTTCTCAAATAGGAACTGAGAAATTTGTATTTTTTTCGTCTTCTTCTAATCTACTTACCCATTTAGTTGATTTCAATTAAAAGGGAGGTGAAAACTAGATATCACAACAGCCCTAAATATGAAAAGTCCACTTTCTAGGGCTAGTTGGTTTTGTATTATGAGAGATTCGAACAAGAATTTACATGTAGACGTCTTGCTGAAACTGGTCGGGATGGTTTCGTGGAGGGTCAAAACAGACAATGCCTTTGAAATCTTTAAACCAAAATTTTTCGTGGTTAACATACTACCTTTACTATGCTAGAATGATGTAAAAAGGAAACAACATGAAACAGGTATTTCACAATACTGATTTTAAGAGAACCAATAATTATTTATATAAATACAAAACATTAAAAAATTCAAATTGTTCGTGGGAGAACAGAAGGAATGATGTCCGCATACAAGCAACTGTTTGTGGCAGAACATCACGAACATAAAGGAAATGTCGAATTATGTCACTATAGTAAATACAGGAAACATTTTAGAGACTTTGTTTTCGACAAATTCAATAGCAACCAGTGGTTAAGAGAAATTATTTTGACTAAAACTTTTAAAAAATATATTCATTGATAATCCTATCCAGGTAAATCTCCGCTCTTGCTGTTGCCTTTAGCTCTCGTAATTTGTGTATGATCGTTACGAAACTCAGCATTTAAGAGTTGTATGTATTGTATGTAAAACTAAAGATCAAGTTCGTTACATACTGAAACTGGGTGAAGATGTGGTGTTATGAGGAGTTTAGAGGGAGGAGGGAAATCGAAAATTGAGAATATCTCCGATATTATGCGTTGGATAAGAAATGTTATATGACCTATCTTAGTAAAAATTTAATTCACTATAATGGATGTTTTATAAATTTTTCTAATAATATCAAGCGAGTAATTTGTATTTTTGTTTGTTTTCATCCTTCAGTAAACCCCCCGCTCCTACTCACCACATATTACCAATAAGTCAATATGTAATGAAAGATGTCATTCCAAGCTTAAAAACCAAATATTATTTTTTTTCGCTCCTTTACGTCGTGAGGTAAATGCACATATGCATGTTATGCATATGGTTTGTGTGACGAATGCATATGATATGAGACTCGAAAATTTGTAACTTTCATTTTGAGATATTGAGTTCATAAAAGTTCCCACCTTGCATTTCAATTATTGTCTACATAGGTTTCTTCCTGAGGAAGAAATCGTTGATAGTTGGTAAGTTGTTGTGATCAGTGTGTAATTTCAGCATCAGGGAAATCTGCTTAATTTACGCTTCGGAGTTGGAGAAGTCACAGAGCATTGAAGATAGACAGGTTGATCAGAAATGACCCCGGCTGTAATAAAAGACTTACAAGAGTGAGGGTTTTAGATCATGTTTAAACACTGCAACTGATTAAGAACCCCCACCAACCGGCCTGTGACTCTAGTATTTGTATTTAAATTTAACTGATAAACTTAAGAAAATTAGCGTAGTTAAATTTTTAGAGAGTTTTCATTTTTTAAATATCTAAAATTATATTCTTAGGTTAAAAATTACTATAATAAAATATGTCATTTGTTTTGTAATAAAATTAGAACATCTCTTGATTTTGTATATTAAAGTTTTGGTTTTACTTTGCGTTGAGATGAAGACTTCTTCAAGAGGAGCTTCTGGTTTGAAATGTGACGTCGAGAAAAACAAATATATTAATTGAACTACTTTTTTTTGATTGGCCAAAAATGCACATACAAATGGAAAAATTAATTTCAAATTCCTAAGAAAATATAAATAATTAACTCTGATTATATAGCTGTAAACTTTTATAACTGGAATAAATACTTGGGATTTATAATGGGTATAAATTATGAGGCAATACAGACAGTTTTATTTGCATAGCATAGATCTAAGATACTGATTGAGTTTAAAAAAATGTAGCATTCTTTCGGAAGAACGCAATTTATTAGTCTGCCAGTTGGAGGTGCCCTTGCTGGACCTATTGCGAAGAAGTTTTTTTTTTCTTTCAAATATAAAATTGGATTAATAAAGAGTATTCCTCTGTCCCACTGGTGGCCAAGGAAAGGAGAGTCAAGGAAGATCTGTACCGATTGCTGTTTAGAAGCAAAGTCAACATGTGATGGATCTGTAGCAGCTGTGTCGCGTTGCCCCTGGTTACCACTTAACCTAACGCTTATAAAACAAAGTTTATTATAATTATTATTTAGTAACGTCCATTTTTTGCAACTAAGGCTAATTAGGACGGGTTATCTACAGGTTACCACCCTTTTCTAGCCAGGGCGGGACTAAGGATTTTATTTAATGAATTCCGTCACTAAATAAATTCCCTTGCCCAGGCGGGAATCGAACTCGCCACTCTAGGATTACCATGTGAGATTAAAGGCAACGCTTTAACTCGCATGGCTAACCTGAGCCCCAAAAACAAAGTTTAGACAGTCAGTGGCTATCGTCGTGCAAGACAAGCCACATGTTTGTTGTTTTTTAAGAGTTAGGTTAAGTGGTAACCAGGGGCAACGCGACACAGCTGCTACACCGGCCGAGTTGGAGCAGAAAACAGAAGCTTGAAAGGATGCTTTCTTACTGTCCGGTATCTCTGTAAAATAAAAAGGTTCTTACTCACAATACCGACTCTTGTTTTTAAATTTGGTACTTGTGTATTATATCCACCACATTTTAGTTCCACTATTTCCACGCTAGAGTGCGCTACTGAAGTGCGACGCTAGCTCTCTCAGGCTAATGAGGTTATCTTTTGTCATAGTTGCGTTTGCTGTATAGTGTTTCTTAGTCCTTAAAAAATGCCTCTTTAGGATTTGCCAACGGCTGAAGAAGACGCTGTTAAATATTTACAGGAGAGGAATATTTTGGCTATCAGAAGAAAGTGTTCTAAATCACATTGTATGAAACTTTATAGTGGAAAAAAAAAGTCTATTTTTGGAAGTGTAATGTAAGAAAGTGTGGTGAGCAAGTCGGCGTTCGGATTGGCACTTGGTTCGTAGGAAATAAAATTCCATTTTGTAATGCATTGAAGTTCATTTACTGCTGGTGAGAAGAATTGACATCTGTTAATTTTTCAAAAAACAGCTCAAAATTTCCAATAAGACTGCTATTAATTGGAACAGTTACATGAGGGAGTTGTGTCTCTTAGATATGAAGAACAGTATTTCCACACATTTCTCGCCTAAATGTGAATAAAATGTTTTATTTTTAAAAATTGTGTTTTCTTTTATCATTATAATTCCGTAGAAGGTTATAAGGTAAGTATAACCTCCCTTGCGGGCAATGAATCGTACTACTTAAAACAGTACCGCACTCTAGCGTGGAACTAGTGGAACTAAAATGTGGTGGATATAATACACAAGTACCTTAAATTTCTTTTGGTTTGATCCTGCTTCTTTTCAGTTACGCTGGCTTGATGAACTGGAGGTGGTGCTCGGATGTTGTAGATTGCAGAGATAATCAGCTAAAAACAACAAACAAATGCAAACAAAACCTCTTGCACGAAACTAGCAGCTCACTGTCTAAACTTTGTTTTATAAGGGTTAGGTTAAGTGGTAACCAGGGGCAACGCGACACAGCTGCTACAGGTCTGTATGTGTAGCTAGCTATTACGAACTACTACATTTGGATATTCTGCAAAACATATTCCATAACAAGCAACTTGCTGAAAATGAAGCCTGCAGACCATGATGCACGAGGTCGCTGGACAGTTGTTCATGTTTGTTATTTCCTCGCTAAGGACATTGTCTACTGCCATCTTATTATTTCCTGCATTAATTAAGAAATCCACAAGTACTCTTTCGAGTGTAGGCCGTAGTCATGCATGGCATTCCCCTCCTGGCGTTCCAGATGACACCTGTACCCGTAGTCTACAGGAATCCATCCTTTGCAATTGCCCCAAGTACTTTTGCCGAGCTTTCAAAGATAACGCTCACTCTTCATCAGCTAAGATGAATTCATCAGTTAAGATTTACCGGGGATCCTTCATCTCAACTGCTCTTGTACTTCAATGTCTTAAATAAACATTTTTCCGTTTCATATGTGTTGTTGGGGTATGTATTTTCAACCCGATTCGGGACCCAGTTAGACATGCGAGTTAAGGTGTTGAGGCATTAATCTCACTTGATAAACCTAGGGTCGAGAACAGGCGAACACATTTAACAAAATCCTTAGCCCCATCCTGGGTGGAACAGGGTGTGGTAAACTATAGATAACCCGCCCCAATTAGCCGAAGCACCAAAGAGTGGACTTTAACAAGTAACATTTTACAAAACAATTTTCAACGTTTTCGATCTTATAAGAGAGATTTTTTTCAAGGCATAAATATTCGTATTCAGTACATTGTAGTACTGAGTTCGTAATCATCCCAAAGGTTCAGTTTATTGAAAGCTCCTTTTGAAGTTTATAAATATTTAATAAACATCTGAAGCTAATTAGGGCTAATGAGAAATTGTATTTCTCAGAAATCAATAAATTCCCTTCACGGGATTTAGGGTAATCGATAGCGGATGCCATAACTCTGAGAGTGAAGAACAGCCATGTGTTCATTAAAATAAAATAATACTTATTTAGATAGATTTAATTTAGCAATAGATTTATTTGCGAAATAATAAAAATAAAAAAAATCTTTCCAGAACGGGTAGAAAATAGAGGGTCGTAATTGGTGAGTATGTTTACTCTGTGATATCGTAGTGTTCAACTGCGTGTTGTCCTCTTAGTATACAACCAACATAATGAGAACCACGACAACTAGAATCTAACTATAAATTGTATCACTGTTATTTCGATGTACTTTCTGTGAGGTCGTTTATTCTTAAGGGATGATGCTCGGACTACTGGACTATAAATATTCTGAAAGGGGGTATAAATGTCTAATATATCCAGCATTTCGACAGATTTCCCTTAAGGGAAATCAGCTGTTGAGGTCGAATTTATGACGCGATTTTCAAAATTTTTCTTCAAATGTCCATCGATCCTAACCCAGGAGATGATGAAAATGAGGTCCGTTCAAAATTATATATATATATATATATATATATATATATATATATATATATATTGTCTGTTAACGGTCACAAGTTTTGCTTGTTCGTTACCAAACTCGATTTTTAATTTAATGGCTAAAATCGGAGCAGTGGGGGGGGGGGGGTTTAGAGGGGAGGATTTTTGATAATTCAAAATAACTCCGTTACTTTACGTCGAATCGAAAAATTGTATAGATTGAATCTTATTGAAAATTAAATTTATTATAAATATTGTTATATATGTACATATATCTGCTATCTTGAATATTAACCGAGATATTTGAATTTTTATTAAGTGTGTGTGATAACGGTCGAGAGGAGATCGGCTGACTTCGGTTCTAGCCGTGAGTTTCCGCCAAAAGCTGGTTCAGCCGTTTCCGTAACTGTTCGGCTCTCGTGAAATTACTCTATTGAAAAACTTCACGTGAGAAAACTGCTTAGCTTACCTGCGTTACGGACTTTTTCCATAACGTTGCGAATGAAACTTTTGAATCATAACTTGGTAAGTCCAATTGTATTACGAGGAAGAATGATTTGGTAACGTCTGGAGCGTACTAAGATATTCCAGCAATGTTTATGATGATGATGATGACAATGACGTCAGAATAGGGAGAATGCCATTGAATAATGACTAGTTGTGAGAATGATAGCGTGGGTTCAATTCCCATGAGGCCTGGGCCGTATTTACATTCACATTCAAGGGCAAATATGCTCTTCATTAATCTCCTAGATCAAGAGCATTGCTGAAACCAATAGAGATTACCGTGTACCTGGGAATAACAAATAACCAGGAAATCGCAGCGCACAATCACTAAAGATATCATGTCCCTTTGAGAGGGCCACAACTGACTCACATATTAACGTATTACACACTTCAAAATTGTACACTTGAATCCAGGCAAGACCTACAACCATTTATTTGGCATGGATTAAGATTTCCACCGTTGCTGATACGTGCACCCATCTGAACAGCTTTGCCTGGAATTGTCTTTTTTACTAATAAAAAGCCCAATCAGCATAGAATGCTCAACAGTTTATAGTAGATTATCCCAGCCAATCAGGTGTTATTGGGAAGACATAAATTCACAACATGTCACCCTCTGACGGGTTGCTTAACCTACGTGTTTCTTGGTCTTTATTCAAGTATATTCCTTATTCAAGTATATGGGGCTCAGGTTAGCCATGCGAGTTAAAGCGTTGGCCTTTATTTCACATGGTAAACCTAGAGTGGCGAGTTCGATTCTTGCCTGGGCAAAGGAAATTATTTAGTGACGAAATTCATTAAATAACATCCTAAAATCCCACCCTGGCTAGAAAAGGGTGGTAACCTCTAGATAACCCGTCCCAATTAGCCTGAGTTGCAAAAAGTGGACGTTAATAAATAATAATATTCTTAAACCAATTTACTGCGAAGTCACGGACGGATGGGTAAAAATCAGAAAAGGAGGTTCGTTAAATCCGAACGAAAAAAATGTTAATCGGCGTCACAGATCTTAAATATTGAAATACACTCTCCACAACATAGACTATTAATCACTTTAAAATAATCCTATGTATTTTGGACAAAATAAAAATTATATGGATATTATTCAGAATCAACTTGTATGGTTACAATTTACACACAAGCTACACGCAAACTAGTTTTTGTATCTGGTATTGCAGAAGAATTGACATGGATGCTAGAAGAATTATTTGTGGTATGCGGAATTATGGTCCTCGAACCAAATTATGACAAAACCAATGGAACAGAAAAGAAAATACAAAGCAGAGGCAACACATTGATTCGAACATATTACAAACTCAAATATACTATAACAAAAGTATTACACTCCCTCCATGGAGAATAAATAACTTAACCATTAATTTAACTTAACAAAATTTAATAAAAGAAATCCATTATCTGCCAAATTTTAAAGAATAGCGTATAACTCAATTGTGTCAAACAACCCAAACTCACTTCACACTTTTACTGACGGATCCAAGACTGACTATGGAACAGCAGCTGCAGCAATTATTAATACTGAAATTTACACTACAAAACTCAACAACAATACAAGCATTTATACAGCTGAGTTACAAGCCATAAATATTGCCCTTTCAAAATTTCAGAGTGTTCAAAATTCCCAAATTTACTTATTCACAGATTCCTTAAGTTCTTTATTCTCCTTGGAAAATATTTACAGTACTCATCCCATCATAACCCAAATTTTAGAAAACATAATACATCTTCAAAACAACATTACACTAGTATGGCTACCAGGACACCAAAATATTGGACAAAGTACTGAAGTCGATGAACATGCAAAATTAGCTACTCAAGAACTTGACGTAGACACAAATGAACTAACAATAGACGATTTAATACACTCTGCAATAACTAACGTACTACATGATTGGCAACACAAATGGCTACAACAGACAATAAACTAAGACAAATTAAATCAACACTATTCACACGGACAAACAAAATTGCAACATATTCGCGGAGGGAGGAAGTGATTTTAACAAGGCTCCGCATAGGCCACTCCTTTCTTACTCATAACTATTTAATGAAAAAAGGGAAGCAGCCCAAAATCAATGTATGCAATTTGACTCTTGCAGTAAAACACATACTGACAGACCTGCAAGAGACGTGATCACTTACAGATACCTCAATTTCAGAGTAAGAGACTACGAATTCTAGTATTTTTTAGTATTTCATGAGTTAACTTTATGTTGTAACATCCCAAAATATTTTATAAGCATTTGTGTGGGTGTAGGCGTGACAGCACCCACTCACACACACACACACACGCGCGCGGCATATATACAAACACACACCCATTCCCCAACAACCGTAGTAGTCGTGATCATTCATTACACTGTGGCAAGATAATTCAAATACAGCTGATATGTTTATGTGCTTAATACATACTTTATTTTTTTTTACATATTTCCAAGGTGAATCACTCTCGATGCGACGTTTTCCCCTTCAGTCATGTTCTAATTCAGAAAATAAACAAGTTACTCATGAAGTGAAAAACAAAATGATTAGAAATCTTATTGACGTCGGTGTTGCAGTTCGAGCGAAATAGATAAAATCTGAAAACATAATTTAAATAATTATGAGAATCATTTTATAGCACATCACTCGAGATTAAGGTCACTCGAGTCATAAAGGAAGTGCGCGTCTATTTGCATTCTTAATGTGGCGTTTTGGAGTGCAAAAATCTGGTTGTACGAGTTTATTAAATTTTTAAGAGTTCAACATGTCCTTTTATTCAGTTGGACAGATTCCGAGAATGAAGGCCTCGTCGGATTACCAACTGCACGGCGAGTGTGTATTTTATATGAATATTATTTATTAGCAGATTTTCCTTAAGGGAAATCAGTTATTTAGGTTGCAGTCACGACGACATTCTCGAAATATTTTCACAAATGCTCATCGTTCTTAAGTAATAAATAGCTGATTTCCCTTAAGGGAAATCTGCTAAAAATGAGGTAAGTTCAAACTTGTGTTGACGCGAGTTTTAAAAAATGCCCTCAAATGTCGATCGATTCTACCCAGGAGATGACGAAAATCAGGTCCGTTCAATATTATATATATATATATATATATATATATATATATATCTTAGATATACCCGTAGATTCAATCTCTCTCTCTCTCTCTCTCTCTCTCTCTCTCTCTCTCTCTCTCTCTCTCTCTCTCTCTCTCTCTCTCTCTCTCTCTCTCTCTCTCTCTCTCTCTTTTTTTATTCTCTTAATTTTTATCTCAATCAATCTAATTTTAGTAATCCAAGAACTTAAGACATGGGGGGGGGGGTCACCAGGTAAAGGTCTCTTGAAAACAATTTATGGTATTTAAGCCTTGAATAATCTCGTTTATTACATAACCGAGTATTGTTTCTGTAACATGAGTAGAAGTTTGCTGAAGGTTCAAAACTGAAAAATCCAAATTTCTAGATAATATTCAAGATAGAGAATAAATATATATTACAATATTTGTAGTACATTTAATCTGCAATAATATTGGTGTTATACAATTTTTTGATCCGACATATGGAGATATTTTGAATTTTCGATCAAACAAAAATTGCGTCCACTACAGCGCTAACAGACAAATATATGTACGTGTATATATACATATACATACACACAAACATATATATTTGTACATAATGTTTAACGGACCTCAATTTCGAATGGAAATTTTTGATCTTCAGTTTCACCGAATTCTATTGCTCGATATTTTGGGAGAGTGACAACTCCTTATACAGGTGCGTATTATAACATTTCTCTCTTCAAACCCTATTTAGACAGTCGTATTCATGATACATCTTTGTGGCATTGCATTAAAGTCTACAGTCACCAGAATGCTGCAGTTCACAATATGTTCACTCACCCCGCTGACAATAAATGGTAACAATATTTTCAAAGCCTCCAGAGGAGAATTCAACAGTAATATATTTTTTACCACCAGAACTTCCAGAGAATCATTCTCCCAGCCACATAAACTTGTTGAAAGTGAAGTCAATTTTCTCGAATATTGAAGCTAACAGCACGCGTCAGCACTTTAAGAACGAAGATAGCCCAGTTTTCATGTCAACGGTGAAGAACTGTATCTTTAATAATATTCTTTCCTCTGCTTCCTTCCTTGACTGGCATTAAATTAAATTTTTTAGAACTTTGATCCTAATTTTCTCAGTTATTTACCCTGATGAATGGTTATTTACTTCTTTCTCAACCTTTATACGATTGACATATTCATTATTATTAATTATCACTATTATTATTATTATTACTAATTCTTTTTAAAATACATAGACATTGCTCTCATAACAATTACTAGAGAGAATCACTTTATTGTTCAAAGTTCTATACAGTTTGTGGGGCTGCTCAATTACATTGAGATGCTGAAGAACACAGCAACTGAAGTCAATCTCTAGGACAATGCCAATACTAAGTAGAACAATACATATTGTGTCTAGTCAGATAAATAACTAAAATATTTTAACACAGTCAGCAACCTAAAAGGTGAATGTCACTAGATATAAATTAGAAACTTTATTATTGTAATAACATGATCCGTCGATCTATAATAAGATCACTGGTCAAAGTTAGAATTAAAATATTATTAAGAAAACGAAAACATTTATTTGCTACTTTATACCACCTGCCGAATTGACAACATGTCAATTAAAACCATTATGTAACACCGACCCTTATTAGAAACTCTTGTTAGTTTTTGACCTTCTTGGATTGCTTGAATCCCTTGGCAACCTTATTCTTTCAAGAGGCGACTTCAACGAAAGTATCACGGAGCTCATGCTTTTTGATATCAACCTAAAGAGCTAAAGCTTAATCTAGCCAGCGAGAACCCTACTATTGAAGTAAATAACTGGCCTACTGGCTAGAGAAATACTTTAAAATGCCAATTGTACTGTATTCCCATTACGAATTGGTTATGGAAGATGAAGATGAATAATCGATTGAGTGGGTCTTAGAGACTTTTCTCCTCATCCATAACAAGTCCCTAAGTCCTTATGATGGTAAGTACCATCATATAACCTAGTATATCCTGGTAATATGCTATAATCTTGCAGCCTCGACAAGGGATGACCTCGCCAGCCATAGCAAGACCCTACTCCAGGATGAGTGTTTTTACTCGCTGCCGATCCTACTATGAGAAAGTGAATGTTGGTTCCTTTTCTTTTGAAAATTGACTCAATTGAAATGGTTGAGTGTCCTATTAGAGAGGCCAGAGAGTGCCCTATCCGGTCGCACAACGTGGTTAGTGTACACGTATCAGAATGAACCGAACATTACGACTGTTGTGGTACACAATTTGGGCCTCGATAGACCTTGTTCAAAAGCTTTTTAGTGATTTAATATAATTCTAAACAATCTAGCTTTAATTCACTCTGAGTATTACAGAGGTTTAATTATTAGTTTTATTGAATTTATGCCCAAATATCAGCCCTGATTTAGAAATCATAGATGTTAAAACAAGTAATGTTCTGCGTCACGTATAGCAGATTACCTGTAGATAAATCAGCCATTGAGGTCGAGCTCTTGTCGCGATTTCCGAAAAATATACTCATGTCATACATACTAACAATAATCTGTTATTTCACAAACCACTTTATTTGCAGCTTAAATACCAACTTAACTTAAGAGACCTTTATTGCGTCAGATACATGAAAATTTCATATATACTACACTAGAAATCATATTAGTTAATGGCTGAAACCTGAGGAGGAATAGGTGGAGGGAGTTCATAAAATATAAGACTCATAATAACGGACGAGTCGTGTCGAAAAATGTTATAGAATCAATCTTGTTAAACTATTAATGCTCACAATGGTTTTATAATTTTTTTAAAAATATTTTTACTTAGAAATATTTAATATATGGTGAGATGAGATAAATGCGGTGTCATACCCGCACTTGGGAAATCTGCTTAGCTTAGCAGCCCCTGGCAGGTGGTTTTTTTTTTTTTTTTTTTATTTTTTAATTTTTAATAATGTTATATTGTTCAGATGAAGTATAGGAAACGATCCCAATCAATGAAAGCAGCAGGTGGCTGCACCTTTAAAGGTAAAAAAGTCCGTCACGCAGGGGCTGCGTAAACTAAGCAGATTTCCCACGTGAAGTTTTACAATAGAGAAATCTGCCTAATAACAACTGTAGTAGTAAGAAACCTCTAAACCTAAAACATTATTTAGGGCGTAATAACCCAGTAGTTTCTAGCCCCAAGAAACAGTTAACCTAACCTCTAAACCTATTCACGAGGGACGAATAGTTATGGAAATGGCCACCAGAGCTCTCGGCGGAGAGTCCGAACATGCAGATTACAAATGCAAATATCTCGGTTAATATTCAAGATAGAGAATAAATGCATATAACAATATTATTAGTAAATTTAATTTTCAATAAGATTGGTTCTATACAATTTTTCGATCCGATGCATAATAACGGAGATATTTCGAATTTTTCAAAATCCTCCCCTAAACCCCCCTCCCAATGGTACGATTTCAGCCGTTAACGAACTTGATCTTCCTTTTTACATAAAACGATTAAATACCGAAGTTTGGTGACGATTTAAAACAAAAATTGCGACCGCTAGAGTGTTAAGAGACAAATATATATATATATATATATTATATATATATATTATATATATATATATATATATATGTCTATATATATATATATATATATATATAGATATATATATATATATATATAGATATATATCTATATATAGTTTTGAACGGACCTCATTTACGTCATCTCCTGGGTAGGATCGATGGACATTTGAAGAAATTTTTCGAAAATTCCGTCATGAGTACGACCTCAATAGCTGATTTTCCTTAAGGGAAATCTGCTAATATTAATTACTGACGCTAAAGTTTCAAAAACATTTCCCACATTTAACAGACGGATAGCAGCGAATTGTGTAAAGGAAAACATGTTTACAATTATAACAAAGATAAGTCATTCACAGCAATAAGATG